>VXAU01002306.1:179166-333525 GCA_013399695.1 Formicarius rufipectus | reverse complement strand
AAAAAAAAGAAAAAGAAAATTCTACCTGCCTATTTCTGAGTTGCACCTGGAGATATTTTGGAAGGGAAGACAATAATAGTAATTTACACTTAGTCCCTTAACACTCAGATGTTTAAGGGGCTTACTTGTTGGGGTTTTTACATGTCATTATAGAAATACCTTCCTCATTGTAAAAGAGCAAGGGAGAATAAACAGTTTAAAAATATTTTGCTTCTATTCCAAGTAAAGAACACTCTAAGTTATTTCTTTCTTCCTTCCCCCTGCTGTTTTTCCTTTGGGGTCAGCACCAGGAACTAGAAAAGGTTTTACTGAATTGCTTGATTAACCCAATTACTAAGATCATGCCAATATTTTAGGTATTATTAAGGATACCTAAACAAGGTTGGGTTCCGTGATTTCACCAAGTAGACTCTTATCAGTTAATGCAGATTTAGAGAGGGGGAAAAAAAGCATAATGTTGCGCTGGGCTCATGGGATTCATTTGATCAACATGATTAAATTATTTCCTTACTCAGCTAGAAGGAAATTACTAGTAACCAGACATTATGTGTCTGTTAATTATGTGCAATAAGGTTCTCTGCTATCACACCAGCTCTTGCATTCATGTTCTGTGTGTTTTAAAGACATTTTCATTTTTAAAATGTAAATATTGAAAAGGGACAGCTATAATTTTCTTTCTCCTTATTTAATAAATATCTAACATGCCAAAATACACTTGTAAGAAGCAGCTGCTTGTCCTTGGTGTAATCATAGGCAAGTTTGTGAAGGTGACATGCCAGCATTTCACATGTTTTGGGTCGCCCTTACCAGGTGTTTTTTTTTTATGTTGTGATCGTTCATTTTTAAAGTTGATCATTTATTATTGTTAGGAATGAGAAGGAGGGTTTGCCAGAAACCTGTAATTTTGCTTGAAATAGTTAATCTCCCTGATGCAAGGTCTGCTCACCTATACATTGTCTTTGTGCCAGATCCACATTCTGCTCTGATGCTGCCCAATCTAGGATTTCAAAAGGATTTTTTATAAAGAAAGAAACATATGATACAAGAGGGGCCGTATTCTTTTCCTAATGAAATGATGGGCTTCTGTTTCATATTAAAGTGTTAATAGGTCTGAAATTAGGTCTCAAAAAAGAGAATAGTGCTTTTAAAATTCTTAATATGATTCATTATCTGCAGTCAAAACCAGATGACATTTATTTTTATCCCAAAAATAAAAAAAAAAAAAGCTGAGCCAGAAGGGAAAAGAAAATAAAAGTCCTGGATTCAAGCTCTGATTTATTGAACGGAAAGCTCTTTAGAAGCAGAGCCTGGGCTGGAGGCTGGAGGTTTTGTTTGAGTTTGAGAACCTTCGTATGTTTATGAAATCTAAACAAATATTTCAAAGAAGGTGGTGTCACATTTGAAGTAAGTGATCCTATTAGGCACTGGGATACGGCTGCTTTGTTGGAGGACTGGGCAGCATTTTCTGTGTGATAGTGCTGTGTACTGCTAATACACCGAGACATCACTTTCATCCCAAATGCCGATAGGACTGAACTTCTCTCATGCACTTTGGCTTTCAGTGTTAATAATGAATGAATAAAGTTCAGAGGATAGAAGCTAAATGGATATTGTACTTTAAAAAGTGAATTTTAACTAACAGCATGCCAAGCTATACAGAAACAAGCAAAAGACAGTAAATGGACGAGTGGATGGGAAGGCTTTAATGAGGTGTTTGTGTGAGTTATGCTGGCATGAAATACCAGAAATTTCAGTACAATTGAAAAAACATGTTAATTAGAAATAATGAAGGTTTGATGACAGTTTCTGGATTGTGGGGACTTCGGATGCAATCTATTTTGCTACAGTTATCTTCCATAGGACAGCCATCTCTTCCACACCCTGTTGTTTGAAATAATTATATTTCTCTAGGTTGGCCAGAAAAGTGAACAGAAATCTAATGGGCTTTGTAGATCTTGGGCAGTGCCAGCAGCCAGCCCAGAAACCACCTTCTCTGGAAGCATCATCTGTGTGATTCCTTCAGCCTTTATCTCATTACAAGCCACCAAGCCACAGTGGCAGTGGTCTCTCTTGGCCACGAAAACCTGTCAGTGGTCCAGACCCTCCAGATCCTCCGTTACTGTCAGTCAGCTTAATTACTAAGGTGTCAGCTCAGACCAACAGAGGGTCCAGCTCAGACCAGTCATCACCACTTGTAGCATTTAGCAAATGACAGCAAAGAGCAAAAACAGCCTGAGATTTCATGCAACCTATACCAGTGACTTCTCTTCAACAATCTGCTTATGGGTACTGGAATTTCTAACCCCAGATGATCATGCACTTAGAGATGCTCTCAAACATGTGTGGAAACACAAGGCACGGTTATTTATAAGTAATGCTTGTGCTCAGCTATGAAAAAGTCACAAAACAACTTTCCTCAGCACTTTCTGAAGGATACAAAAAGAATTATAGGGCAGAGAGCTGATCCCAAAATGATGTGCATGTATGGGGAGAGGTACGTCTGACATTCACATTAATACCAAATGAGTTCATCATGATTAATGCCATTACATTAAATATCGAAGTAATTAATAATGATTAGACCATTATTTTAAGGGGTTACCAACATGACACCAGCTCATTTTTTAGCAGCTGCAGACAGTTGGGTTTGGACTTTTTTCTCTCTGCACATTTCCAGTCCTCACCTCCTTCGACCAAATATACTCACTTGGAATTTCATCTACTGAATTTATGATTTTATGGCTGCGTTTCCTGCCAGGACTAAATCCAAGTCCTGATGAAGTCATTAGGAGCTTTGCTATTCACTTCACTGCTGCAAAAAATGTTGAGGCTTGATCCTGATTTCCATGGATTGACAAGCTCTATTTCCATTGGTTTCACTGGACCTTTAATCGCCCCCTCGATCCTGGAGAAAAGATAAGAGAATATTGGTTTAAGGTCTTTTTAATCTGTACTTTACAGAGGTTCTTTGCTTGAAGGACCATGTTTTATGTGTATTCTTTGTTCTTTTAAAAAAAAATTGCTTTCAAAGAGATCAGAAACAAAGTCCAAATTAAGCACAGTATTATGCTTTAAATAAAACTGGCTTAACTAGGGGAAAAAAAAACCAAACAGATGCACACTTTGCAAATAGGAAAAATGCCTGAAACAGATGATTAAGAGGCATGTATTTTACAGAAATGACTGCCAACACTTGGGTAATCCACGGTTTCTTGATGCACATATAGTATTATATTCCACACATTTAATAAAACTAAAGAAACCAAAAGTTCTCATAAATTACTTATTCAGTAGAAACTGCTAAAACCTACTAAATCTGTTTTGAAGTACTAATATTTCATAGACAATATTTAAAAATGGTGCACATGAAAGTGTATAATTTATAAGGAGGAGAAAGCAAATATTTTTCCATTTCTAATTTGAAAGGCTTGTATAAAAGGATAGATCTTTTTGTCTTTGCTGATTTCTTACAGGTATTAGCAAAGATTAAATGGCTTCTTGATCAGCTGCTGCTGGTTAGCCATTTCAACTCTTTCACAGATAAGTATATTAGCAGTCACAGTTTGGCTATCATTTTTTCCCTGTTTTAATTGGAAAGAATTTTTCTGTGGTCACTTTATGAAATGGTAGATTGGGGTTTTCACCTGGACTTTTGTTCTTCAGTACAATAAATTCTAGAAAAGAGGATTAAACTTTTTGTCAGAAAGCCATTTATTATAACTGCTGATTTTCCCATAGGTCTTCCTGTTGTGCTCAAGGCATACCAACCTCTTCATCAAAATAAACATCTGTGTATACCTTTGTATTAGGAAATTAAACATGTCAGGGGCTATTCCATGGCAGTAATGTTTTTGGGCATAAGACTACTCACTTGCATATTATTATACACCTTTGCCTTTAAAACTAAGATGGTTGCATAGATGATGCCTGTTGGGAAAGGTCCTGGATCTTTGAAAATACTTGTCCTTTATCCAAGAGAATGGCGGACACATTGGGCCAAAACATGTAAAGATCGATGGTCAGGCAGGAAAATACACAAGTATCTCAGTTTGCTGACTGCAAACTTTTATCACACTTGCTGCCAAGGATAGTTCAGTGATGGATTCTTCAACTTCCATGTTCTCTATGTCCGTTATGTGCACTGATTTTTCAGATGAGTGGTAGTTTTTTCTTCCAGTTGATGTCAGTGGATAATGGTAGTACTTGCTGCCTCTAAAAATCTTGTCACAGAAGTCTGAACATAAAGTTTGGGGTCCAAGTCCCCTGTTTAAAACCCTCTGAATATACACTCTCATGGAAAGCATCAAGATTGAAGTGTATATTTTAGTGCACAGACTTCAAGAAGGATGATTTTCTTCACCAGATCAATGTATTCCACCCTGAAAAATCTGATCCCAGTTTTGTTTAGCCAAATCTGTGTATTACATAAGAAATACTCTCTGAATTGGGATTTATTATCATATATAAAGACAATACAATAATGTGCCGTGGGCTCTTTTATGCAGAGTAATCTGCATGCTGGAGAGATGCAGCCAGTCTTGTCAGTAGTGGTATGGACAGATATCACAACAAAATCACTGGTGTTGTTCCCCAGTCATGTGTGAATTTCTCTGTTCTAAAAATACCTGAAAAATATCTATCCAGTAAGATTATACTTTTCGATTGGGGTGGGGCAAGTGGTGACCTGATTGAAGAAAAACGCACCTTCATGAATGTGCTTTGAAAGGTACATTGAGATCCACTGGTATGTTGTACAAAGATAAGGTATTCAGTCTGCTAGGAGTATTTTGAATTATTGCAATGTAAAATCAAAATCCTGTGTGCATGCTTTAGTTCTGGTTAGTCATTTTGTTTTGCTAGAGGAATGTCTAGTAGCTCCTGGGAGATTTCTGGTCCTTGCAGCACTAGGCTCAGTGCAGGGAGGACACCTCAGAAATGCACCTTGCTTTATTGCCACCTGGACTGTGGCACAAGGCAACAGATTGGAGAAGGCTCAGTGTGGGAAACCTTCCAAAAAGGTGAGAGAAAAGGATAGGGCCAGGCTGGTGTCTCAGAACTTTTGTTGCCTGGATGGTGCCACGTGTTGGTTGTTCGAACACCTCTAAGGACCACAGAGGACATCAGAGTGACCTGTGTCACTGGCTCCAGGGCAGGTGGACATTTTGTGGCTCCAGTACTTGCCAAATCTTATGTGACAGAGGAAGGTTTAAGTGTGTAACACTGGCACTGAAGATATCTGTGTCATTTGCTAGGCAGGAGACAGAGGGGTTACTGGAGCCTCGGCTGGTGCCACCCAGGGGGCTGGTCCCCCTGTCCCCACACACTAACAGGGTATTGTCAGGCTGATCTGCCCCTGTGCCTTCCCTGCAGCCGGTCAGCGAGACTTATAGCACTCTAAACTGGGAGAGTGTTACCTATTTAAACTGTTTTTCTGACTTAATAAGAATTTTTCATCTATAGCAAGCCAGTTTAAAATATTGTCTATACACAAACAGTCATTCTGAATAATAGGCCTGCACACAGTAAATGTCAGCTCTTTAAATCACAGAGGACTTCGGAAGCGGAGTAGAGAATGCTTCATAACAGTTTAAACTTCAGCCTCCCATTTATTATGTATGTGTTTATAAATCTCTGAGGGGCACTCTTTTTCCTTCTGGGAAGCCCTAAGGAGCAGAGTTGTTTGTCAGCCAGGCAGGGTGGTGTGCGGTGCCGTGGTTGCTCCTTTGCGTTCTGACCCCATTTGGTTTCAAGGTTGGTATCCAAGGCTGTGCCTGAGGAAATTTTATTTTCTTTGCTCCTAACAGCAGCATACAGGACTTTTTATTTCTGGGAAGATAGTACTGGGAGAACAAAAAGTGGCGAGGGGTCAGCAGCACAGCGTTGTGTTGTGTTTTTCTTTTTAAGCTGAACATGAGTGATCACCACCTTTAGAAAAGGGATCTCCATTTGCCACAGAGGAAGAGCATAAGGGTATCTTGCTCAGCCATGGTGTTGAAAAATTTCTTCAACGTTTCATCTATCTTGGTTAGTATGAATACTTTAGCATTAAATGGAGAAAAGAGGAATCCATCAATAGTTAATAACTGACCTTAAGATAGGAATTCAAAGTTCACCACAATTAAACCCAAGTGTCAGCAGAGCCCACAAGGGAGACTATCAATATATTTGACTATACCTACACATAGATAGCAGATTTAAATTCTATAAGGGATACGACTGTGCATTATTCCTAATGAAAACATATCGTTCTACTGTCTTATATCCCAGACAAAACACAGAAGTTCTGTGTTATGAATGATAGTGGGAGAAAACATACTGAAGAGCAAATGTGATTCTGGATGGAATTTCATCACATGACTCTATTGTAAACCAGATGTTTGTCAGATACAGTGGGAGAATGTATCCATCTTGAAATTTTTAATAAGGTTACATAAAGGATTAAAAGCAAACATTTACAATACATAGGATTTAAAGATAATTATATTTCTCTTAAATTGGTTAGTTGCTTGGTAGATCGTTAAAAATATTTACATAATCTATCTATGGTGCAATGCACCTCATGGATGGCTTATTTCATTATGATGTTTGATGTACATCCACAGCATCAGAAAAACAAAACATAAAGAGACTGTTACACAGACATAAACAATGTATGTGATATAAAAAATATGTTCTATTATTGAAAAAAAAATAAAATAAAAATAAAGCTGCAGCCAAACCTAGGAGCTATGGGGTAAGATTTTGATGCCTGCAGGAGAGAATTACACTTCCCCATGAAAAGCAGGGATGGCCTCACTGCAAGGGAAGCTTACTCTGAGTAGAAAGTAGATAAACTGTTACGCTTACTGCTGCATCTGATTTTTCCAATAGTTTCTTTCCCTGTCTGAGGAAAGAAGAGGGAGAACAAATCTTGAAAGAAAGGCAGAGAAATAGGAAAAGGGGAAGCTTGACTTTGTAGTTAAGATTTATAAGAGATTACTTTTCATTTGCAAATTTGGTCATGCCAGTCTCACTGTAATACCTGTGATCAGTTTTGTGGGCTACATTCACGGCCATTAATTCTCAAGAGCATCTTCTCTACTATTCTTTTTGTTGGGAGATAACTTGTAAGGAAACTTCATAGCAGGATGTATCAAGTGTACACAGAGATATGCACATTGATGCTGCATAGGTATAAGCTTACATTGGTCACAAAAAAAAAAAAAAAGACTGAACAAACCTATGTGATGAGTTTTTGAGTTTTTACATGAAATAGTATTTAAAAGAATAAGAAGATGAATTAATCATACTCTCTCTTTTATTTTAGGAGATGGTTTTTCTCTCAGTGGATTTCTGATTAATGGAGAGCAAGAAAAAAGTAAATTGAACTAGTAAAATAGAATAGCTTTTCCTTTGACATCGTCTCCTGTCTAGCTACAGAGTGTGTAAGTCCACTTGGGCTTCAACTGTGATGTTTTAATACATCAACGAAATTATTGGGAATGCTAACTAATATCTATAGTGCTTTAATCATTCCTGGTACAAACGAGATCTGTGGAACACAGAACCTCCATGAAGTCAGAGGATAGTATTAATGTTGAAATATAACATACTAAAGCCAGGAAGTTGGTTTCTGAGTGTGGTGCTAATTCAACCACATTATGGATCATTTATGGCCCAGATGGATTATTACAAATGGAAGATATTGCTGATGACTGCTATACCCAAGTTAATGATGTGATAGAAACATTGACACTCACTAGCTGCATTGTACCGCTGGAGGTGTCACACTGCTCTTCTAGATGCCTCTTCACCTCCACCAGCCCTTGTGGATAGCATAGGCTGGGAGAGTTCATTATTTCCTGGTACATGCCAGTTCAAAAAGCAAGGAGATGTTAATTTTCTTGCAGAATAGTTCAGCATGCAAGAGGGAGTACTAATTCACGGTCCTTAACCATAATCTTTACTAGAAAAAAAATAAGTAGCTGCAACAAACTTCTCAATAGAAGAAAGCAAAAACTGTCTATTCATATTCTGAGTCACAGAATGTGTGGTTTCTGACTTTTTGCTTGGATCGGGTTAGGTGTGGGGTGATGATGCCTGTATAACTGTGAGGGGAAAAAACAATAGGGTTGCTGGAAAATGGTGTAAGTCCTGAAGACTTGATGCAGAAATTTCTGCAGCTGTCGCCCCGATACCGACTGGGTATTCCCTATCAGTATAGGAGGTCCCACAAAAGTTTTGTGAATGTATTTTTAATATTCTTTCATAAAATCCTCTACATTCAGGTACTGGGTAAGATGGGCCAAGTCATCAATGTCTTGGCTTCCATTTAAGCTTGATAAACAACATCACAATTGCTCTGTTGAGATACGGAAATGTATCTCAAAAGCCCAAAGCAGGACAGTTGCTAAGAGGTATTTCTTGCTCTGAGTAATGTAATTTTACAGCCTGGAGATTGTTTTGGAGAATGTTACGAAGTTTGAAATGTCAGCCAAGATCGAAGCATAGTGAAAAATGTTTTGCTGCAGCAGAGAATTGGAGATGAGGGGTAGGAGACCCCTCCTAAGAGACTGTGTCCAAATCCTGAGCCCACTTATCCCTCACGATGCCCCCTGACCACGTTAGCTAATCGCATTTTAGAGACATAGGACAGGAAAAGATAAAACATGAAAAAGCTGAATCTGACTTACTTTGAATGTCTGTCAAGTTTCATGTCTTTTAAGTCCTAAACAGATTTATTTCACTTGTATCAGTCACTCTGTGACAGGTCTACATAAATCAGAAAGCAGTCTGGGAAAAGGTCCTTCAGTTGCCAACTTGCCTCTATCACAGATTCCCACAGAGTACATAGTTATACATGTATATGCAGAAGACATTTGAGATTCAGCAATCATCATGGAGTATCACTTTCCTCATAGCTAAATACCCAGAAGAGCTAGATGAAAAGGTTAGATGTATCTGTCAAGCTTTTTGGGTACAGCAAAGGCTCTTGTCCATTCAGTCCAAATAAGGTGTAATCACAGCTGCATGGGTCAGATATTCCAAGTTCATTTACCAATTCACTGGGCAAATGTCACAAGTTCCAGACAGACTTAGTATAGAGCAATGCAATCTATCAATACTTAAGCATATTGGAGGGAGAGCATCATGGCTGGGAGTGTTATTTATTCAGTGAAGCACATGCTAAATTGAACAGCATGCTTTGGATAGAGAGAGTGGGGGTCTAGCACTCATCTTTCCAAAGAGCCTTTTTATTTCCATGTAGAGAGATTTTATACTCAAAAGAACTGTAACAAAAGTAATTTAGACTCACTTGCAGTCCAAGTGTATAATTTCTCTCTGTTAGACTGCAAACTCTTAAGGAAAACAAGTTTTTGCTAATCATTTTCTGTTCAGATTGAACCTGTGTGGGCTTATAAGGTCATTCGCTTGACTGAGCAACCACGGACGTTACACAGTGGGAAGTGGGCAGGGCTAGTGCTTGACAGCTGTTCTTGGGAATGATGGCCATATGTATCCCTTGCCACAGGACTGGTTTTCTGATTGAGATCATTCATTTGTGGAAACACTTGCCTGTGCTCTGAGGGATGATGCTGTAAATTCAAAATAACATGGAGAAGCATTGGGTTTACACCGGCATGAGTGGGCTCTGCTGGTGTCCGCCGGACAGCTCCAGCTGGCACAGGGTCAGTTGTCCCTCTACACCTTTCCCTTCCACCAAAGGGTTATCATCATCAGGAAAAGGTGCAGAATAGTGTCTTCTCTAATCAGCAAGACTGTGTTTATATACTCCCAATCAAGCTTTTTTATTGACTTAGTGGTGTTGCATGTCAGTGAGCAAGGCTTGTGGTCAGGTAATGTGCTGACACCTGTGTATGCTCACAGCAAAGGTGGTTTTTTTTTCTCTTGGTGCCTCTGTCTCTCTCTTTATCCCTTAGTCTGACTCATCCACTTATCTTGTAAGCTTTGTTATCACTGAGAATACCTTTTATTGTGCTTAGATACTGTGCCTATTGGACTGATCTTGTTTGAGATATCTTCATTTCACAGATGAAAATAACCAAACACACAACAACCATTAAAGGCCTTTGCTAAGGTTGCAAAGTGAGGTAATGTGAGATTCATGATTGCCTGTACACATTGAATTCAGCCTTCTTGTGCATATGTGTCAAGATACAATCTTTAGTGACGTGTTCACTCATTATTTCTTCCACAGGCCACTTCCCTGAGCTGTCAGCCTGTTCTTTTCACTCATTTTCTCCCTGTACTTCTCTGGGTCTTTAAAACTGCACCCTGAAATGCTATGATGGCAACATTCATATGAACCATCAGTATTCTTGGGTAGCTCAGGGTCAGATTGTAGAGCATTCTGAAGTGTTTGGGGTTTCTTTCTAAAGGGCTAAAATCAGAAAAGCTGAATGTTACTTGGGACTATCTGTACAGAGCATTCTCAGCTTGTGAAGCAAATGGGTTCTCACCAGATAATGGTCCCATCACTAGGACAAGTCTTCATGCTCTGCAGAGATGAGGCAATCTCAGCAAGTCCAGGGCAAGTTCTTACCTACTCTCTCTTCTGCCTTGCATGTTATGCCAAAACACGTGTTTCCTTAACTTCTGAGGGACAGAGGCTACACTGAAGTTGAATGATACTGGAGTGCTTTCACATGAGACTGTCAGTATGGATGAGTTGTTTCGAGTTGGCTCTCCCATATAGCTGCGAAGTATCATGGTAGTTATGGGAGAAGAGAGTTCCTCTACACCTACAGGTAATTATCATGTTATCGACCTAATCAAAATGTAATCAGTCTGCTCTGTCTGTAGCTTAGCAGGTGTAAAGGAGACCTGCTGTTAGGCAGTTCCCTTTCTCCTTCCATTCTCTATTCTAATTATTATGTTTTTATAGTTTCCCTTGATGAATGCTCCCCAATATCTTAGCGGTTCAGAGAGACACTCTGGGCAGCTCTTGTCCCTTCATCTTTATCTGTGCATGATTTTTGGGTCTTATGCAGCTTTTTTGTTGCCTGTTTTCCCTCTAATAAGAAGGCTGAAGGATCTTTTCAAAGGGAAAGAAACAAATAATGCTAACATCTAGTCCTTGTATGCAGCTGGAATTTTTCCTGTTCTTGAATCCTTGCCAGTATTACCCCAGAATCCACTTTAACACATGGAAACAGTGAGTAGCTTCATAATTGGCTATCTAACAGTATAGTTAACACCACCTTGTTTAAATAGAGGCATGGAGTCAAGCTTGCATGTCGGTAGGGCTTTTCTAAGCCTTTATTTCCATTAGCACTTCAGGCCACAGCATCTGTAAATTCATAATTTTAATCCTTGCTTTTCTAACTTACCAATGAGTGATAAACTAAATCCAGCCTGATTTTGCCTACTCTTGCAAAGGTATCAAACTGCTATGGAAATAAATTAAAGGTTTCCTCATGAAGTAACCATTGGAAATGCTGCTGTTGCTTTTTGTAGCTGTTGTCTTTCATCAACTGATTTTTCAACAAGGTTTTGAAAAGCCATTCCTAATTGTGTAAATATCAGAATATAATTGGCTTTCCAATTTCACAGCTTATCCAAAGGAGTAAAAGAGAAGGGGGGAAAACCCTAGATATTTCAAAGACAATAAATGCATTTGATGTAATGGTCTATGATTTTTGTCTTTTGTTATTTAACCCAGGATTGAAGAAACAGATGGTAAGATTTTCTAGGAAGCTTAAAACAGAAGCCAAGCTAATACAAAACTGTTCAGCTATCAGACAGAATAAATCCATTCTGTTGCTTGCTTTTTTTTTTCTTCCCCAAATCACAACCCATCAAAAGAAAGGTTTAGCTTCATAAAAAGATATTTACCAGGAAGCTTTTTGCAAAGAAGAAGGGCATGCTTTGTTAAACCAGATGCATTTTATTTTTCCTGGAACCAAGATTTATGAAAGCAGTATGCTCATATTTCTCCATATACAGTAATTGGAACTCATTATGCTAATTGTATTTCCATTATCACTAATTAACAATCACAGTGACCTGGCCCACAGTCTAATTTGTCTTTAATCTGTTTTTGTATAGGGAGTTTTACCCTGTAATTTCAAGGTGATAATTCTATTCAGCACAACTTTATTGAATAGCGAAATGTAATACTTGTAATATTTAGGGCTGCTCCCATTCAGATAGTTCAAAGAGAACAGGAAGCGAATTTATACCTGTCCGTGCTGCTGCATTAGTGGATCTGCCTCCCTCTTGCACTCTGTTTAACCTACCTGTGTCTGACTTAACCTGTGTGCAGCTTATCTAGAGTAACTGGAGGTTGGTCAACATTTGCTGATGAGATTTGTGAGCTGTGAAAGAATGTGTGTGTGTTTATTCATGGATAAATCTGTGGGAATTTGCCATTTTTCACTTTGTGACACTTCACCTGCAGGAAAACAGGATTTTCCTTAAATGGTGTTTCTGGTGTAGTATAAAACATTCCCTACATCCTGAGGGGGGAGAAAACCCTCTGAGCTCAGCATGAAAAGTGTTGTGGTGGGGTTTTTTCCTCCTTTTTACTTAAACAACAAGAAAATGCTTGTTTGCTTTTTCTCCAGGGTTTGCTGGCATTCAGATGTTCAATGTTTTTTTTTTCTGCAGTTTCAGTGTGAGGGAAATGAGCAGTGCTGTGCCACTGGGGTTTTGCAAAACCTGCTGTACTGCTCATCCCTCTTGAGTTGCTGTTACAAAAACATTTTCAGGGACTTATTTCAGGCAACCTGACTGTTTTTCTCTGGTGCTGCTCACCTACTGCCCTGTTCCCTCTGCTGATTCACTGGCTGTACATTGCTGCTGGTGTCGTATTGTTGCCATCTTACCCACTGATTGACTGATACCAATAATACTGTGCAGTGCAAGCCCTCTGCCTTAAATCCTTGGCTTCTTTCTTGGCTTCCTACCCACACAGAGTGCCACCTTTCACTGAGGTGGGTACTAAATTTATCCAATAAGTTACATTATTGCATACCCTTTGCACTGCCCCTGCTGTGCTTTGCCACTGAGGACTTTTGAAGCTGGGAGTGACTTCAATCTGAGTCATTGATCTATATCCATGCTTCCATTACTAACCCTTTCTGTCACAGAAACACCCCAGCTCTCTGAGCAAACAAATTTTGTAATTTAGTTTCAGTGTAGCTTAATATTTTTACATTCTTGTTGATTGTCTCTAGGTGGGTATGAATATACATATGGAGATATAAATATATACGTAATTTGCTCAAACAGTTGTTTTCCAAGTTATTTTCTCTTGTTTCAGCTTTTCCCCAGTGCCTTCATCTTTCCCTATGTGCCACTTCCCTACTTTGGGAAGAGATGAATCACATCACTGTCAAAAACACTCATGTCTCCTTTTCTTCACACTGGAATGTGCACCTCCCCAAATCCACAAGTGGGCCCTTCTTCCATGTGACCCTCCCTTTCAGCTCCACTGGGGAATCTCCAGAGCCCTCACCCTGGGTCTGATCCCACTTCCGCTGCCTGGGCAGCACAGCCTTTGCATAGTAAATGTTCCTCTTTCCCCAGCACATAAATCAAAGAGTACCACCTAATCGACAAAATAATCTTAATCAATGCTTTCACCGTCTGGCTTTCCCTAGCAAATATAACTCCCTGTTGATGTTTCCCATCCTCCCTTCTGTTATACCAGATGGTGTGTGTTCCAGTCTTTTTATTATCCTTCCCTGACCACGACACTTTGCTCAGTCCAGAGATCTTCATACTGCATCCCCTGAGTGTTCTCATCAGCAACTCTGTCCTGCTCATTGCATCTTGATGTTTTAAGCATCTTGCACTAATGACCCTCTTCTTCCCCTTCCTTTGCATTGATATTTTTCACAGTATTCATTCCCATAGGTTGGTCAGCTGATAGCTGGTAGCACATGTGCTTTAACATGTCCTAAGTGACCTCTGAGTTTGTATAAATGTTGGCAACATATAAACTGATGTTGTTGCTGATTACTAAATTCTTCAGGATAAATTCAGAGTATAGTAACCTCTTCCTTTCTTTCTGCTTCCTTTTCTTTTCTTTTTTTTTTTTTTCCCTTCCCTTAGAGAAGACTACAGAAGTTGATCTGCTTCACATTATCTACAATTAGGTTGTTGCTGGTTAGGGTAGCATAATAACATAAGCATAGGTCAGAAGAACTGCACTTCCTCAGTGTACAAATTTAATTTAAGACTTTCTCCTTCTAAGCTGTTTACTCTGAGAAGCAAGCATCATGTTTGCGTTGGTAAAGGGAAAACGAAGGGCAGGAATTCTTCAGGCAGAGGCCCTAACAGAACACAGCACATCACAGAAGATGTGTTTTCTGTGGCACTCAGGGCAAAACAGTATAAGAGAGGCTCAGTTTAAAGTTCAGTTCAGTTCATAGGTTGTCTCTGTGCAGGTGCCTAAGTCTTTCCTGTTCTTATCCTAGTACATCAAAATAGAGGCATTTATGTTCTTTTTGTGTCATTTATTCTTCCTTTCCTGAAGCACTGTGTCAGAATAGCACTCTGTGAGCCCAAGACATGAGAGCCTAAGCCATGTATATACTGTACAATTCACAACCTGAGTCCATGGAGTAACATTTCCACCTTTCCCAAAACCCCAAAGTGTTGAGTAAAAGAGGCAGTCTGACTTCAGAGCTTCTAACAGCAGCAAATCCCAGTGTGAGGAGGTCTGCATGCAACTAGGCCAGCCTTCTTTTGAACCATTTGGGTGGAGAAACACAATTTCCCTGGACTACCCATCTCTCCAGGCTGCAGTTCCGCTCTCCCTGAGCACATGCTCACTTAATACAATTTGTAGCAAATGTAATAGACGTGTGGAGTTGAAAGAGAGGCTGAGTATCTAAATTGCAAAGACCACAAATCAGTTACTGAGTAGATAGATATGCTAAGTGAGCACCATTTTTCTAGACTATCTGACAGAACTGGAAATCACAATGCAGAGCGGTTTTATCACAGAGGATTTTCAATTTGTTGTTTAGAAAGATGGGTCAGTAAGCATCCACTTTATCCCTAATGACCAAAGAATGTAAATAATCTCATTGTAACAATTTTTCATGTACATTTTCTATCTAGATGAGGTATATTGCCTTCTAGGTATCTTTTTTCCCTATCAAGGAACATAAAGGCTTTTTTTTTTTTTTGGCCTCCTGTTATAAGAGGCACTGCAGACTAATAGCTCTTTCAGTCATCATAGAGGTTGATGCAGCTAACGTTTTAAGTGGTATTGTCTGCCAGTAATACTTAATCCTATTGTCAAAGACTGCAGTGCTCAGAGAATGTGTTTTCCTTGAAAAGGTAGGCTATAGGGAAATGTAATGACTATTTAACTCTTAAGTTGAAGAAGAGACAGTAATCCAGCATCAGAAGGGTTATACCAACTACTTATTCTAAGAAGAACCTAAACTTTGTTTTCTAATTTATTCTGGTTCATAATTATTCAATAAAAATTTTAACAATTCTGGTGATTGGTATCCCACTCACGTGCTGACATTTTTAGAAATACAGTTCCTTGTCTTTTTTTCGCCACTGTTCTTTTGGCTGATGGTGAAAGAGATCTTGAAACATTTACTGCACTCTGATACAGCATTATATATTCAGAGTAGAAAAAAGGTATAGTCTACATTACTCTGATGAGGTAGAACAATTACTAGGATTTTACAAATAGAAGGGACCTTTGCGAGTTAATGGCCTGTGTAACATCACTCAAACCATTTCCCCAAAAGCTTTCTTGAAGTCCAACAGTTGCACCTTAGTTTAAGGCATCTTTTATGACTTTGTTGACATGACTCTGATTTATAGATTTCTGGTGATGGAGCATCAGTTGCAACCTTTAATCAGTTATTTTCCCTGTAAAGACCAAAAAAAAAAAAAAAAAAAGAAAAAAGAAAAAAGAAGTGTTCCATATTCTGGACCTTAATTTGTCTAATTTGAACTTCAAGCCATTGAATCTTGTTAAGCTTTTGTCAGCTAGATTGAAGAGTCATCAATTATCAATTTTCATTCCCTTTGATAATAGACACTTATAGACTAATAAATTATCCTTTAACCTTTTCTTCATTAAGCTAATAGATTGAGTAACAGGAGTCTCTCACTTCCAGGCATTTTTTCCATTTTTTTAATTCATTCACATGGCTCTGAATTCTCTCCAATTTTTCAACATCCTTCCAAAGCATAAACACCAAATGTATATGTACAATAGGTCTTCCACTATAATCAAGGATGCAGTTATATTTCTTTCCTCTATATCTCTTTGAAATTCTTTTTTGCATAACAACAGATCACATTAACTATCAGATTCTTCCAGTAAAATATCCCACAATGATTATTCTCAGTGACTTCTAAGTACCAATTATGAGGACAGAATAATTTCCACCAATTCAGTTTCGTTTTTGGCTAAATGACCTGATATTTGATCAGTTTGAAAAGTGTACTGTGGGCTCGTCAAGGCAGAGAGATTACTAAATAGACAAACTCTAAATTCCGTATTTAAAGTTTCTAAGAATATTTTGACTGACAAGGTGTTTGCTTCCTGTTTCATAGAATGTTGGTCTTGTTAGGAAGGAAAAGGCAATGCATTTCATTTTGCTTATTTTAACAATCTCATTAATATCATGGATTCCATGATATTACATGAAGTATTAGTGGGAGGGAAAAAGTAGAATTAGTGTTGTGAGGGACCTAGATCTGCAATATAGTCCTTCAAAGATACTGAAACAATACTCTCCTGGTAGCAGAATGCCTCAAATGCAGTTTGCGTGAAATTCTATTTCCCTTGCATGAACCTCAGACTCTAGAAACGGAATCTCTTGTTGTTGTACTGGAAAATTACCTGCAAATATGTTGCAAAAACATTCAAACTAGATCTAAAAGAAATATGGAGGGAAGGAAACAAAACACACTTTTTTTTCTCTGCATCTAACTTTATTTCTTTTGTGGCAGAAAACCTCCACTGATTTTTTTTATTTATTTTTTTTAAATTAAGAATGAGGTCAAGACCTCATCAAGCAAGGTACTTACACACAGAATTTTTTGAAGTTACAGTGGAGAGTTTCTAATTTTTCATTGATGTCCTGGATTTGTCTAAGGTAGTTATTTTTTTCCCTCGAATGTTTTGGATTTGAGATAAGAATGTTGATAACACCCTGATGTTTTAGTTGTTGCTGAGCAGAGCTTACACNGTTGTGAGGGACCTAGATCTGCAATATAGTCCTTCAAAGATACTGAAACAATACTCTCCTGGTAGCAGAATGCCTCAAATGCAGTTTGCGTGAAATTCTATTTCCCTTGCATGAACCTCAGACTCTAGAAACGGAATCTCTTGTTGTTGTACTGGAAAATTACCTGCAAATATGTTGCAAAAACATTCAAACTAGATCTAAAAGAAATATGGAGGGAAGGAAACAAAACACACTTTTTTTTCTCTGCATCTAACTTTATTTCTTTTGTGGCAGAAAACCTCCACTGATTTTTTTTATTTATTTTTTTTAAATTAAGAATGAGGTCAAGACCTCATCAAGCAAGGTACTTACACACAGAATTTTTTGAAGTTACAGTGGAGAGTTTCTAATTTTTCATTGATGTCCTGGATTTGTCTAAGGTAGTTATTTTTTTCCCTCGAATGTTTTGGATTTGAGATAAGAATGTTGATAACACCCTGATGTTTTAGTTGTTGCTGAGCAGAGCTTACACTGAATCAAGGCCTTTCCAGCTCCTCATACTGCCTGGCCAGCGAGGAGCCTGAGGTACACAAGAAGCTAGGAGTGTACACAGCAAGGACATCTGATCCAAACTTGCCAAAGGGCTATTCCATACCATATGATGTCATCCTGAACAAAGATCCTGGGAGGAGTTGGCTGGGGGTAGATGGCTGCTACTCTGGAAATAGCTGGGCATCCATCAGTGTCTGGTGAGCGATTATGTTGGGCATCACTTTGTGTATACTTTTATTATTATTATTATTTTATTTATTTCAATATTGTTATTCACGATTAGTTTTCCTTCCTTTTATATATTATTAAACTGTCTTTATTTCAACCTAAAAGCCTAACCTTTTATCTGATTCTCTCCCCTATCCCCCTGTGGAGTGAGCAAGTGAGCTGCTGTGTGGTGTTTAGTTGCCTTCTAGGTTAAACCATAGCACCAGAGAAAGCTCTAGCTTGTCAACTCCATAAGCTCACCTCTTCAGTTTCATCAGAAATGCTTATAGTTAAAATATCATCTCATGAGAAAAAAAAAAAAAAGGCAAGTTAAAAATACTCAAGAAGCTTAAGCATTAAAGAGAAAAATGAATTAAAAATGGTACTGCCACGATAGCAAAGATTTATTCAATAATAAAGCCAAGATTCATTATTTCTTATGAATTTGGTCTTACAGTGCCTGAACTGTGGTTCTACAGCAGCTGAGGGAAAAACCATTGCACCAGTAAATGCTGACAGAAGTGTACATTTAACTAAAAAGCCAACAATCTTCTACAGCAACAACCTTCAGTGCAACACACCTGGAGTGTAAAAGGAAGGTAGTAGAACCTTGTTATTTAAAAAAAAAAAAAAAAAGGAATAAATAAGTAAAGAGCCAAGAGTAATTTACGTCAATAAAACCGCCCCGAACTAATTATGTATTTCAGGAATGGATTGGAAGAACAAGTAGATACTTTAGCAAGTGTCAGGGATTTTCCACTTCTCCAAGTATGTCTTCTGTTATATTTATTCTCTTTAAACAATGTTTGATGCACATGTATTCCGTAAAGCTTGAAAGCTTGTCTTTAGGGGCAATAGGACATCAACTCAGTATCATCATAATAGCTTACTAGTTTTGGCCTCCCCTGTATCAAAAATTCATGGATATACTGAACCAAGTCCAAATAAGGGCCACAAAGATGATTGAGGGGACTGGAACATCTCTCATATTATGAGAGGTTGAGAGGAATAAGATTATTCATCCTAGAGAGGGCTCAGGGAGGATGTACATACCTCAACATCTCATAGGGGAAGTAAAGCAAGGTGAGTCAGGATCTTTTCATTGGTGCCTTGTGATGGGATAAGACGTAAAAGGCACAAATTAAAACACATAACGTTTTGTTTAACCATTAGGAAAAGTCTTCTTTGGGGTTTTTTTCTGTTTTTTTTGTTGGGTTTGGGTGTGGGTTTTTTGTTTTTGTTTTTTTGTTGTTTTTTTTTGTTTATTTGTTTTTGGGTTTTTGTTTTGGTTTTTTTTCGGTTTTTGTTTGTTTTTGTTTGTTTGTTTGTTTTGTTGTTTTTCTTTTTTTTTTTTCCCTGAGGTGATAGCATCTCCACTCTTGAAACTTTTCAAAACCTGACTATACATGGTCCTGAGCAATCTGTGGTAGCTGATTCTGCTGTGAACAGGTGTGGTAGACTGGACTGTCTTCAGACTTGCCCTGTATTAATGTTAACAAATTCTTCACCTGATGAAGTTCAGTGGAAATTCATTAGAAGTATTAGCTTGCTTTTTAGGCAAAGCTGTTTTTTTTATTATGAACAAAACCAGTATCTGAGAAGGCAGTTCCCATTGTTTGTCCTATAGTTAGGGCAACTCAGCAGTCTCAAGTGGACCATAAAACTAGTGATATATTTACTGTGCATCCTTTAGGCTGGATGCCCAGGACCTTGCTTACCACCCCTTTCATTCTCTGTGAAAAAAAGGTTACACGGAGATATATTGGGTCTTCCATGGCTGTTAGC
Source organism: Formicarius rufipectus (assembly GCA_013399695.1). Lineage (NCBI taxonomy): Eukaryota > Metazoa > Chordata > Aves > Passeriformes > Formicariidae > Formicarius > Formicarius rufipectus. Next base: position 313,825 of record VXAU01002306.1, on the reverse strand, counting down.
TCCTTACATAAAAAGGAGGCATTAATATGTTATCACTGTGTACAAACCTCAGGCCTCCGTATTTTAAAAGAAGGATTTCTTACCCAATCGAGTTGGTTTGGGTCCCTTCCACAAGGAGAAAGAGATCCTTGCAATAGACTTGTATGACCTATGTCAGTTGTAGGCTTTCAAAAGTGTGGGACTGCACTGGGGCCTCTGCAGTGTGTCTGGTGAGGGGGAGAGAGAAATTGCAGTAAATTATTTTTTTTCATGCTCTTAAGCTGAGCAGTCCAGCCATCCTGTGAAAAGGCCAGTGAGGAAAGCAGAGGATGCACCTTCCCTCCCGCTCTGGAGCCTTCAGCCATCTCTCCATGCACATGTGCCCACAGGAAACAGGCGCTGCTTACCTTCGTGCTTTAAGGCTGCGCCCATCTGAGCCTGAAGGACTGAGGCCAGGGGTAAACACTTTCCAAATAACTTTTGTGTGAGTTTAAATAACTCCCGAAGGAAGTCAGCCGTGCTTTTATAATGAGCTGTATATATTCGTGCACAAAGGAGCAAGCTAGGACTGAAATCTAAATCCAAACCAGTCAGGATTTTGTCCTGCGTTTTGTGGAGCTTATGTCTCCCTCCAGAGCTTAAAGATAGGAAAGATGATGTTGGTATTACATATGTAGAGCAGAATGTGTGGACACTCGGAATTCCGCCTGCCAAATTGATGAATGTTTTACTATCTTCGTTGGGAGGAATCCATAAAAAGCCAGACCAACATTTTCTGAAAGTTACGAAATAGTTATTAAAAAATGGAAATATATGCTGTATGTATCTGAAAACTGCCTCTTTGAGCACATATGTTCTATCAAAGGGAACAAATGCATTGCAACATAAGGCTATCACATCTGTGAATAAAAGCTCCAAATACCTCTCAACCTTGCTTTGCTTCCCTTTGGTTTCAACTTCTATCTTAATGGAAATTTTTTTAGAGTGTAATGGTTTGGCACAGTTGCAGAGCACAAGACAAAGAAACAGGAGATAAAACCTGATTTATTATGCAATGCTGACCAAGACTGTTGTATTTCTGCTTTATTCACATTATCTTCTGCTATACTTGCTTTATGAACATAAATTAGGTGAAAGGATTTCTACAATATACAGAGACAATGAATTAAATTCTAGAAGTTGTTTTTCTGTTGTCATTCATAGAATTAAAATTTTCAGAATAGATTATTCTCTTTTATTCAAGATCCACAAATCTCTAAATTTCAGTCAGTGAGAAAAACTGCCTCCTTCTAAACAGTCAGATGATTGTACATGGAATGTGTTTAGGAGTGTCAGCTCCTTTCTCTTTTTGATTTTTCATCACTGCTGTTTAAGGCTGTCAAACTAATAAGGAGAGGATCATCTAGGAAAACCATCCAAGCTGGAGAACTCCAGCAGCCCATCACATATCACTGGCTACGTGCTGAAAGTCACAGCAAGCGTCATTCAGATCTTCCTGTTGCTAGAAGTTGAGGATAAATTAATTAGATGTGCAGCTTACACTGATTAACTGTGAGGTGGCAAGAGAGTTGCAGTGATTTCCACTGTGTAATATAGACATACAGTTCAATTGCTGGCCACTAAAAATCATGTGTGTTTCTCTCTTCCTTAAGATAAGCTTACTGGAATTTCCAGGCTGGGCTAGGGTGTCATCCAGCCAACTTATTTGGATCAGCAAGTGGCTCAGGTATGCCAGGAACAAGGGAAACAATGAGGGATGCATCTCTGGGCTCAGTGTTGTCGCCGAGTCTTGAATGCAGAGGATGCCCTCACTGTCAGTCTGGAGTGTTCATCACACACCAGATTACTGTATGGGGAAATACTTTTCCAGGCTCCTTGTGTGCAGGTTGTGTGGTTGACAGCCAGTTAGTTGTCTTTGACTGAGTAGTTTTTGAAAAATCTTCTTCAGACCTTTGCATGTCAAATCTCTAGCTATCCACCGAAGTAAGAACCCCTAATATAAGAGATTTATTTAAAGGGGATTTATTATGTGTGATATCAGGTGTGATGATGATGGGCCTCAGTTGTGCTGTCCAATTTCAGTTCAAAATATCACCAAATGAGCTTTGAAGGCTTTGATTTGTTAGTTTACAAGAATAATTCACATGCTTTTTTTTCCTGTTTCTTTTTTCATTTGTGTTCTGGCTGGATGCTCATCCTTTTTCAAGGTGCAGGTTTTCCCCCCAAACAACAGGTCTATAATGCATTTAAAATGAAACAAAAATGGAGTCATAGGGGGTCTGGGGTTTTCTTCTGCAGTTTCTTGATTCTAGATGCTACTTTTTCAAGAAATACAAGTGGGACCTTGAGTTTTATAATGAAAAATCTGGCAGCAGAGATGATGACTGCTGACCGACTGCTGGGGACCAACTTGTAGATGTGGAGGCCTGTGTATCACATTGCTGTGAAACATCCAGTGAGTCTCTTTTCTTTCTACAGGCTACGTAGAGAGGCAGAGACCTTGCTTCTGAAAGCCTGAGCAGATAAGTCATATTTGAAACCTGACAGCACTGCCACTCCCCATTGCAGACTGAATCCAGTTGCATTCCTAAGGCCACAGCTGTAAAGCAAGTTTGTGGTTTTATTTTTGTTCTTTTCAAGCCATATTTTTAGTGCTCCCTATAATAAATCTTCATGTTTTGATTATGTGTAAAAAGACAGTGACTAGAGACAGAACACAGCGCTACCAAAATAAACTCACTTAATGCACGACGGTCCTGCCACAAGCACGGACTCCCCTCTTTGCCCAAACTTAATCTCATTTGAAGTGGTGCAGGGAGAAACATGGGATGAAGGGGAGAGTCCCAGAGAATAAAATTAAAAAGAAAGAGCACAAATATACACGCTGGCAAAGTGGGAGCAGAGGGTTGCCTAGCAATCCTGCAGACTATCTGGGCGGTCCGGGGACCGCGTTCTGAATTAACATGAAGGAGGAGGCCAAGCTCTTCAACGTGGCAAGTTGGCCACCGTCCCCTAAGGCTGAAAGTAGCAATTTGCTTTCATGGAAAATGAGTCTGCAGGAGCCACGGGCATGGAGACGTGGCCATGGGGCAGGGACCTGAGGCGTGATGGGGACAACGAAGGCCATGGTGGTTCGTTTCTGTGCCTCTCACTACAAGAAAGACATCGAGGTGCTGGAGCAAGTCCAAAGCAGGGTAAAGAAGCAGGTGAAGGGTCCAGAGCATGAGTACGATGAGAAGCAGTTGAGAGTGTTTAGCCTGGAGAAAAGGAAGCTCAGGGGAGACCTTATTGCTCCCCATAACTACTTGAATGAAGGTTGGAGCCAGCTGGGTGTTGGGCTCCTCTCCCAGGTAACAAGTGACAGGATGAGAGGAAATGGCCTCAAGTTGCACCAAGGGAGGATTTAGATCGGATATTATGAAATTCTTTTTTTTCACAGAAAGGGTTATAAAGCATTGCAACAGGCTGCACAGGGAAGTGGTGGAGTCACCATCCCTGGAAGTGTTTAAAAAACATGTGGTTATAGCACTTGAGATATGATTAAATGGTGAACATGGTAGTGGTGCTAGGCTGACAGTTCGATTTGATGATCCTAAAAGTCTTCTCCAACCTTAAAGGTCCTATGATTCCAATACCACCGTTCAGCACATGCTGACCAGCTTGGGTTATCCTGGGAGTGGTGCATGACCACACAGCAGTGCTGGGGTGCAGGCAGCTCAGGGACCCCCAGGGCTGGGTGGCAGATGCAGGAACCCTGGAGGATGTCACTGTTCCAGCAGAGAGGCCAGGCTCCAGGTGCAGCTAGTTTCTCAAAAAGTGACTCATGACCTTTACCCATGCATCAAATTGTACATTGTAAACCTCTTTAGAGAGCATTTGGTGGTGCCAACAAATACTTTGATTGAGAGAGAAGTGTTTCTGAATTCCAAAGGTTGCATTTATAAAAACACTTAGTAAGCCCTGCAGAATGCAGCAGCTTTCGAAATCTGCAGTTCTAAAGTTCCAAGTTTTTTTGAAAATTACTATTTAGCCATTTTCCTGTAGAAGTATTTTTTTGGATCAAGAAGACTTCACTTTGTCCGTTTCAGTGAATGCAATCAGACTTGCCATGCTCAAGTCTTAGCTCAGACCATATTTAATCCTAAAATTCTAATTTTGCTTTCTCTTTCAGTGTTCATTTTACTTTCAGGGTAAAGCATAGGTTTCTGAAATTCAGTTCAATGATCTTTCAGTTTTATATCAAATAGTGAGGAAAAAGGGCTTAGGTAGAGAAAGATCTTTCCACTGGTTCTTGGGAGATAGGAAAGGTATATTTGAAAGTTTCGGGTTTATTCTTTACTCCTGATGAGTGACTGAGTACATTTCTCCTTTGAAACACCAATTTTTCTCTGTCCCTTGAAATTCCAAATTTCTTTTTCTTCCATACCCATTTCTGACAACTTTCTGTTTTTTTTCAAAGATTGAACTTCCCAGGAACATCTAGAAATATATATCTAGTTCATAGTCTCTAAATTAACCAGAATTTCTATTAAATTGTGAGTAAGGTACTTACTTTAGAAATATGTGTTCAAAGAAAACACTAAACTTCATGGCTCTATCAATACGTACTTATCTCCTAATGGTATACGTGTTTAATATATATGTAAATAAGAGTTATTAGCAGAGATTGCATGTTTGGCTATAAATGTGGGTACCAGAAGATTACCCTGGGGATCTTTTAAACTCTTCTTTGTTTTATTCCATGTGAGACAGATAAGATTTTTATTGAATTAAATTTAGTTTTATTTAAATTATCTTGATATGTACCCAGAAAGTGTCCGTTTAAAGGAAAATGTGTATCTCATTCCAGAGACTCAGAATAGACACTCCTATACTTCTCTTTGGCCACAGGGAAATATGACAGGAACATTTTATTTCAATATTACTTTAATTAAGTAAGAGCTGACACAGAAAGTGTGTAGTGCCCTGTAATTTGATATGGACATTTTCTAACCTTTGAAACAGACAGTGGAAAGCTCTCTATGTATACCAGTTCCTGTGCTGAGCTGGAGTGGATACTTTTTGAGTTTGTCACCTATTTCTGGTATCCTGGCAGTATTTTTCCTTATCAAGTCCATAAGTTATGTCATATCTATTTCTGTTTTTTTCTTTGAATCAGTCAAGGTTGCGGGGTTTTTTTGTAATTAGCTGGTTTACAGTGACATTGCTATTCCTGACATTTGTATTTCCAGAAGAATTTGTGTGGCATTTTTGCATGCTTAGCATCTGCGACAATTGGAATTTATGAGCTCATTTTGCATAGACCTACATCCCTAACTGAACTTGGAGCATGTAAGCAACCTCACCTTAGATATACTCCAAAAGGGGATGTGCAATCCAGAGCAGGTGTTGTGGGACTATGTATGGACAAACATTTTAAGGACTGTTTTGGACATGCTGCTGTGAAGGCTGTTTTGGTAGGATGGGAAAGCACAACCAGCTGCCTTGTCCTGCTTTTGCATTTTTCATGGATTCCCTTCAGAAACGGGCTGAGAATGAAATCCAGTGTTTCAGGGCAAGTGGCTTAAGAAGGATTTTTCTCACAAACCTTGTCTGAGGTTCCCTGCCACTTGGGGCAACAGGAGTATTTTCCAAAACCTAAAGAAAATTGGAAACAGTGGGATTATATAGGGTAAAATAACTGGTTTGACTGTTCAGAATTTTTCTGTTTCTTTGTTTTTAGTTTTTATGCTCATGTTGCAAGGAGTGACAATTCAGATATGACAGGGAGAAATGTGTCAGAAAAACCTGGAAAGGATGGTAAGGATGCAGTGGGAACCGTGTGCTGCACAGATGAGTTGTAGGAATACCACATCTTTCTTTATTTAAAAGAAAACAAAATCAAACAGGAAAAAAACCACAGTTAGATCAGGTTTCTTAAAAAAACCAACCAACCAACCAAACAACCAAACAAACAAAACAACAAAATCAAACAAATACAACATAGGTAGATCCGGTTTCATCTGTACCATCCTTATACTCAGTTATGGGGATGCCCTACAATCCTCAGGCCACGTGTCAGGCTGATCAGTTGAATCTTGCTGTCCCAGAACAGGGATGGGAGAATATGAGAGCAAGACAAGCATGTCTAGCACAGATGTTCAACACCACAAATTCTGACCCATGCCCAGGAATTAGCTGCTGCATGGGAGTCCACAGTGTGGGATCTGTCTCATCATGGCAGGGAACAGAGCCAGTGGTGCTTTTCCATCTCAGTTTCTTATCCAGGTGGCATGAGATTCAAACCTTTGTCAGCACCTACAATTCTGTTGCATTAATGAAAAGAAGCTGAAAATTAATATATCTCTATTGCTAGAGCTGATGTCTCTTTCTTATAGAAAAATACACCTGTTTAGAGAAGAAAAAAATTCAATTTTTTATAAATGATGTGGCATTCATGTCTTCAGACTGCACCACCCTCATGAGAAAATTTAGCTCTTTCCATTATCAGTTTGCTAGGTGTAACTGGGATGGTTTAGGTTGCTTGTCTTCATTTAGGTTTTGGGCAGGAATTTCAGCTAATATAAATGTCCCCCATGGGTCAGATTAGGTCTTGCTATCTAATCTAACTTGAACATTGAAGCAACTTGAATTTTTTCCTCTCCTTCTTTTTCTTGTCAATTTTATTTTCTTTCAGTTCTGTTGTCTTGGGAACTTTTCAGTTGCAGAAGATACTTCTCTGGGTAAATAAATAATGGAACATCTAAGAATTCTAATTTTGTTTTCAGACTGACTTATAGAGAAGGGCAATCATTTCAAAATATGCTTCAAAGTGCAAATCACAAAAAAAACCAAAAAAAATCCCTAGCAATTGATATGGGAACATTGAAAAAATTCATTTTTCTTTTAACATTGTGAAATAAAAAGGTATAATTAATAACTATAATGAAATAAATAAAAAATAGAAGTAAAAATAAATGTAACAACCCCCCTGATAATCAAAGTGAAATATTGTTACCTCATTTAGAAGGTTTTGATATTGGCAAAATAAATACCGAGACAGAAGAGGCATAAGTAGGAATTAGACCACATTTATGACATTTTATTTTAGAACATTTTAAAATGCTGTGAAAATTACCATGGTGGATTTTTTTCTCCTTTTTTTTTTTTTTTCCTCACCAAAGTGGAATTTAAATCCATTTTTCTTTCACGCTCTATTTTCACTCCAGAAAGTATCTAACACCATCACATCAGTTTAGTGCTATCTTCAGTCACTTACTGAATTTTTGTTACCTTACTCACAGCATGCCTCTGCTGAGCACGAGGGTTCGGTTTTAGCAGTCAAACAAACAGATTCTGGTCATTTATTAGGGGTCTGAATCAAGAATCCCAAACTATCTGGATTTGAAAGACCCAGATGAGTGATAAGAAATGAGGGCTCATTGTGAATGAAACAGAAGTGATCCCTCTGGTTATAGGCACCTCTGGGTTCTGGTGCTGAGCTGGGACTCTCTCAAATGGACCATTGAGTGAGGCAGTGGTGGGCTGCAATCCAGCAAAAGTCCCTGCAAAAATTAATGCATTCAATTCTGTGTTTGTTGTAGGGTGGTGCAAACCTACCCATGACTTCCAGTTGCTGGTGTATCAAACCCACATAACCGGGAGAAGATTGTGGTTTTCATTGTGGATGGTACGAAGTGCCAATGCCTAAGTGGATGTGCCTTTTCTGGTTTGGTACTACCAAATTAAGTGTCAGTTTGTGAAATATTTACTCTATCTGCAGAGCAGATGGAGTGGAAATGCTCGTGTGAGTAAATATTTGCCATATATGCACTGCACAATCTGGCTGCATCCTTGCTTTTAGTCCATAATTTATGCTTTTCAAACAGCAATGAAGAAACCTCAAAAGATTCAAAGGTTCATTTGGATTCTCATAAACACCAAAAGCTTGGACGCTTTCCTCTGCCTCTTGAGGTCTTACAATTTCTATAGGAAATCTGGTAAAAGCACTTTCTGTATCATAATTGCAGTTCTCCTTCAATCTAGGCGCAGAAAAAGTGAGATAACTGCAAGGTAACATGGACATTCACTGCTTGTGTTTAGACTCTAGTAGCTAATACGATTTCAATTTGGGTCAAGTATGATATTCAAGACAGGCAGTCCCCCTTTACCTAAAACATCTCCTCTGGTTTCTGTAGGTTTGGTTTGGGTTTATTTTGGTGTTTTTTTGTTTGTTTTGTTTTGGGGGGTTTTGTTGTTGTTTTGGTTTGTTTGTTTTGTTTTGTTTTGTTTTTTTCTTTTGGTTTTAAAATACCTGGTTCTGTTCAAAACCTTATATAAGAGAAGTTGCATTTGGCTACTGGCAATTGAGCATGTCATCTACAAACTCATTTACCATCTCCTCTACTAGAGAAGGATAATTTGAAAACATATTCACCAAGTGAAAGTGCAGAGAAATAGGAAAGTGTTTGGTCTATTTTTAATTATACTCTAAAATTATTTTATTCTATAGATTTATTAAAGGGAGAAGAAAACCCCCTAAAGTTCTGAAAGAATATTAACATAACATGCCTGCAACTCAAGCTGTGTTTAATGAGAGGTGCTGTTTTTTTCTGCCATGAGGGCTACAGTCCAATGAGTGATAGCTATGAAAGAGGTCACATACATATTCATCAAATTCGACATGCACATGTAAACCGGTTTTAATAGGCCATGACAGCAGAAGTTGTGTCAGGCAAATAGCTGCACATGTGCTCATTCCCTCGACTGGCATATTTAGCCATTATCACTCTGGTATCCATGGATGAAATATTAGCTTGTTAACTTAAGACCATCAGTTGTTGTTGATGCTTAGTGGCAACCAAAAAAAGCACAGATTCCCTCTGCAACTTTATTATGTACAGAGCTAACACTGAATTATTACAATTTCAGTGTAATATTTCCATTTCCTTCCTTTATTTATTATGAAGGATATTTGTAAGCGATAAATCGGACTGTAGCTACAATATAAATAAAGGGACTATTGATTTGGAAATTCTCCGAGGATTGTATTCCATGAATTTCTTGCACTGTGCTTCTGATTGCACATTCAGAAGGAACAATGTTGCTAGAGCGCTAATTTTTCCATGAACACATAGCAGCATGTTTGTGCGTTGGCACACACACAAGAAAACCAACCAAGGGAAAATACAGTCCTTCAGAACCCTCAGCACAGCAAGGGGTAAACGACCTCACTCTGCCAGGTGTAAATCAGAGTATCTGCTGGATCCCACTGGGTTGTTTTGCTGGAGGTCTGACAGCTGGGTTAATGGTCAAAATCTCTTCTAAGAATGGGGAAAAGGTATACTAGGTGCTTCTTTTCCCTTCTTTAAGGGGAATAGCCCCTTCCTAAATTGAGAAAGACGTGGAAAATGTCACCCGTGTAGTGAAAACAGCCGTGGACAATGGCTTTACATTATAAGATGGAAGGTGTACTATACTGTGGTCTTTTCCCCAGAGTGATGTTTTAAAGGCTACGGATTTTGTCTGACACGTTGGACTGGGCTATGATGGTGTGCTCAAGGTAGCGCTCTAGACTGCCACATTAAATGTACCTTTGTATGATACAAGATGGATGCATTGCTCCACAGACCTATGTTAGTGCTAAATGGTTGTTAAAAAACCTGAAGGGAGAGTTGAACAGCAAGAAAAACCTAAAAAGGAGTTAAATCTTTTGTGTTATAATTATGTATGCTGAGGTGTGAAAGCTTTCCTATCCCAAAGTGGGTCCCGTGCATTTCTTGAAGAGCTTTTGCAAATATTGAGAGCTAGTGAAAGCAGTTGTCAAGCTTGGGCAAATTATAGTGTACTTGATTGTAATTTAAAAGTAATAAAACAAGTCAGCACTGAGCAACTCATCTCAGCAAAGAAGGAAATAATTCCCTCTGTAAACAAGTCCCTCCCGTTCCATGTCAGATTAGAAGACGTAGCTGCCCAAGTCATGAGGACAAAACCTTTAGGTGCACAAATGACATGTGAAAGGTGGGTTTTGAACTATAGCCTCTCTTAAACTGTTGGTTCGTGACATGGTGGAGAAAAGCTGGCAGGAAGCTCATAATAGTTTTTAGATTTTCTGCTACACAAGGACAATAACTGTCTCCCTGGAGACAGCACTTGCAAATTCCTGGTCCATGCTCTTATTTTGGTCTCAGTCCCTCTTCTACAAGGTCCACCCCCTGAAAAGCTCTTTAAGCCAGCTCTGTTATGAATTCGGCCAAGGTAGCTTTATCCCCTCTGAGACTTACTCCCCTCCCTGGAGAGAATATTCACATAGTGAGCTACAGCTGCAATGAATAACACCAAAGAGTCTTCTCTGGAGTCGAGGTTGATGTTTATTTTAAGAAAGCACACCTCACCTCTGTGATTTCAGACTCCAGCACAGCTGGGAATGCCATGGCCAGTTGAGAAATCCGTAAAACTAGACTCCTGGGGCAGATATGTTCATGAGTAACTCTGTGTGCTTTTGCATGTCTTGTACAGCTTCTATTTTGTGTAAGAACACAGATGAAGAACAGCATGCTATTAAACATGTCAGCTGCAAGGAGATTCAGTCTCAAAGAGAAATGCTTAAAGAAACGTACTGTGTTTAGGTTTTAAGGGACTAAATTTGAAAATTATCCGTATTAACAAAAGGTGACAAGTTTTGAGAGTGTTCTCTGTGCTGATTTGTCTCCCTGTCCTCTGAACCTGGCAGTATCCAATGCAGAGGGAAGATCATGCTACTGCAGAAGAATTGCCACTGTTGAGAGATTAGTCTTACTTTAACCATGTAGAGGTGAGGGTTTTATAGCCTAAAACACAAGGCATCATACCCTGAACAAAACATTGCTTAGCACTGAGTGTGGCTACTTCGGGAAGTGTTGACATCCAGATGAACAGACAATGATTTCTGCCAGTCTTCTTGATCTCTGAGCTGAAAGATCCTCTTCCTTGTAGATATGGAGACAAAGGTGTACAGGTCACTGGAAGATCAGAGTTCCTGAGTCTGAAATCTTCCAGACAGCACCTTCCTACAGAGCTATGTAGGGAGAATCTAGTGCAAGGGGTCATGTGGAAGGCTCTTAGGTGCTGCTGTGCTATAAATGAGAAGGATTTAAGAGCAGAGACATTGATGGGTGACACAAGTAATCTTTCATATTTGTTAATGCATCAAGTCTGGTTTCAAAGATTTTGAAAGGAGACCTGAGATTTCTCCAGTATTAACTGTGCAAGGAGAAGCCTATCCTATAAAAAGACTTTATTAAAAAATGCACTAAGTCGTGGGAAAATATTCAAAATGAGGAATGATCTGATAAAAAACATGAGAGGCTTGGCTTTGGCTTGTATGAACTTTTCTAAGAGAGAAGGGACGTGTTTGTATATTTCTTATCAAGCAACCGCAGATTTATTTATATCAATCATTCTTGTAACATGACATGTGAAATTAGCATTATGATTTAACTTTACAGCAAGAAGTAACATAATTTTTGATCTTGTCTAGATGAAGGGAATGGTTTCTAAAAGTGCTTTGCGAGAAATGGGAGGACTGGCTGCTCTTTAGTAACACAGAGTGGAGTTTTTTTGTTCATCTGGGTTTAGGATCAAAATTTTCTATGTAAACCAGAAGCAGGTTTTTCAAAACTTCCTAGTCATATTGAGAAACCTGTCCCTAGAGCAGGACAATAATGCTGTCCTTGCAGTTTTTGTCACAGAGAAGCCTCTGAGGTTTTTCTTCACTTTTCTGACCTCAAATCAACTTCCCATCTTGAACATGCAGTAAACACTTGAACTGAACTCATCCCAAAAGGCAAAGGCGTCTGAGTTGCAGTCAGTGCTATTTATTTGGGTTTTTTGTTTGTTTGATTCATTTCTGGAGAGATGTTTAGCCTTTTAATTTACTGATGTGCTGAGTTTATTCCTCCTGTGCGTATACAGGGGACTAGAGGGGAGCTGAGATGGATTTTTCAATTGTGGCCCCACCATTTACAATTCGAAGTCTCAGTGGTGGTTGAGGCAACAGGAGCTGGTTATTTGGTCATTTTTGGGTGTGCTTTAATCAAAATTAGGACATGCATGGATAACATTTACAATTGTGCATGTATTTAACTGTGACTGTTAAATTGTTCCATGAGCTTCTGAGTCTGTGACCCAGTGCTCCTTTGGTGATGTCTATGCAGCTTTGCCATGTAATCGCCCATTATTGGTGGGATGAAGAATCAAAAATGAAAGAAAAAAATTAAAATCAAAGTGATAAGGCCTGAATGTTAATTTCTGTTTATAGAAGGGAATCAGAATTTGTCAATTAGTTAATTTTGAAATAAGTCCGTTGCTAGCATGCCTACAGAAAAGATTTTATGCATTAGATGATGTCAAAATCATGTGAAATAACCCCTTTTTTTGACCTTTCTCCTTTTCTCTGAATCTATTTTTCTTCAATTAAAAAAAAAATCATCTTCATCCCAAAGTTTTAGAAAAACCCTTTCAAGTGAGGCTGCCTTTCTGTAACCATCTGCATTACTCATGGCCACCAAACGCCAGCCACACTGTCCCAAAGAAATGACATTGAATTCCCTAAGGAATAAGCACAAAGAGGGAAATAAAGCCTCCGGTTTTTGTCTTGCTACTGTAGCCAACAGAAAAATCCCCTATATACCCATACTGATCACTTTTCTGAGTCAGTAAAATGCTATTTGGCACATAGTTCCCTAAAGTTTATAGGAAGGATTTTCTGATGACATGACATGTAAAAGATGGTGTCTTGCATGTGTTTTTTCTTTCTCCCCTTCCTCACAGGCTGCTGGGTCACTGTTGCCTAGTTGAACATACACAGCGTGTGCACTATGTGAATTCACACTTCCTTGGCAAAGGCACCTCATACAGAAAGCTCACTCCATAAATAACTTGGGCTGTGCGTTTATTCTGCTCTGAAATGCTGTAAAAAATAAAAGGCTACCTATCAAAGTTGTTTGTCTAATAATGGAGGAAGGGGATGATATTGTAAACACTGTCCAAATGAATTGTGGTAACCAGAATAAATGGTGGTTGCTGTTACTGAGAGATGAAACTGAATTCAGGCCTTTCTAAATACATCACATGTGACTTTAATCCATTCCAGAGCCCAGGTCTCTTCCACACTTGGAAATTTGATGCTCTGAGGTGCTAAGCCCCCTCTATTGCTAAAGAATCAATAGGGCAGCAGCCTGCTCAGCACCTCAAAAAGGTGATCAGTCTGCTGTGGTTCTCCAGCCCAGATCCTGCACAGTGTTCCTATCCACACTGAATTTTGGGCAGAAATATACCACCTCTTGCAGAAGGACCACTGACTTGTCTAAGTCAACATGTATACAGGGTTTGCAGCATCGAGACCTTGGTGTGTGTCCACTTCTTTTGATGTTGCTTTCAAGTGCAACTTCCTTGTTCTTTGCCTGCTTGAAGTTACCATTTCTCTTTGTAAATCCGTGGGTTAGCTCTTTTTTGTGAATGTCCTCAGCACAGAACTTGTTGACAATAAACTGTGCCTGGGGTTTGAAGAAATGTGTTTGTAAGGCATAAAAGAGACCACAGAGGATAATGTTAAACTATATCCAGCCCAAACAGATTTGACGTGCCAGTTTAATCCAGCAGGTGCCGAAACAGTAGGGTGGAGAAGGGGGTGGGGGAAATAATGAAACAAACCAAAAATGTTCCCAGTCATCAATATTTGCTGCCTGAGGAGGAGGTGAATCCTGCTTCAAACAGCCCTCTAGACGCCACCACTTAAGGGTCTGTAAAGGAACTCTTTTGAGGTGACATTCAAACCTTTAATAGCAGGCAGTCAGTTTTGACAATAATAATTTTCTCCCATGGCAGGCCAGCGACTTTGCTGCTCACTTACCTGTCCTCAGCAGCCTGGGCAGAGTGGTAACCTAATCCTGTGTGTTTTAGGGGTGAGGGGCAGAGGCAGTGCCTGCAGGTCTCCCCAGCCCATCCATAATTATATGGCTGGCAGAGGAGTGCCTCAGGTTGCACATTAGGCCCTCACTGAGATTAGTAATTATAATATCAGTTTTCTCCAAATAGGTCTGACAGAATGGCACTGGTAGCAGAGGTGACTCAAAGTTTAGTAAGTCTTAGGGAAAGTTTACCGTCTCCTGCTGCTTTCTGTCCCACAAATTTGGCCTCTCTAATAACCAGCACCAGCCACAAACAGTAGGAATCCTTTTCAATCACTATTAGCAACACTTCATTTCTGTCATATTTGACCCCTGGCAAGCTGCAGCCCAGCAAAGAGCATTCCCCGTAGAAAGTAACCAGACATCCAGGATTTACTCTGTGACAAATGACATTTTTAAGGGCCCTTAAAAAACACTGAGACAAATTCACAGCAGGACTCTGGAAAGCCCTTTACCAAGCTCTGAGGGAGATAAGGGATAGCATTGCTGTTACTCAGTAGCATCTCATCTTTAGCTATTTCTTCTGTGTGACTTCATGCTTTCTGGTACCTCCAATAGGAAACTCCTGCTCCCCTTCAGTGTTTTAAAAACATGATGAGGTTATTTATGTTATATACTGAGAACTTTCCTAACACAAAGATGTCTTTCTCTAGATATTTTCACTTGCAGCTCTTACTGAGTAGTTCAGCGACTCTGTTTTCACTGGGGAAAAGTGAGGCCTAAGGAGGTTGTTATGGCCACCAAGACAAGTTCTAGTCTATGACTTAATTTTAAAATAGGTTTTTTTTTTAGGCCACCAGGAAACCAAATCTTTATTAAAATTCTGTTCTGTGCGAGAAAGAAGTCATAATAGGAGGTTTTCTTGTATATTTAATTTCTTATCAAGACAGTAATGCATTTGAGACCAGGTTGTTGGCACCAGTGTCCAGATAATTCACTGTTTTAGGAGTCTAAAATGAGTGCAGTGTGAACCTGGAAAAGGCAGTCAGAGAACAGAATAACTGTGCCTGTAGACAGGAACAGAATAAATAGGAGATGCACAGAATTCTCCTCTTCAGAGTAATTTTGAGGTAAATACTCATTGCTCAGTAAGATCTGCAGGACAAAGATGAGACTTCACTCTAGCAAGTGTAATAAATGCATTAAAAAGCCAGGACACAGTGTGGCAAGACAGAAAATGCATGGCTTTTGATGCCACATCTTCTTAATTGCTCTTTCCAGCTGTTCTTCCTTCTGCATTTCATTCTCTCACCCTGTGATTTACAGAGGAGGAAAAACAGAAGAACACCTTGGCCGATGGCTTGCAGCCATTCATAACCAGCATTCATGGGGGTCCCCGTGGGTCCTTGTGTATTTGAAACAGTTTGAAACAGTTTGAAACACCCTGCTGTGACCAGGCAGGACAGCAGCACTGGGGGCAGAGAGCTGCTGAGGTGTGGCAGGCACAGCCCTGACTGAGAGAACTGCATTGTTTACCCTTCTCTGATAGTTTTCTGCAACGCTCATGGTTGACATTTGAACAGATTTTGGAGGGTGTGTTGGAGCCACACCACAGCCTGTGCCCACAGGTCTGTTGTCTCTCTGAGCTGGCAACCTGTCTGGAAGCCAGGCTGAGGGCTGCTCCCTGGAGTCACTGAATACACCTCCAGTGCATCCTTGTTGTAGTGACTTGTGAGGTCCTTTGCTTGGGGAGGATTAACTATGAGCAAGTTGGGAAGTGTGCGGGTGACTGGAGGTGAAAGGGAGGACTGTGAACCCACTGAAGTAGTACCATGCTTTTAGATCAAAAGCAGAAGACTTCAATCAGTCCTATGTGCACTCGTATTTCTACATGCAAAATGAGAGTTTCAGCATAGTTTTTAGTCTTCAGTCTTCTGTACAGTTTACATCTTTCTTGGCAAACTGGTTGTTTGCACATTTCCCTTCCAGTGGCCCAGGCAGCATCCATGGGCAGGGAGAACAGGCTGGGCACTCAGCACAGAATGACTGCAGGCTGAATGCCCTCTCAGCTATGTGGTAGAATTTGCCAGAGACTGAATATCCATGAGGTATTTTTTTGGTCATTGATGTAATAAGTGCATGCTAAAAGGTTGCACAAAGTGATTCCTGCTTGCAATAGATACCTGTGAGAGCATACAGTGGCAAAAAAGCATCCAAACTTTGAGAACTGCTGCACATGTGCCTTTTCAGGCCTGAAAGTGAACACCCTCTTGAGTCTTTGATCCACAACTTGGCATTTTAGTGAAGAAGACTAAGCTAGATTGGTCAAAAAGAGTTCTAGACTTTTCAAAAAGACTAAGAGCATTTACTGCTTGAATTCTGTCATGTAACATCATCTCCTAGACCTGTATGTGCTCATAATATACTGAAAATAGCGCTTGTTTCTAGGATTGTATACACTAAATTGAAGGTATTTTCCAGCCATCAAAATGTCCTTTAGAGCTGCATTTACGTTTTGGCTCATCTTCTTTTTGGCACTTGTTGAGGTATAAAGAGTGCGTAAAAGTAGTACAGCAGAGCTGAAATCCTCACAGGTGCTGGTGGGGTCCATGATTTGTGCTATGTCAGATCCATCAAGAAAGTTTGGATCAAAGAAAGCACATTGAGCATCTGGGACAAAGTGTATGGCCCACCACTGTCCCCCCACCCTGCACTCTGCTTTTTCCACCTCAGAGGATTTAGACTGATGCACTTATCTAAACACCAAAAGTTGTACCATTGGACAAGCATTTTGTCTGAGGCAACCATCACCCCAGCATAAGTATCCCATTATTGTGTTTTGTCAGACTGGTTTTCAGATGGTTGAAGTTCTTGATGGGGGCCAGGGAGGAGAAACTCATGAGATGTGGGGGGACACACATTCACATCCTCAGCATCATTCCTATTGCAATGTCCAGGCAATTCTTGCTCTTCTAAACAAGTTTTACTTAATTACTTCTGGGGTTTATTTTCCTTCTTAATGCTATTAACAGATTTTCTTTCACTATAACCAAAGACCTGGATTTCCAAGTTCCCTCTGAGCCCCAAGGTACAGGATACATCTGAAGTCTCAAGACAATGCAACTAGTGAGCTGTGAGGACAGATAGAGCCCGGTTAAACTGTCAACAACTACTGGAAATTTGCAGTAGAGCTGTGCTGATTCTGCAGCATGTGAAACAGAAAAGACATTAAAAGAAGCCCAGTCCTGCTGAGCAAGAGAGGTGTGTCTTGTGCCTAATGCATTGAATGGGAATTCAAGAATCAGAAACCAAATTTGTGATTTCCCACATTCCCTGCCTCAGCCTTGCTGCTTGCCCTTACCATTGCCACATACTATCGGAGCAGTTTCCATGTGCCTGTGCAAGGCTGTATTTCCTTAAAAAGTCAAGATGCCTGACACAACCCTGGTCCCAAATTGGCCGTCAATATGAAGTATCCCAGTTAAAGTGGATGTCTGAATATTTACCCTTGAGTAACAAGTTTTTTTCTTGGCCTAATCCACAATGTAGAAGTATTTTGGGCTTGTTGACTTGCTGCTGTACTAATGCTCATTCCCATGGTTCATTCCTTTTTGTGTGTGTGTGTGTGTTGCTCCGCTTGTGTGAAAATCTGCGTTTTTACATTTGCAGTGGCAGTCTGGTCCACACTGAGTTAACATAAAGCTCTGTGGAGAGACAACAGGGCAGTCTGGTGTTAAAAGGAAGGGTAGAAGAGGTGACTCAAAGTTTAGGGAGCCTCAGGGAAAGTTTACTGTCTCCTGTTGCTCTCTGTTCGACAGAGTTGGCCCATCTAAAACCAACGCTGGCCAGCACCAGTGGGAATCCTTTTCAATCACCATTAGCAACACTTTTATTTCCATCATACTTGACCACAGCAGGCTGCATCCCAGTGAAGAGCATTCCTTTCAGAAAGCCAGCAGACATTCAAGTGCAGTGGATTTACTGTGTGAAAACGGCATTTTTAGGGCCTTCTGAAAATGTTTAAATGAATGCTCTTTTTTTTTTGTTCTTTCTCACAGCTTGATTCTCAGCTTGGAAAGCCCTTCTTGCTAAACAATGTTAGAGTTTCCTACAGCAGCTTAGAAGTTAAGTTAGCGTTCACAATACAAATGTTCTGTCGCTGCTGTGAAATTACACATTTCTTAAGGCCTCTATATTGTTAAAACAAATGTTTGTAGCTATTTTGCTCAGGGTGAATGAACTGGCATTACTGATGCATATTTTTGAGACGACAAAAGAATTCTGCAGTCTTCGTTTTGATGAAACTCTGCAGTAATGTTTGCAAGGCTTTCTTGCTCTGACTAGCAGGACAGCTTTCCCTAGCACAGCCCTATGCAAGTTGAAAAGAGCCAAAAAGAAAAATTCCCCCCTCCCAGTTTGGCCCTATTCCTAAAACCTTCCATATCTCGTTAATCAGGAGACTGGTTTCAGGTCAGAGGGAGCCAGTGAAGGGACATAAAGTGAAAGCTTACTTGTTGGAGAGAACAAGCAGGAATAAAGTCAGCCTCCATTACAAATCATAGCTACAGCAGGTTACAAGGAGCTGGATAAATTCAAGTCATAGCTCAGTGGAGTTATAGAACTTCCCTTTGCTTCCCAGACCAGATTAAAGTGGCTCTGGGTTTGGTTTCTTCCCTGTGCAGAATTGCCTGGGCTCATGCCAGTTCTGACTGGAATCAAAGGGAATTTCTCTTCTGCAGTGAATTATGTGACGGGCAATTATGCGCAAGTAACTATAAAAGTATGGGTTTTGTCAAGTTCCTGTAAAGTCCCTGTTTATATTAACAAACTTTTACTGTCTTCTCCCCTGAGGCTGGAGATTTCAGGAGCAGCTTGTGAACTTTGTGCCCCTCATAATTTATTTTTTTCTGATCCCACTTTTAGGGGTATCACTGAACCAGTGGCTGCCCCCACAATGGGATTTTCACATCCTGATTCCACATACCTCTACCCACACAACTTGTAATTGTGTCCCAGGTTAATCTCACCTCACTAAATTAATAGCCCAGTCAATAAAGACAATCTTTTACAGTTACCAGAGAGAAATTATCATATTTAGGCAGTTTTTCAGCCCACCTATGGGATGAGTCATCTCCTAAAGGGATTGTAACTCGTTGTTAATGATGAAATCTGAGTGAGTCATCCCCTAACTGAGATGCCACCACTAAGACCGGGTGACTCCAGGCCTGTGGTGTCCCTACCTGAAGCTCTTCTGGATTTTCAAAGCAGTAGATACAAATTTGGTTTGGGTTAGTGTGAAAACATAATGCAAAATGCAGTTCAAAACCCATGTGCAATGGAACAGTTTGACATACTTCTGTTCTTCTCAGGGAATAATAGTGACAACACTTTGGGAGTCAAGCATATAATTTGAATATTGGGCCTTTTAATTGATCCCAGTCCTGATGAAGACAGACTTGACATTACATACTGTGTGATCGCTGGCACAGCAGGGGCAGTTAGGCAGAGGAGATTGAGTGGTGTGCTCATGAAAGACCTAATGGAAATCAAAGATAAAATGTTGCCTCCAGGAAATTATGCTCCCACACACATGCAGTTTGTTCTTTCTTATACCAAGAATATAGGGAATATTTAATGAACTGGATCTTAAGTGACTGTAGTGTGTTTCCCACTGCAACTATGTGGTCTCCATTAAATGCAATACTGTATTTTTGATGGGCAAGCAAATTGGTTTCTCTTCTTTTGTTTTGTTTTGTGTTTCTGACATTAGCCAAGGGCCTACATTTTCAATTTCCTACAATAAATTGTGCTTGTCCCATTTTGAAGAGTACAGAACAAAGGTGTATGAATGTGTGTGTCAAGGCTGGCAGTGTGGAAGATGGAGTTCATAGTGCAGGTTCTGCTGGTTTTAGTCTAGATTGAGGTGAATATTAACCTGACTGCCAGTTATTTTCTTTCTAGAAATCACTGCCATACTAACAGTTATAAAGTCCTTTTGCACTCCTAAGTTGCAATGATATTCAATTAAAAGGTGTTTGAACTGAAGTACTGCGCTTAAATGATCCATTCAGGTGTGCTACAGACCCTAAGTTGCACCTTCATTGTAGATGGGCCAGATCAGACTGAAGGTGAGATGTGCTCAACAAACAGGGGTTTATCTTGTTTCTTCCAAATAAAATCATTCTTGTTTTGATGGCATTTTCCAGTGTAATGTCTGTTATTAGAATGTAGGTGGGAAACTGTGTGTGTGTGTCTCCTACTTGGGCAGCAAAATCAGTAGCCGCTGAGTACTGAGATGGCTTGAAAGTGGAGCCAATGCAATGTTCACAATGATCTAACTGGAGCTATTGCTGCTATGTCAGCTGCCAAAGAGGCATAGTTAGATACTTCATTCAAACAGAATGAGGAAAATTCATAGTCCCATGACATTAAATAAAGAGAACAGCCAAAATCCTTATTATGTATTTCCCTTTTTTCCATTTTTTTGTATGCATTTTTCTCCTTCTTTACATTTCACTGTGTCAGAAGGGTTCTTGTTTAAAAATTTTTGTAGGTGTTAGTAACAAAAGCAGCTGAACTTGTAGCCTCACCCATCCAACCAGTTCCTCCTGCCATAAACAGCTGTTCTTTCCTTTCAAGCCCTCCAAAATGACTCTGACCTAAACGTTTCATCTTAAAAAAGCGAATCATCAATCATAACCTTTCTAGTAAGGACAAGAAGATACCTCCGAACAATATAAAATTTCCTTGCATTCCTTTCGAAATGGTGTCTGTTGCTCTTTCTTTAATAACTGTGCTTTTCCTGCACCTACCAGTCCTCCTTACTGTGTATCTTCTTCATCATCCTCTCTCAAAACATGCTGATGCTTTGCCTTCCCACTTGTATCACATTCCCTGACATTTACCCTTTCCATCTTGTTTCCATGGACCTAGTCTGGTACCACTGAAATTAATGGACATTTTGGCAATTCCTCTGTCTGTGACAAAGCCGGATGCTGTCTAAGTGCTGCTGCTCTTGGACCGGGAGCAAAAGTATCAGGTTGCCTGTGAAACTCCATCACACTGGTGCTCTACAGGAAAATCTTTTGTCAAGCTAGCCAGGGTGTACATCATTAAAGAAGCAGTCAGGCTGTATGGAAAATTAAATCAAAGTCCCACGATGAATTGGAGATTGGCTTCCTCCCAGTTCTGCTCCTTAGGCTGAGATCTTTAGCAGACATATGCTGGAGGAGAGAGATCAGGAAAGAAGGGAAAAGATGGAGCAGGAGAAAGGGAAGTTTTAAGTGCCCTGAGGCAAAAGCTTAACCGTCCTCTCCAATGCTTTTTAGCTCACTGAAAACCTCTTGCTTTCTGGTACTGAATGAGTGCTCACCATCCAAGTTTCCATTTTTTCCCCCCTTCTCTCCATAGAAGTATAAATATCAGTCTGTTCTAGTAGGGTAGTTTGGCTTTTGGAACAGAAGAAGGTTAAAAAGTTGTTTGGAAAACTTTACAATAGTATATAAAGAGCATGTCACCTGCCTTGTCTCCACACTAGTGAGCTGTGTTACAAAAACTCTTTCTTGAACTGTTGGCTCAACCTTCCTTTTTAGGTAAAATAAGACCATCGATGTAAACCAAACAAGGCAAANAAAAAAAAAAAAAAGGAACAGAGGTTGAAAGAGGAAGGATCACAAATCAAGTTTTGGAAAAAATGTCTATACTTTGCCTGGATTCATCCCCTGCAAGCACTTTAGGGATACATTAGAAAGCCAGTAGCCCTAAGCCTTCTTTTGTCAGTAGAAACCAGAAGGCATCTCCAAAGAGTGATCCTGCCAGCTAAAACCTGAGTCAGCCTGTCCACATAAAACTTCTCCCTCAGCTGATGATAAAGGAAGCCAAGGACCACTCATTTTGTACTTCTGGCACCTCAAGCAAATGCTTAAATATGGAAAAGATTAAATTGGTCCTTTTTATGTTCTTACAGGTTAAAGTGTTTATGGATCTGAAGAAAGAAAAAAGGGCATCAGAACTGGTTACACGGAGAAGGGACTGGCAGATGAAGGGGGTTGTATGTACAGGACAAAAAGAAAAAGAGAACAATTAGTGGTAGCCAGGAATAGATGAGACCAAGTGATGGGCATTTGGCAGAGTCACCTGTGGTGACAGAGAGAAGGAAATGTGGAACAAATGTCCCTGGTTTTTGCCATTTTCAGTACACGGTGGTGGCAAGACAATGAGAGGTAGAACTGCTTAGGAGGAAACACCGAGAGCATCTCTAGATGTATGGGACACTGTGGTAGACATTCCACATGCAAACTTCTGTTTCTGATAAGCTCAACATATTTGGGATTTCATGCTTAAATGGTCTTGTTGACTACCATTAATAAGTCACTGAAAAAGAAGACAAAAAAATAAAATATCTTTTCCAGGGTAAAAAAAGCCACCCTAAATAATTTTGAAATTTCTCTCAGCTGTATTAGTAGGACCAGCAGGGTCATACTAATCCTTAAAAGGTTAAAGAATTTGTTTGTTAAGAGAGCATTGCTCTCCCATTTGTTTGTTGTTTCATCTGACACCTTAAACACTCCCTCTGTTGCTGAGGCTTGTCTATAAATCATGCATCCAGTATCAAATTAAGAAGACCATCTGTTGAAGAAAGCCTGTGTTAGGGGGGTTTATGGAATGCAACATTGATAAAACTGCACCTCTACCATCATTTGAAGCCCTGCTTTCCCTGCAGAGAAGGGGCCAGGATTGGTTTTCTTCTGAGCAACACAGAGCTTCAGTGAATCTGTAATTTGCAAATGTCTGTTGATTGAATTTGTGTATTAATGGTTATAAGGATCTTCCTCCTTAAGCTGTAAATCACATTTTATGGTATTAATTCATAGGAAATGATTAAAGCATCCTAAATAGGTAAAGATTTACAGGTTTAGTATTAGCTGCTTGACTGGCATGTCCTCTTGATGTTGTAGTTCCAGAAGAGTGATTGGAGTGTGTTCATTTTTATGGAGTTTTTCTTCATTAATAACCTGGTTTTAACTCCATCAAATATGCACAAGGGACACTGAGACAGTTATTTGTTCTGAATATGAGGAACTGTAGGTTAAATGCTTTCCTTCGTTTCAGATTAGTTGCAGCCCTGTGTTCTCAGCCTTAATCAGCAACTCACTGCTAAGAGATATGTGAAACAGAAAAGGTTATGTTCTTCATGACAAGTTTCTGGAAAGTCAAGGGGGTCTATTGTGACAATTCACTGACTTCTGGCTTTCTTTCTCTCTTTTTTTCAAATAATGTGCAATCTTCCTGATTTGAAGACCTGACAGAAGAGATGCTTGGGCACCTGTTCAGAAAATATTATCCTAGGTAAGAAAGAAGAAACAAAATGTGATAGAATAGTTTTTGAAACAGTACTTGTGTGTTGGAGAGGACAGAGGGCAAGGTAGAGAAGATTAGAGACATAGTAACTGGGTCTGGGAAGGTCCTGGATGTTCAGGAGAATACGGTTGACTTGTGTTGGTATAAAATAGGAAGAACTTCATTGAATGATAGGTTGAATTTCAGTCTCCTGGTGCCTGGATGTGCATAACTTTTATAGGTCTAATTTATCACATTTCTACAGCAACCAAGACTGTGTTGGCATCTCAGCTTTAAATTCATCTTAAAAATAAACATTACTGCAGAACTATCTCCATGGTTAATCCAACCCTTCAAGGCTAGTAACAAGCTTGAGGGTGCTCCCTTTGATTTTGATGAAAGCATTTTACTTTTCTGGAAGGCACTGTACCTTATCATCCCCTGAAAATTAGATACTTTTCACTGTCATCTACATCATATTCATCACACTGTTATTCCATAAACAGTAAGATCTTGATACTACTCATCTCTCACGTTGCCCAAACCTATTTCACTTGGCCACGTAGGGATGAGGTATGATCAGCTGTTAGGCAGGATGGAAGATGGATCAAATTAGTAGTTTCAAAACTGTGGTACAATGATCTGAGGGTCTGCTGAGATTCATTTTGAGAAGTTTTCATGCTTTGAATCAGCTATTAAATCATATTCAAAAAAATTCACCAGTTAGAAGCTTACCATCAGCTGATGATATGACTCTCAAGATTCAGTGCAGTCCTGCAGTCCTACTCTGCCTGAAGAACTGTACCTTTTCCCAGGTTTTGTTCAAAATCTCTTTCTGTGAAAGGCAGAAGCAGTGTCTTTGCCACTGTAGTGAGGTTGTTCCCAGTGGAAGGGAAAGTCTTCATGATTGCCTTTATTTAAGAGATGTACCTGGTATTAAAAGTTGTGGACTCTTCTGGTTTTCCTTCCAAGAAGTTGATGTGAAAGTGAATTATTGCTGCCACAGAGAAACAGAAGAAGCATAATATTTGGATGTTTATATTTTAAAGGTGATCCATGCCCAGTGCCTGGAGGATCTTGTGATGAGATGTCACATCAAATAAGAAATATTATACTCAAATTCAGTTGTCATGAAAAGAAGATTTTACTTTGACTCCATTCCAACACTCTGAATCCATTCCAGAAAAAAAAAGACTCAGTTTCAGAATTATTTTTATTTTGCTTTGAACACTGTTCACATACACTAATTTAAAAAGAACTTTCATGTTGTAATTATAAGAAAGTAGCTCAAAGAACATTTTAATGCTACTTGCTCTTACTTTTGATTTCATGTTCCAGAAATGTCTGTGGTGTTTGCTAAAGATCATAGAGCATCATCAACCTTTCCTTTGCCATGCATAATGAAAGCCAGCATTTTAGCAACACTGAGGCTTTATTTACATAGCACAACGGAAAACAACTCTTTGAAAGACCAACATTAATCACGGACACTGCAGCAAATCACAGTGTTTTCACAGCAAAATACAATCAAATGTTTTTATTCTTACCAAAGAGCAGACTTCTAATTCTGAGGATAGTACTGTGCTTCACACCAAAGAGACACAAAAGGGCTTTTCCAACACTGTGCCATTAAACCTCTTTTGCCTCTGGAAGAAGAGTGTGGTTCTGACAACACTGATTGTGTTTAGTGAACCTTCAAGTCAACATGGTATCTACACATATCTCCTAGGTCTTTGTCAATAGACCTCTGGGAAAAATATTTTCTTTGCCCTGCTCATCAGTCTGTTCATGCTGGTGCACATCTGAGGCTGAGCAGAGAGCTGGGGCATTTGTCCTGCTGTCTGTGTTCTATCTCATGGACACTACAGACATCCTATCCCTTTGGTAGAGGGGTCTGGAAGGAAATTCCCATCTTGTAGTGAACATAAATGTATGTTTGGGACTTGGGCGGTTTTTGAATTTCGTTATGGGGAGGAGAAAGTGTCATTTTTCTCTTGTCCAATTAGAAGACACATGCATTTGGTTTGGATATTGCTTTTGTTAGCTCACTGCATTCAGTAGAAAGATATTTGATGGACTCTCTAGTTCACTAGGATGACTTACTGATGAATAAATAAGATCTTGAAGTTGCTATAGCTGTAACAATATTCATTGCCTTCTTTCTTCACTCATTTGCAGAGCTCACATGTTGTCTAAAATTGAGTGGAGCAAAGGAAGGGGAGAAACACACCAGTAGACCTGAACTAAGGCTGACAAATCTACAGAAAATTGCTTTGAGTGCACTCGGTTATTCAGAAAGCCTAATGCTGCTGTATGGTTTACCCATGGTTCTTTCTATGGTACTGTTTAATAACATCTAGCTTCTTACTTCTTGTCTTTGCATCTTTGAAAAATATATTTTTCTTACAGTCCGAAAGTTTGCAAAGGTGTGTGACTCCCAAGGATTTACACTTAGACAATCCAAATACTTACTTTTCTTTTTTTTAATTTTTTTTTGTAAATCACTCAATTCCAGTTTTTAATCCATCAAAAGCTATGCCTTGAAACCTTACATTTCCTTCTCAAGCTGCTTCCTTCACTGTTCCAAAGAAAACACAGTTCCCATGTTACTAACAATAGTCATGTAGGTCCTTAAATACATTACTGGTGACAACAGCTGCTGGGACTTCTTCCTTGTGATTTCCTTCTTATGTATCCTACAGGTATTTGCATCAAAAATCTGTGACAGCTTGAAAAATACTACGATCAGTATCATAGCATTTCCATTTCCTGTTCTGGTTTTCATTTTCCTGGGAAAATCCCATGCAGCCTAACCTTGATCGTTTTGACATTGTCCTTGCTGCCACCCATCCAATCAAAGCAGGGCAGAAGCTGCCCAACTTTAGTATTTCCTTGCTTTATTGCTTGAAGAATGTCCTTGCCTCCTCTTTCTTAAACGTTTTCTATACATACATTTTTTACTCCCTATTTCCCAAGACGGTGTGTGCTTACAATTAGTGGAGCTTTTGAACAGATTTAGGTCACCGGTACATAGCTCCATAATCACCATTTTCCCACTCTTTTCCAGTCATTCTTTTGTGCTGGACAAATATATTTCACGACATAATAATGTCCCTTGGCAGATTTAATCTCATTCTCTTAACATGAATGTTTATAGACAGTGGACTCAATGTGCCAGTTAAAACAGATTTTGATTTTGCTTATCTGCAGCCAAAGTTCTTGGCCCCTGGTGCACAACCAAACCATGTGTAAAAAGATATTCAGCTCTGAATGAGATCACTAACATCTGTTGCTGTACATAACATTCAATCTTCAAACACCATCAACAACAACAGAAATCAGGCAGTCAAAAATGCAGAAGTGGAGAAACATGGGCACCGCAAGAGCAGCTTCAAACGCCACACCTCGTGCACACAGTGGTGCTCTCCCCTGCCCTAAGGAGTCCCTGAGGACTGTATGAAGAAAATGAAAAGCAGGTAATTTCCAAGAAGAGCAGCCCAAAATGCAGCCAACTCCTCACCCATCTCATCCTCTGGGCATTTTGGCTTTTGCACAATGCAGCGGTGAAAGGGTGGCAAATGAGAGATGTACTGAAGTGGTCAAGAGTGTTTATTAAATAGCCTCTGATATGCAGATATTAACCTTACCTTTATGGTAAAATTAGCTCATTATTATTCTAGTTGCTTCTCATAGTATCCAAATGCAATTTTGAATCTCCTCTTGCTTTGAGCTCTTCCTGAGAAATAAAATGTGATCACAATTTTCCAATTATCCTGAGGAACAGGAAGCAGCAGCCATCCCTTCAGGTGTTCTCTGCTTTTGTCATTGAGACATATCTTGACAAATTTGTATTTCTTCTCCCTTCCCTGTTCTTCAGAGCTATGGTGTCGCCTGGAAGAGGAGCTCAATAAGTCATCCGTGCCTTACACATCTCAAAATGCTGGGACCCCACCTTGGAGTTTTTTCAGAAAGGTTGGGAAGAACTCTGCTCTAGATAGACATATATTTTACTCTTTGTGGATGGCAGATGGTCTTGGCTTGTTCACAGACACTGTTCAATGTGCCTGGAGTCTGATAACCTCAGCCATCTGAAGCACACCCGTGTGCACTCATGAATTCTTGCTAACATTGCTGAAACCTCACATTTTCTCTCTACTGCTTTTCCTAATCACAAGGATTCTCCCATGATTCACTGAGTGCTCACTCAGACTTACGTTTGTTGTGTTCCACTGATATGTGCCTTGAAGATATGCAGTTTTTTTAAGTACAGGAAAAAAAAAAAAAGCTGTGGCAGTGATAATGGGAATAATATGAAATTGATGAAATAAAGTAAATTAAAGATTAATACTAGCAGTGAAAGTCAGTTATGACATTCTATTTGTGTTGTTATGTGTTCTAGAGCTGCAGTTTTAAAGTCCTTGAGGAAGGAAATGTTTAAGAAATTTTGTTGCATAACGCTGCTCTCCTAAAGGTATCTGCTGGTCTGGTGCTATTAAGTTCCCCATCTGGATTGCTCTGGATTTTCACAGATTTCACAGAAATTTCATCATAGTCTTGCATGGGCTATTCCATTCAGGTCTCGCATCCTATCCAGGAGTCACGGTTAATGAACCTGCCCCAAGATTTCCTACGTGATTTGTGTTTGGTACCTGTGGTTATGCCCTCACATTCCTTGTAGTGAAACAGATGTTTGTCATATGGTCCTAAACATATAAACCATCCCAGTCTTTCCAAGTGATTTGTGTGCCAAAGAATTCAATTACGTCTCTGAATGGGCCTGGGCCATAGCACTGTGAGACGAGCTTATTTAACAGAAATTCTAGAGTGTTTGGCACGTTATGTTTACCAGGGTGAGGCGAACAGGAATGAAATGCAGTCCTGGAAAGAGAACTGTCATGCAGATGACTCACTATAATCAAACACTTTGAGAAAATATGGTCTCTAAATGTTATGTCTACAACTAATTAACTTTATTTATTGTAAGACCTATAGAAATACAGAAACTGTGAAGTTTAGGGAAAATTAAATTAGGTTTTCAAACAAATGCCAGGCTGCCCAGCGTTTCTTCTTGTGGAAAAAAAAAAATCCCCACAATCTCTTTGCCAAGTAAAGTGAAATATGCTAAAATGCAAATGTTGATGTGTTTCAAGAGGGAAATTCAATCGCTGAATCAAACTTTGCTTTCAAAACTTGAAACGTTAAAATCATCCAGGTTTCAAACTGAAAAGTAGGCACATATATACACAGTTTTTATTTAACCAGCAGCTTTAATATTTTTACTTTAATCTTCTTCTCCAAATACTGCATTTCCCCCCATTGAAATAGGCCCAATTTACACAGAGTGTACTCACACTCAAGAGCGAGGCAAGGCACACTTGCACTAGAACTGACAGGCTTAGTTCCAGATGTGACAATACATGTATATATGTACGTGCCATATAATAAATATCGATTCTCCCCCACCCCCTCCCAATTCTTCATTTTTGATGTCTCAAAATTGTTTGAGTG
The DNA here is from genome assembly GCA_013399695.1 of Formicarius rufipectus. Classification (NCBI taxonomy): domain Eukaryota; kingdom Metazoa; phylum Chordata; class Aves; order Passeriformes; family Formicariidae; genus Formicarius; species Formicarius rufipectus. The sequence goes on along the minus strand of VXAU01002306.1, from coordinate 285,131 downwards.
TACTTGCATAAGAATTGATACCACTAGAGACATGATGGTATGCACTCTTTACTAAAAGAGAGGACAGGACAAGGTTCAGGAATTCCTGAAAGAAAATGCTGCCATCTTCACTGCAGTGAGTGCAAGGGCAACAAAAAAACCCAAGCAGTGCCTCACACTGATAGAACAGGACAAGTGTTCTTGCCTAAGCATTTTGCTGATTTGTTAATGGCATCAAAAGACAAAAGAGAGGAGAGAAGAGATGGATGTACCCTGTCTTTACAGTGGGTGGGTATCTGAAAAGCCAAATCCTCTAGGGGATGACAAAAATCATGTCTTTCCAAGTAGGTCTTAGGAGATCATTTTTCTCTGTTAAAGCTACTGATCCTTATACAGCTCTGAGAAAATAGATTCAGTAGTCAGATTAGTGACCCTAGGCAAATCAACACCAATCCATTTAAATTTCACATCTTGGAAAAGCTGTCTGAAGACTGGCTTCATGAACTAGCAGTAGGCTGGCACACTTTTTCCCTCATCAGGGTAATGGTCCCTCCTCTTGGCAAGTGAAAAGTTGCTATGTGAAATCCCATAACTGTGCACCACTTGGAGAACAGTCCAGGAAGTCACAGCTCTGCTCGCCAGCCAGCATGGAAGTGTGGACATAAGGGGAGCAAGAACACCTTTCTTCAGCCTGGTCAGGACGGTGTCAGCAGAGGACTGAGCCTAAGTTCACAGGGAGCCCCGCCAAGCCCCGTCTGGCTCCACACTACAGGAACGGCGCGCAGGAGCCAAGAGAGGGAAGCCCTGAAGAAGGGCTGTGGCCAAAACTATAGAAATCAAGTCTAGGTCTGAATAGAGCACTTTGCTGACCAAATTTGGATTGTCACCAATTGCTTCTGTTTAATGAGGCCCTGTGGAAAGCAGTTCCTTACACTATAAACTTCCGAAAGAGGGGGAGCAGAGGGTCTAGGTCGGTGATTAACCAACTAGAATAATGAGTTGTGTTTGAGACACTTTGGGGGATAGCTGTGATTCAGTTTGTCAAAAGAGCAAGGTGTCATTTCAGTTTTTTTACGGATGTAAGTTTGTAACTAATTTTTGTCTCTCCTTGCCAGCGTAACGGTTTGAATGTTAATTTAATTTTGCAGAATATCATTTATGTAAATGTAATTAGAAGGGAAACATGATCGGGAGATGCACAGCACCAAAGAAAATTTATTACTCCGAGGGGTATTGCTCTAATCATTCAACTGCAATATTGAGTTTCCCCAGATTTAATCTAAAAGCAATAAATTACAAAAGGCTAATGTCCTGCCCAACAAAAAGCTGTCATGAACCCAAGTTTCTGTGGGGAAAAAATTCAACTTCATTTCAGCAACAGGCTCTCCTCGTTTACACATTCCTTTTATGATTCCAGTCGAGTCAAAGTAAAATGAATACAAATGTGAGTGTTAGAACACTTTCTCTGAATATGTATGTGGGTCTGCTGGTGATTGTAATAATCAGCAATCCAAGGCACTGGGGCTCTGTTAACTAGGGCAGAATTAGGAATGTGGTCCCACAAAGATACCACTGCAAATTCTTCTCCCCACCTTCATGTGACCCTGTGATTTAGGGGAAGGCAAACTTGGGTCTGATTAATTCCAGTGTCCATATGAAAGTCTGTTGCTAATGTACTGTTGTCTTTGTTCTGCCAACAAAACGAATGAGAAGAATCAAGCTGTCCTTTCGCCTGTGTTAGTGACTGCAACCTATGTGATTCATGGGAAACACTGTCTGTGTGGGGAAGTCACCCTGTTGATGCTGCTGGTCTGGATTTACTAAAAGGATATTGTTGCAAGGTGGAATGGGAAACAAATGAATAACCAAATATTTTGTGCTTACTTCTCAAAGACCTTGAATAGCAGTTCTGCTGTTCGAGGAACATCCCTCCACTTGATAAAACCTGCAAGGAAAACTTGTCAGGCAATAAACAACGGCTAAGCAAAATAAGTAAGTAAATAAGTGAAAAATAAGTAAATACCTACTTATTGTGTAGGCTGAAACACTGTTAAGTGTTGGGGGTTTACGGCGCAATCTACTAAGAAGGCTGATGCCAATATTGCATTTCTCTAAGAAGTGGAGTAATTAGTACAGGAAATAGATTTCTTATGTTTTATTTAGCCAAATTCATCTCTGGTTTAACTCTATCGTAACCTGTATTACATTTGTTCTTAATTCCCAGTGTTTCTCTGCGCAGTTCTTAATCTCATGACCTTTAATTCACAATGATTATCTTTTATTTTAGGTAAGGGCCATAGTTCCTCTCTCAGTTTGTTAGTATCAATTATGTTGTAAGCCTTCATTTCTTGGCTTGCAAAATGAAACCCATCAGATCTGCAACAAGTTTTTACAAAGTGCACATTGGCAGATTTACAGATTCCCACAGCTGTACATGGGACACAGGGAGAAGCACAGGGCTGCAGCCTCAAAGGCAGAGAAACAGAATTATGAGGACTGGGGAAAAATACAAGGAACAGAGAAAAACAATGTTCTTTAGAAGCAGGGTAGGAGGGGCTCAACATATGAATTACTCGTTTTTTGTAGGAAAATTACATCTTAGGAGAATGGCTGAAAGCAGTAACGAGCAGTCCAGAGGGTGACTGAACTTGTTGGGACACATAAACAAGCCGATCAAGCTCAGAACCTGCTGCTCGACAGTAAAGTCAAGCCAATTATGAAAACAATTACTGAATTCTAATCAGTATATACTTCCTTGGCCCAAGTAACCTCTGGAGACAGTGACTTTGACTGAGGTGGTGGTGGGGTTGTGGGTGCACAGGTCCATGCTGAGGTCCCGTGCTATGGTACCATAGGGACACAGCTGCCTCATCCTCCTCCTTCTGCCTCTTGTATGTGTTGTGGAGATGAGATCCTGTTCTGGAACTCTGCTTATAGAGCTGCTTCCAGGTGGCAGACACCCCAAATTCTGCTTCATTTCAGCTAGTCCAAAGTCGAACTGAATGGAGGAAATGATGGTTGAACAGATTCACGACAACATTCATGCTTCGTCAGCTTTTGGTCTGTAGGGGACTGGTGTGAAGCTGTTAAGAGTTGTAATTCTCCACCCACGGGTGTTTAGGGAGGTCCAAATGTGTGCAGCAGAACACAGGACAAACTGCTGTGGGTACACTTAATTAGCAATCAACATGCACAGTACTAATAATTTCTTCCTTGGTTGTATGCAAGTACAGCACAGATCATGGCAATTTGAACAGAAATCTGCACTCCTCTGCTGTGTAATTACATTAAGAATCTGCCACAACCAGGGCTAGTTTTGTGGCTTTTTGAAGGCAAATCAGGAAAGAATAACAAGACCACAGAGTAACAGTGGGAAAGGTCCTAACTTAGCAACCTGTGGGGTACACAGATTGTAAGATGTAGTGCTAAGAGGACTAAGATGTCTTTTTCATTTCATAAGATGAAATTGCTGTAGTTGTGAAATAAAGTTTAGAATTTTTGACTCTTCAGTTTTTGCATAATGCAGGAAGGGGAATCCTTTATCATCAAGAGTGTTTCCTGTCCCAAATAAAGACTACTGTTCTATAATTCCTTAAGAGACATACTTGAAGATTTTATTAGTCAAAGAAGTCTTTCACAATCATAATCATTTATTACAGAATGTGTTTTTCATTCCAACGAGATTTATAATTATAAACTGGTAATTAAAGAGGTTCCACTCCGTAATTCCATAGGAATTCCACTGTGATCTGACATTAATTAGCAACCAATTATAAATTATGATATAATTTTTACAAAACCCACTAGTGTCTGGATGACTTCATTCAGGTACAGGGAAACGTTAGGAGGAATTTCACTTTTGTAAACTGGGCCCTTGTTGCAGGTTGATCCATACTACCATGGACTATGAACGCGTTTCCACAGTGCAGCAACTGCATTGATGGGCAGGGTCAACCTGTTAAGATTTTGAAAGAACTTTTATCCTCTTCTTTCTTTTAAGAGGCATCTAGCTTACAGGATTTCCACCTTCTGTCTTATCAACAAGTGTGCATTCTTTGATGCTTATATTTTATCTGACTTGTTATGTAACTTAGAGTGATTATGGTGCATGGCTTGACGCCTGATGAGGGGTTCTCTCTGTCTTCAAAGTGTATTTTAAATATTTACAACCAATCAGGAAAAGAGGAAAATAGTTATGGGGTCCAATCAGATTGTCTGGGAGACAGAAAAGATGTAAGAGAAGGTTAAGGGGATAAACTTTCAAAATTCTGGCATTATTTTGCCATCTGCATTAAAGATCTGATATCTGATGGAATTTTTACATGCCCAAAATCTGACAGGTAAGGTCCTACCTGGAAATGTATTGCTAACAAAACACACAATGCATGTGGATAATCAATACTTAACATTTTTATTTTATTATTATTATATTATACTTAACATTTATTTTCCCTGCTCTTTATTTCTGTTATCTTTTTCATTTTCTTTTTTAATGAACTCAAGTCAGTAATCATTATTAATCTTGTCAGAAAGATGGGTGGAGTGGGATAATATGCAAATCCATTACTTGCAAAACCATGTAGAGAACGAGACTTAAAAGGAGACAAGAAGTTCTTTTTGCATGGATGAAATCATGAGGTAAGTTTTCAATGTCTTGCCCTGCAGAGTAAATTCTACCAACTCCATTAAACCTAATGAAAATTATGAGTACATTTTTCTATTTATTTCTTAGCACACTCCTCTCTTACCTCTTTGCAACTTCTCCCTTGTCATCTACCGCAACTCTTTTGATCCAACCTACAAGAATTTTTCCCCAGAACTGTGGCTTCTGATCTGATAAAAAATGATAGAGGTTACAGAGTGGAGAGAAATGTGCTCTTTTTAGTCATCTCCACATTCAGTTTTCATCATAAAACACAACTGCTGTAAGTACAGAGCTGTTCAGGAAAGTAAAAGTGTGGCTTATTTAGCAGTCAACTTTTGTTGGCTTTGGAGTCCCCACTGTTTCTCAGGGTCAGTGTGACTGCATGGCTGTAATATCCTTTATTTTCCCATTGCAGTTTTCTGTTGTTTTACGTTAGGGAATATCTATGGGAGCAACCCTCTTATTTAAACTCAGACAAATCCAGCAGTCTTGACCAAGAGACAGTCCCTTGTTAATGGAATTGTACCTATTCTGCAATAAAATAGATGAGATTTCATCTCTGAAATTCTCCTAAGAATTTCATCCTGTTATGTTGCATCTAACTTGTTATCAGGACATCTCTGAATAGCTTGGCCAGTTAGCCAGGGTTGTGTCACTGACAGCAAGGAACAGAATGCAGGTCTGGCACAGGGAAATGTTACAATCTCGCTCGATCAGATCGGCATCAGCAGTGAATCAGTCTACTCCTTTTGGACCCAGAGAGTTCACACGAACCAAACTGTCTGCCTTTACATGTCACTGTTCCTAAAAGGGATTAAGTTTTAAGATCTGACTACATGCATTTCAGATACTATTATGTTCTCTTGGTTCTGTGCCTGAGAAAGATTTAGAGGAATTTGGAGAGCAGCTGGACGCTAAAGATTTAGGAGATCCAGCATCAAAACACAGCTCACAGTAACCAACATTCTGTCAGCAAATCCTAATATTCTGTATTTAAACTACTATTAAAATTATGTTTTATTATTTTTTATTACCTTCATCCCAAAAGTTTGCTTTCTGTGTGATTGCAGAACAAGGCAAGCTCAGTCAAGCCTACAAAATTTGTCTCACAGCTTTTGTTTTAGCTCACTGTTGATTTGATGGCATCTGAAAGGGCAATTGAGAAAGGTAGGTATTATGTTTCAAGGAGAGAGTTATAACAGTCTGAACTGCATCCGAAGTATATTTTACTCCTAATAATGGGAACTGGATGAACAGCATTTAAAAAAATATGAACCTGCCCCAACTACACTGATTCAGAACTAACTGATCTAATGCAGTTTTCCAAAGAATAATTGATATTATATAATCATAACTGGCAGTTTATGTCATGAAAGTGACACTTGACACTTTCCTGCTAACCAGTTTAACATCATCAATTAAAACATCACTTGTGTAATGACATTTTAGTAACCAGTTTAATATCATAAATTATGACATCACCTTCTTTTATGGCATCAGGGTTAAACAAAAGGTTTGCTTTAGAAAAATGTAAAATAAAAAAGAAAAGGAGGAAACCTTAACATTACCTCTCATTTTGGTTTTGTAAAAGGTGCATGTGTTGTATCCCTCTGGTCACTGTCACCATTAGGGTGGATCTGAAAGCAGAAAAACTATAAACAAGGGTGAAATAGCCAATTGGGAAGACTGTGCTCCAAGTTGGCACAGACAAGCTCCCAGTAGACAGTAATGTCCTTTCCATCATACCAGTGAAAATCATTCAGAAATGGAGAAGAACGGGCATGCTCATGGAACCTGATGAACTCAATTATAGTGCAGCAATATTTACTGAGATATAGTGTGAAAGTTCAAGATTGCATCATTACCCACCAGCCAAAGTTTTTTATTTCACGGCTAGAGGCTTTGAAATAATCATTTTTATAGTATTCTTTCCTGAATGGTCAAATTTTGGTGCTGGAGTCTGGCATTCTACAGCTCAAACTCTTATTGGCACTGGATTTTATGATGACTACTGGTGATTTTGAGTCATGAGTTGGCAAATAGCTCGATTTATTTGTCTCTATTTAGCCTAATGGAACCAGTGAAACAAGTGTCTCCATGAATGTGTGTCTTTGTAGGGTTAACTGCAAGGAGTCAAATATTTTAAGTATATTGCATTTTCAGAGCTTTCTAAGGGCACACAGCATCAGTTTCCCTCTCTTCCTACCAAGGTCAGTAAAAGTGTTATCAGTGACCACAACTACAGGCAGAACCAGTCATAATCAAGCATTTTAAAAAAAATTTCCTGCAATTTTATGTCTTAAAACTGAATCTTTACCATATTAAGTTGTGCTGAACTCTCCTGGGACTCTATCCTGAGATAATACTTATCTTACAGTGTTTATACAGACACTTGGCTTTGTACATGCAGATGGTCCCTGTGAGTTCACGTGTTTCTCCCATGGCTTACCTTCATATCAGGTCCTTGGTTTGGTTTCCAGGGGTTTAAAAATTAGTTTCTCCTTCTTTTGAAAACCCTTGGTCTGAAAAAGGGGGAAAGAATCCTAGATAAGAGGACAAATTCACATTGTTGGGTATTGACTGGGGCATAAACATTTCCCTGAATAATCCAGAATTATTTCTCATGCTAATTGCCAGACTGTAAATCAATGATATGACAAATGGGTACCACACGGTATCTGGACAACTGCTCTGCACCTGATCAAGTGTCCAGTGCTCAAGAGATGCCCGAATACTGGTGAGAAGGTGATAATTCAGTAAGTATGAAAACACTTCTTAAATTACGGGCAAAATTTTAAGCAAATCTATGTAAATTGTCAGTGCATGTCTTAGTAGTCTCCTGAGGATTCTGTGATTTACCTACTCTCTTTTCTCAACATTTTTTCAAAAGTTTTTTTCCCCCATGAATATTTATGTCAATGCCTCATTTGCTGACTGAATTTCCACTCTGCTGGAATTATGCTTCCCCATAGTGCACCCAGGAAAGGTGAGCTGTTAGAGGTGAGAAAAAGAGACTTCATGACCTTTAGGAAATAGCAAGTGGCACTAGATAAAACCTATTCTGTGAGGGGTTACTTATGGATTGGTTGAACATAATTACCAAAAAATTATTATCTCACTAAAACAATTGACTTGGGGTAGATCAGAGTCCAGATCTCCAGAAGCTCTTAACTTCTGCAAATTGGCTTTGCCCATTGCCACTCTTAGGTGATGAGGAATTCTTAAAATAGGTATGAGTGATAGATACCACATAATTCGAGTTATGAGTATGGACTTATTTACAGCTGACATTTTTTTTTAAGTGAGTTGTAAATGTTAAGGTGCTAGATTCAATGCTTATGAATGTGTTTCCTTGGTGATAAAGCTTTCACTAAGCATGTTATGTATCCGTGCTATCTTATATGCAGACAAGAGATGATTCACACTGTATGTTATAGGTCTCGTGCTTTAGAATTGAATCCTCTATTGACTTATGGCTGAGAAACATGGAAATCAAATCCACAGCTGGTTCTTCTTAAAAGTGAAGTTTTGGCAAAAGCAATGAAGGCTTTAATGCATTAGAAAAGTGTGCATTTTTTAAAGTTGCTTCACTTCCTATTTTCTCTCTACAAAACTCCCTGAAGTTAGTACTGTTCTTATGTTTCATCTTGCAGCTTCAGCAGAACAGAGCTTTGATTTTGCATGCCTCTCTACTGCCTGTTAAATGCAAAGAAGATGTTAGTTTGTGGGGGAACACAAACTGAATAAGTAAATACATAGAATGAAATCCTTCTGGGACAAAAAGAAGCAATATATCTAATGATGGAGCAGTAGTGGTTGAAAATCTCTTCAGTGGAGACATAAAAATTACTTGGAAAAGGTGAGATGAGAAAGAAAGTCTGAGCAAAACCCTCCTTGCACTGACAAATAATGTCATTTACGTTAGAGGAGAAATTCTGGCCCAGTTGAGGCCAGTGAGAGTTTCACCACCCTTAACCTTCTTTTGTAAGTAAAGTAAGGGAGAGCTGATCCATTGGACGCATATAAATAGTTGTCTGACCATCTCTGCTTTGCTCTATCTTCCTATAATAGGATGCTCTTGCTTGTCATCAGCTCCAGCACCCAGGAGAGTAGAGGGGTTGTAACACAGGTAGATACAAGGGATGCAAAGAAAGGAGGTCTGCTGCCAGTGAGACACTGCTGGTCCCAAAATACCATCATCGCAGCACATGTGACATGTTAGAGTTTGAGAACTATAAATGGCATAGGGTTATGTGCATTAATTGCATCATAAAGTAGAGGGGCCCCAAAGGAGATCTGGTCTCAGCTGTGCTATGACTGGGACAAACAATTAATGAGAGATCTTACAAACTCATTAGGCAGGACAGAAGTAGAGAATATTAATCACCCATTCTCTGTGTTTGAGGCTTGAGTTTAAATACGCCCATCATTTCACAAACAGTCTATGGAATAAAGGGAAAGGGATCTGACTTTTTCAGAATTCTATTGCCAGTTTCAGGGACTGGCTTTCTTTTCCTCCTGTTTGCACTGGCATGAGCTCTGCAGCTCCTCTTATTGTACAGAGGTCATTAAAGACGTTTAAACTGCTTTTTTATCTCGAATTTAAACTTTTGTTTCTATGGTTTATGTTTTTGACAGCTACAGTGTTGTAAAGAGTGAATGGTTCTGTTCCAAATGATATTCTCTTAATTTTTTCCAAGTAATTCACTGCTGACCTTGCACATTCAAAACTGCACTTTCTTTTTTTGAGAATGTTGTTGTTTAGGGTGCTTCAGGTACAGCAAAGATAATTCAAGAACCAGTTCAAGTGGCGTTGAGTTTCTGAAGCACAGCGGAGAGAGAAAACTTCTACCCCTGCAGGTTTTAAAATCTTGTGTTGGCCACTTAGGAGAAATGAGCCAGATGTAGATCTCCTTTGCTACCTGTTTAGCAAACCACAGTTCGGGCTGTAGGAACTTTGTGGCAAAATGGGTTCCCTGATATGTGACCTCACACAAGTCTGAGCTCTGTTGTTGGAACTGGCACAGGCTTTCTCTCATCCCTAGATATAAACTCTTGTGTCACTTACAAAAGCCGTTAAGGGCTGGTTTTGCCTTTGGGAAAACCTTAGGGTTGCAGGATAGGGCTATTACACCATGGGCCAGCCCAGCAGAAACTCACATGGAGACTACTAAGATTACAGACTGTAGGGATGGCTTGCTGTGTTCTCTACTTCATGGACTTGAGTCGTGTAGAACCAGTCTGGAGTAATCTTTTCAAAGCTGTATGGGCGTGAATGCAAATGTAAATGCAAGGATCTTCCATGTCAGCCTCCAAGAGGACTAACACCCTTCATATGTCTCTGATCAGAGGCCAGAAGAAAGGAGGAAGGTATGGTGACTCCTAGAGCCCTGTTGCTGCTTTTGGATTTGCTGCCATTGTTATCTTAGCTTTGGAACAGTTTTTCTGGAGCTGTTGCCTGGATCCTGAATCTGATATTGTTTTGTCTTCACTTATGATGTTTAGTCTCAGTTTTCCTTTGGAAATGTCCAGAAATGGAAGAGGGTCCACTTTGTCAATAGTGCAGGGGGCAGAGAATTTGCCTCCTTCACTTTTGGTTGGCCTCGAAATTCCCCTTAATTAGTATTATCATTAGATTCTCACTCCTATCACCCATGCTGTCTATTCTGCTTAAATATACTACCTCCAAACATAATAAATCTGGAAAAAATTGCATATTATTTTTCTTTCTAAATCAAGTCCAAAAAAAATGAACCAGCAGAACAGTTCCACTGTAGTAACTGCTGGTTTTGCCACTTAATTTTCTCCCCCTTCTTCCTATTTCCTTTGTGCTTCCCCATATCTCCAGGATACATAAACTCCCTGTCACTCTCACAGCTCTCCTCAACTATGCAGCTGCCTGTCAAGGAATCCATGGTAAAATTCCTACCATTGCCCATTCCTTATACTCAGACAAGTGTTAGGCCAAGATCCACAAATGTGATTTCCTTGCCTAGAATTTTACCCTTTCCATGAATAAGTTTGCAGTTTAAGAGGAGACAGCACAAAGCACACAAGCTGTCCTCTAACCTAGGAAATTCCTCTAGAACATCTGCCTCAGAAAACACCTGCATCAGGACAATTAAATATAAGTGGATTTGGAAAAGTATTGGTTTCATGTAAACTTTGGCTGGAGAAAGTATTTACTAGAGAGGATTTCCTTTGTGAAAACTGTCTGAAAATGGACTGAGATGAAAATAGTATTCCTCCTGTCTCATCCTTGACCTAAATATATGGCTGAATAACATTACTAATAGAAAAGGAGAAAAGTACTTTGTAGGTTCCTGAAAGAGTCTGAAGAAAGCAGGTCCCATGTTTTTTTTTAATTTACCAATATTTAAAGAGGTACAGGAACTGAAACATATGATATTGTCACTATTTACTTCCAATTTTGTCAATATTTTTGTATTTATCCTCAATTACAAAATTGATACATTTTTCAGGTAGTATTTTCATTAATGTTATTTCATTCCTCTAGTCTGAAATATTTTAGAAAAAAGTTACAGTTCTTTTAAACAAGGCAATAAACAAAATCAAACAAGGTAATGTTTGCTTTTCTAGCAGGGTGCTTTCCTAGTGGTTATTGACACTTTTAATTTTCTGGCAATGGAGTTGTTTAGTAAACTCCTTTAAGTTCTTCACCAGCCAGAGCCTAATCTCCCAAGCAAATTGCTTCTTACCATTACAGTGTGATACTTCATACCTGGTATATCTATTTCTCAGCCCCTGATTATGAGACAAAGATTTTGAACTAGTTATATTTAAGATTGCAATTTGTGGTTTTTTTTAAAGTTCCTCTTTGTCACTCCTCATGTTTGGTCTCCCTACAAAGATCATTTAAAAGTACCTGAAATCCCACCAACCCCCAAAGGAAGAACAAAGGCAGGTGCACAGGTGCTGTGAAAACCTGACCACTCCACTAACCTGTGGCTTCTCAGGAGGCATTATGATCACCAGTTTCGATTTTAAAATGTGCTGTTGCTTTGCCGCTGCTGGAGGGGGAGGAAACAAGAGAACATTATGTCATTTTTTATTAATATCCATTGTACTTGCATGGATTCCCCTTAGTTGATATATCAAGCCTTCACTAACTACAAGACAGATAAGCTAATAGATACATCAGTTAAACCAAGTTGAGCTGAAGTGTCTTAGATAATAAAGCTTTGTGTAAATTCTAATTCAAGCAATTTCAGCAAAAAGCATAACAAGTAGCCAATCTGGGATAAAAATGTTTTTTATTTCAGTACCTTGTTCTTCATAACATCCTTCACAGATGCTATAATGTTATTTTAGTCTTTAGAAAAATATCTAACAACATGATTGTCTCACACCAGGCATAATCCCAGTGGAAATTAAAATTGCATGCATTTTCTCATCACTCTTTATTTAACAACTGGGAGAGTTTTAATATTTGAAACTCAGCAAGAAAATTGTCTTGAAACACAGAGATTCCTTTGGGGTAATTTCACTTTTGTTTTGTGTGAACTTTAGCTGAGCAATTTTTTACAGTAGTACAGATCTATGGGTTGAATGACAGTTAGCAGGAAATTCTGTATGTGCTTCTCATTTAATAAATAAGAAAAAAACCACAAGGAACATTCTAATTGAATTATTCGAATCAACTGATAACCTTATTAATAAAGTTGCTCTGTTTCAGATTTTTGTTTCTTTTAAACTGATATCATTGGGTTTAGGGGTGATCCTGAATGTTACTGTATTCCTGCATGACAGGCAATCCAGTTGTGACACTTCTCAAACTTTACCCTGGATTTTTGTGATCTTTTTCTGGAAAAGAGAGGACATTTGGCATGCCCACGACATCTGCCACTAATGAGATTTGGTAATGCAGTCTGTTTGACTCAGAGCAGCAGTATCCAAAAAGATAGCTCATCTACAGCATGAGCTGGTTGTTTCCCTTCAAATGAAGGACAAATGCTTGCAATGCAAAATTACATTACAATAGGCTCTTGCAAGTGGTCATAGAAAAGTGACAGTAGATTTAGTAGTGTTGATTGTATCAGTTGATTTCCATTAGAACCTTTTTATTTTTGCCTATAATCATCTCTTGGGAGATAGGTTTGCTAGCAATGCACCGTGGCTATCACCTCGTGGCTTCCTATATTCATTATAGCTCATATCTCTTCTGCAGATTGAAGATTCAGAGGTCAACAAGCACCTTTCAGTAACGCTCCATTCACATTCAGAGGTGATTGGGTATCATTGCTTGTTTTCATGTGTTTGACAGAGTAACAGTGACACTCCTGTAATTTTGTTTGTGCTCTTGCTGTTCCCATCTTCAGCGTTTCTGGGACAGTGAGACCTGCCAGTCCCTGTCAGATATTTGGGGCTCTTTAGTGTTTCTAGAAAAGTCAAAAGAGCAATATCCAAGGCTTCCCCTTTATGCAGAATTTTACACTGGAGCTGATGTTAGTGTCACTGCATTCAAACACAATTTGCTTCTCAGCTCAGATGATTGCACACTGATACATGTTTAGATACATTTTTATATTTTTTTTTACATTTCATTCTTACTGTAATATTTCAAGCCTTTTCTGTGAATTTTAATTACAACATCTCTTTCTCTCATTAAATGTCTCATAGGAATTTTGTTTTCTAATCCTTCATCTAAAAAAGAATTCCTCAGGCCTCTGAGTTGTTTCATAAAACAGGCATCAGATCCACCTCTCCCCTGCAGCATCAGCAAGACCAAGCAGAAACAAAAAGTACTTCATTTGCTCTTCTTCTCATGAGTCCTGTGAAGAGATCTGAGTATTTGTCAGACCAGAACATTTATCATCAGACTCTATTTAAGTGGCACAGTGGGTACCTGTGGGTAAGTCTGAAAGAGAAGAGAGATAATGAAAGATGTTTATCCTCAGGCAGTTCTGTCAATCACGTGGAGCAGATGACCTTAGGAATCTAAATACTGTGGTTCAAATGGGCTTCAGACACTTGTGGAGTATCGGTAGACATACCAATTTGGTCTTGAAGGAAGTCTGTGTTTTGCAAAAGTCAAGTTTTTCACCAAAACATCAGATCAATATCAGAATTCCTAAAAAGCCAGATGCTCATTCCACTGCTTTTTGTTTGTTTTTTTTTTGTTGTTGTTGGGTTTGTTTGTTTGGTTTGGTTTGATTTTTTTTTAATTGTTATTATTTTTCTCTGTACCTAAGCTGAATATTAAGATTTCAGTAATTTGGTAGTGAATGAAAAGATCATGTTTCTGGAAAAAGAAGTCTGTTGATAGACTCAGGGTGGTTTCTGATCACCTTTGTGGTGTTTATGCAAAGAACAGGAGCACTGAGGTAGTCACCAGTTGCCTGTGTGGAACCCAAGTGCACCTGGAGGGTCACTTAAACTACTTATTGTCAAATCTCATGCTCTTCAACCCACACAGTCACATGTTCCAGCTTTTGGAGCAAAGTTATTTCTGCCTTCTGCTCAGGCAACAGGCAGTACTAAGCCAGGGGCTGATTTTGCATTCTAAACCTCTGAAATTGAGTTTAAATTGCTTGAGGCCAACACTGTTGTGTTTGTGCAGAGCCCAGCACGGCAAACACCAACCTATGATCTGGTTCAACTGTGCAATGGTGTTGTGGAAGGCCAGATATCCACATCAAAAATTCACTATTTCTTACTGAAAACCCCTGTCATCACCTTGTCCAGGTTTGGGATTTTGCTTTATGTCAGTCATGGATGACCCTGGAGTATACATAACTCTCACCAGATCTTCCACTGAGGCTGCCAGTTATTTCTGTTTGCAGAGCACCTTGGTTCCCCTTTTAAATATTGCACCTCTCATTATCACAGTCTTTCAACCCTATCAAAGTCATCATGATAATTTCCTGGAGTTTGTTGCTCCTGTATTAGCATGACTGATACAAGCATGTTAGTAGATTTTCTTTTTATAATCCAACCTGAACACCAGTATTTGAGGAACAAACAGATAATCTTACTGATTACACAAGAAGTTGCTTATGCATAAAAGGCATTTTATTTCTTATTCTCTTTGGTATTTTAACAAGGGCAGTCAACTTATTTCTACATTTGCTTGTGAGATTTTGCCTTCTGGATAAAGAGTATCCCTTATCTCTCCTTCTCTCCCTTTTCTCAAACTACCTTCTGCTGTGCTGGGAAGATGGAATGCATAGGTGATATCCCTTGCAGAAAATGTATTCATCATATATCACAAGTATTGTCATTATGATGTATTAACATAATGCATCATCAGAGAGCTGTCAGGGTGAAGATTAATTAACTTAAAATAAGTTAGAGAAAGACACTGAGGAATGGGTTGACAGAATTTTTGTTTATTTTTCTAAATTAAGGACTTTTAGAGTAAGTTTTAAAATCAGTTAGCTTCATTAAGTGTTAGAGTTGTGAGGATCACAGAAAATAGGACTTGAATCAAAACCACCAGGACTCAGGAGGCCTCATAGAATAAGAATGTATTATTTTTCCCCCAAAGCTTCAGTTTCCAGGAAATATGAGAGCTAGTGGGCAGCCAAATTCATTTTAATCAACCTGAACTGGACTCTATTGTTTTTCATTCAAAAAAAACCCAGAGTCACTAAAGCATGAAGACTTGAGCTAAAATAGGCAAACCGGCTTAAAATGGTCTAAAAATAATTGTATTTAAGTACAAAAGGCAATTCCCTCATCCAGGTATGTCCAGTGGACTTACCACAAACCTGATAAAAATGTCCTGAAATCAGGGATAGCTTTTCAGCAGGTTTGCACAGACTTTGGATCAAGCCCCTTCTTTGCATCATGTGGTGAAGCTGTGAAACTTGGCACATTTATAGCGTTGTAACATAAAGCCATCTGTGTACAAGTACAAACTTTTCCTTATTGCCAAAGTGCTTAATGTAATTACAATCAGGCTTGCTTCTCCTCTGCTCTGCTCATCCATATGCTGAAATGGCTGAAAACTTGCATGGTAAAGAATCCCACAGCATCTGAGTTTGCGTGCCGCTTACAGCAGTGTGCATTGCTAACCTTGTAAATCTTAGGCACTTTTGCATTTTAGGAACACACATAAAGTTACAGGCTGTCTTGTAGGAAAGCTGGTAACAGAAATATGCCAAAAACTTCAGCCTGGAATTGAAGCTTGTCTTGCTAACTCTACAAGACACCTGCGTTAGGAGCTCAGTTGCTTTTGTTTCCCTATACAGTTAATGAGGAGGCAAGAGGTATCACAGAGTTTGGATGCCTAAGATGGGTATTGCCTTCAGGAGGTGACTTTTACTCTTTGCTGGTTGGAAAATGAACACAGAGCTCTTGCTCAGCTAGTTCACTGCGTAAAGAATGTTGTATTAATCCTGAGTTTTAGTAAGAATCTACAAAGTAGTTGCTTCATCACAAAATTCCATCATGTTGACTTCAGCTGTATTCAAATGCAATGCTATCCCACAGCATTTATTGTATCCATGCATTTCCTATATCATGGTATTTGCATGCAGTTTCCTTAATACTGAATATGATATTGGTCAGTGTAAGTTAAATACCAAGGTTGCTTATAGGTTAATTAATGCACTGTGCTTGCTGCTGACTGATGTAGTTACTGATAGGTGGCACACTGAACTTGACCTTACAGCTCACAGTCATGTACTTGACTTTATCAGTGGGGATGGTATATCCGAAAGGAATACTAACATTAAAAAGAATCCTATGCAGTGGATGCATTTGCAAGCCCAGGGAGTAAACTTTCAGGAAAAATATAATTGCTGAAGGCAAAAAGTGGTTATGCCAGAAAAGTCCACAAATTTCTCTTCCTGAGGGAAAATAATGATAAGCCACTTAATTTTGGCCAAATTTAGGGAGGCAATTGACTTAATTACCTAAAACATAGGTGTGAAACCAGTGACAAACTTATGCAAATTACCTCTACTCAAAGTCCTTTATAAGCTCATCTGGTATCAATATACGAGAAATCTTTCCTCTTCCATAAACCTCACAATGGTTTAATCATGTCTAGTGACACAGATACATTTACTCAAGCCAAATATTTTGGATACGTTATCAGAAATGGGTATGCACAGGTGCTTATAAAGCACCTGCACTTTGCAGTTGCCAAATAACCTGTTTCTGCACATAGAGAAAGCTTTACTGGCTCTCCATTAGCCTGTGTAGGTAAATACTTATCTTTATGCAACTGTATCTCCATCTCAAATCCATCAGGGATTTGCTTTTCTAAACTGAGATGCAAGAAAGACTCAAATTTTAATTGTTTTAGCTAGTCAAAAATTTTTATAGCATATACCTGTGATCAGCTAATCTGCTTGATGGAAGAAAGTGGGCCTGATCCTCTGTGGTGTGAGGGGGATGAGCTTGTAGGATTACCGTATGAAATATCGGAATTGAGGGAAGATTTGTGTTTGTATCCGTAGTCTGATGATAATAGTTTGTTTCCTAATTTTTTGATTCTGAAAGAAAAGGACTTCTGACCCATGCTGCAACTGTTAAGAGGCAAACAGGTCTTTCATTTGAAGATTTCTATGGTATGTTGTCACGTATGCTTCAAATGCAAATTTTAAATGCTTGTGGTGTCTAGATGTTGGAGTTATAAGGGGTTTACCCAAACTCCTGCCCCCTCTATGAACAGGGTTTCACTGAAATTTGGTATTAGTAGTGATTGCTGCTCAGATCACCGGTTAAAGCAATCTTAGGTCAGGACATTTTAAAGGAGGTAAAACATCTTGAAGAGACCGTATGAAATCTATCACAGAAAACCACTGATAACTCCACATCTTATTAGCTTCAATTAAGTATTTCCATAGGGAATCGTGGAACTGTTTAAAGTCATGATGACACATACACACGCTTCGTTCCATCCAAAGAAATAATCTGTTATCCAGATTTCCAAATAGTCAAGGTATTTTGTTATTGTTTTGGTTCCCACCCCCACCCTTCCCCGCTTTTAAGAGAAATAATTTGTAAGAATTTATCTTGGGTTTACTGCAGATTTAAAAGGAGAAAAAAAGGTTTCTTCTGTCCGACTTTTAAATTATATGCATGACCAAAGATAAATGTGTTTTTTATTTATAACTGTGGATAGATGCCAAACAAAGCCTTCCATATGACACACTGCTGCTGTAGTAGAGGAGCACTTAAAACAGTTCCAGTCAAGTTAGGCCCCAAGACTTTTCATGCAACTTCATGCAAAATGGTTAAGACCTTTCATTTATTATTTCTTTCCTTTCCTTTTGAACATCTTCAAAGGTTGCAAGTGCAAGACGCTTAGAGGATGCCAGGCTTCTTCCTGTCAAGCTGAGATGGTCTGAAAACCATATTGAAACATGAGGAAACTGCAGCTACCACAGACTGCAGATGAGGGTTTTTTCTTTGCAGGCTGTAGATCTCTCCTGGCTGGTTGGTAACAGTTAGGTGAAGGTTATGGATGATGGTTGGCAAAGCAAAGGATCGGTGTGCTGTTTTGAGACTGGAATGAAAGCACTTTGACAATACTGCTGAATAGCAGTACTTGTGGAGCTAATACAAACAATTTGTAATTGTCAGAGCTGAAAAGTTAAAACATGATTATAAACCATACCTAGGATCAGCTTATGTCAGCTTTAAATGATTTAAAAGTCTGGTGTCTGGTGCTGCATCTTACTTGCCTGTAAAACTCCTTAAAGAAGACTTACAGAATGGTATAAGCATGGCTCTCCCTCCTTGTGTATTTATTGTGAAGAGTAAGCCTTTGTTTAGCTGACAACAGGAAGGTTTTTAGGACAGATGTGAACCAAAGACTTCCAGATAAGTAAAAAAATATGGAATTTTTCTGATATAAATAGGAGGAGACAATTGTCTGGTAACACTAAGTCTTAGAAACTACTGGTTTTCTTTGTTTTATGCAAGGAGAGGCTTTGAATGGTTAGGTGCTGATGCATCTTGGGCATCTAGTGGTTTAGTACTGTGTCAGGCTTGGAACTTGTTTTTTTGCATGGATGTGAAGAAAGCCTGTAAGGGATGCAAACTTCTCAGAGAGAAGGGAAGGAGCATAAGAAAGCACCCTCTGTTACATAGAGTCTGCCATCATTAGGCCTGACCCTAGCCCATTATCCCCTGGTAACTGCAGCAGATGATGACCTTTGATGACACTGCACAACAGTATGCAAAAGAGATGCCTTCCTTTAAATTTTGGCTCATGAATGCCAAATGTAGGAACCTCTTCCTCTGTCTGTTTCGAGCCTTCCTTTACTTAGACCCATGTCCAAAAATTAAAGTGCTACTAAATACTGCTCAGCAACAGGGTTTAGGTGCTAAACATGTTCTAACCGAGGTCCTAACTTTGCTAGAAGTAGCTCTGTGTTCCCATCTCCTCAGAGTCTGGAGTAGGCTGGAAGCAAATAATTTACCATGTAATAAGATATGTTCCTGTTGACACAATTCAAGGGCAAAACTATTAAGTCATTAGGGCTAATGTTGTAACATTCTGATACAAAGGCATGGCCTGGGCCTTTCAGATGTACCTCTGACCTTTTGAGGATTAAGTTTCTTCGCAGTTTATTTTTGGTATTTGGAATCCGTCTTTTTTTTTTTTTTTTTTCCCTTTGGCTTCACATGCATTGATCTTTGGCCTTGTGCTAGGACAGCTTTTAGAGTGGCTTCTGCAGTCCTGATTTGTCCCAGTTTTATCAAAGAAATCAAGGATAGAAAAGTTAACACGTTTTTAATCCCTCAATATACTAAAACTGCATCATGTATTCCTTGGCTCAGCACTGCCCATGTCACAGCTTGGTTCAAAGGACTGCTGGTAGAAGGAAGTCAGGGAAATAGGGGTGGCTCTCAGAATCTTCCACAAAACAGAGAAGGTGAGAATTGCTTAAAACTATCTAGGTAGATGTCATTTACATAGATATAATATAAATATGCCTTGCTATAGCACTCTGTTATTTTGATAAAGTAACTTTGCTCAAATCTATTGCATTGGCAGTAACCAATGATGATTATTTCAAAGATGATTATTTCAACCATTGTATCCTGCATCTGAGCAGCAGGTCTGCACTTGTTTCACTGTGTGGGCAAGGGAAGTGCAATGGGATCCCAAAACTTGTCTTGCTGTCATGCTTACTATCTCAGGATTGGCTCACTTAATATCAGCTTCATTTACTGCAGATATTTTTGGTTTTATGCTTTTCTTTCATGAATCACTTCTGAAATGAGGAATCAAACGATGTTCTCACTTGGACCTGTGCTGGTTTTGTACCCATTTGCCACCACTCTGAAGGATAGCTGTTCTCAAGGTGAGATCAGCCTTACCCACAGTGGGCCTTCATGACCTTCATATGTAAAAAACATTTTTTTTTTAATTTTTTTTTTTTTTTTTGTTTTCAAGATGCATGGAGAAACCAAATCAAAGAACCTCCCAGGATGCTGAGTAAGTCCAGTGTCGAAACCTTTGACCAAAATGTTTCAGAGCATATAGGTATGCCAAGAACTTACATCAAGGCCTAATGTTGTTGCCAAAACTACTCACAGTAAGACATTATTTAACAAGGAAGGCTCATTTTGTATGATGTTCTTGTTAGTTATATAAGAATGTATTTAATAATGTGAAGAATTCAACAGAAAAAGAAATCCAAGAATGTTTTCAGTTTCATTTTTAAGTTGTTTTTAAGTCTATATTGCTTATGCATTTAGCTTGTCCTTTTGAAATGCTGGCAAGGGTTGTCTCTCTTGAGGAAGAATTAGCAGGCCATTCTTTAAAAAAAAAAACATTTAGAAAGCAAGTCTTCCAATGAGTTTGTGGCAATAAGCTGTGGAAAGCTAAATTTCATTAATTTATTAATTTTGGTTTTGCATTTTTCTTATTTTCCTTTAGCATTCAGTCTTTTTAAACATGAAGGTGATGAGTAAATGTTGTATTTCATGATTTTCTGTTCAGTTTTATTTTATTTTTGCATTCACTGACTTTAAATACAACGGTGATGGGGAAAGGGAAGTTGCAGTAAAAAAAAAAGAATTCTGCTCTTAAGACTGTACATGCCAGCGTAGGTCTGGAACGGATGCTCATGGCTGAATTAATAAACTCTGACTGTGGAGGTTTCAAACATGAATTCTGACAGACCCTTCACTATGACAATACTAGTGGGAGTCACAATAATATCATCTGCTGCTGAACATCGCTGGTATGTGAGCACCGTTGTGCCAAAGGTTAATATGCCAGTTTTATTTCCTTCTCTCTACAGCTATAATTTAAATGAGTTGCACACGTAAGTGATGTTATATGCATAGGGTTTTGCATTGTTTGCTATGTCAGATTTGTTTATAAAAATCATATTTTGAACCACTTGCCCAGGGGCTCCGTTCTGGGGAGCTGCAAGCTGATTTCTTTTAAAGAGGCAGTTTTCATTTTCCATGGATTTTCAGTAGAGATTTTGGAGCTCTGAGCGGGGAGCTCAGTTTTAAATTCAGCACTTGCCCAGGTTTACAATTAGGTTTAATTACTTAGCAACAGAGAGTCTAATCTAGTTTTACATGTGTGCCACATGACCCTTTCCATACCTTACTGCGATTGGAAAGGCCCCCTGCCTCTCTTGGGGAAAATTGCTTCCAACATTTTGGAGACCATTTACAGTGTTTTCGTTCCTATGCTGCAAAGTTAACATTGCCCATAAACCTAATAGTCACACAGTAGTTAATAAGGAGCAGAAAGTTTTATAGTCTTTTCTGCAGTTGTTAAAATCCTGCTACTGTAGTTTAGTCCCAGCCACACAAAACCTATCAGTTGTGAAAAATAAGATGCTCTGTGTGTTGGTTTATTCTTGGAAACCAATGGACGAGAGGACCTTTCCTGAGCATCTAGCTGAACATAATGAACTTGGGGATTATTTAAATTGCTTGGCTTGTAATATAAACACTCGAGGGCTTGCCAGCAGTGTACCTTCAGGATGTGTGACTTTTCTAAAAAAAATCATTGGGGATTTTTTTTTCAGAATCCATTGCAATTAGTGGCACCATGGCAAAGGATGATTTATTAAATTGCCTTTCAGTTAGAGAAAATAGAATCCCTTAATGATGTTTCACTTGTATTTTTAGTCAGGTTCAGCAAGAATAATTTTCTAACTGTCTTTCTATGTTATGTAAACTAAGAATGTTCCCAGGGTACCAGCTGGATCATCCTTTGGGTCTTACAGACCTTCAGAATGGTTTTGACCTTCTCTTGCTAGAAAAGATGATGATATTCACAACTGCACCAGTGGAAAGGAGGTACTTCTCGAAGTAATATTTCTAGAATCAAACATGAACTGAAATAAGCTCAGATATAAGTAGGGACTGACTACTAGTACCTCTTGGGTACACAGTGCTATTCCTCTACCACATTAACAGGGAGAAGGCACGGCTAGAGGTGGGACAGAGTGATCCCTGCAAGGAGTGGCAGAGGAACAGCTCTGATAAGGAACAGCTGACAAATTTATCTAAAATGGATTTTTCCATGCTTCTGTTAAAAACTAAACAGTTACATTAAAAGAAACAAACAAAAAAGAAGCAAGCAAACAAACCTGTAACCATTAATAATCCAGATATTTTTCTCAGAAGATACCTGGTCTGTTAGTATATGGACAAGTAATATAGTACAGTAGTGAAAAGTGGGGGCAGAGAGGAATAAGAAAAAGCTTATCTAGTTCAAAATTGAAATGCTATGGACATCATAATCTCTTAACAATGATACTGCATTCTGCCTAAAAGAGCAGAGTTCTAATTACTTGGCTGCCATAACTGTACTTCAGTGCTTAAAATGTGATTTCCTTTAAATTTCATCTCCTGCCTGTGTTTCCTAGGATTGCAGATTGCTTTCTACTACATTTCTAAAATGCATTTTTCCACACATTACCAGTGCGTACTTCGTTACTTACATCTTAACATTTTTTCTCCCAGGCCACCTAAAAAGGAAACGGCAGTATTCACTCAGTAATTTCTGACCTGTTGCATGACTACACTCCTGGATTCACTTTGTAACACAGATATGGGAGTACCCTTATGGTTATCTGTCTAAAAACACAGCACTGCCATTTCTGGGTTGGTTTCTAATGAGTGGTTGCATAAAACTTTATCAAGATCCTTATATACTCTGCCATGATCTCCTTGGGCTGGGAAAAATGAATTTAGCATTGCAGTGGTTGCAATGCTTTCAAGGTCTGGCACACTCTGTGCCCTGGATGTGATTCTGCACGTGTCTGAAACTCCCATAGCTGGAAGGCTGGATGCTAATGGGGTGGGAAGGGGTAGGAAGCAGAAGCAGGTCCTTGTGCCTAACCCATCCCACCCAGCCAGGCTTCCTTGCTCCTGGGGCTCTGCATACCCACTCTGATGCCAAATAATTTCTGCTCAGCCATAGGGATAAGCCAGAACATCCTCCTTGTTGTCTTGAAGAACCTAGGAGGGAGAGCAGAACTCCTTCCTTTAGGTGCTCCTGAATACCCTAAAACTATCTACAACCCTCCAGCACAGGTCTGTCCCAAAGGTATGGTCTGCTGCTGTCTGGCAGGCTGCTCCTATCAAAAAGTCAAGCATTGCTCTGGAAAACAGACTTGTCTTTGTGCCGTAAGTTTGTTCTCCTTGATCCCAAAACCACTGAAATCAACAATGTTTTGAAGTCAATTTCCACTGATTTTCATGGTCTGGAGATTAGATTTCACTGCTTTTTCAGCTCTTGAGTCTCAACAGTTCCTGACTGCCTCAATCTGGATCTTTTTTCCCCCCACTGAGGGATAAAAAGATGCTATTTAACATGAAGTAGTCTAAATAACTGGGCACTGTGCATGGAAACTCCAGCTCTATTGTCAGTCCCATTTCACAGACAAGGAAGCTGTATCTGAAATCATACCTCCAAAGTGCAGCAAAGCTGAGAACAAAATCCAACTTTCATTCTGTAGATACCCTACCATAAAGAAATATTTCAATCTCATTTTAATTTGCAAATATTTCCAAATATCTTCCCTTACCCATAGTCTCTTGCAAATTCAGCCATGAACTGGAAATGTTTCTTGTTCATTTTCCTGCTGTGTCGCCTTTTTAAAATTTTATTGTCTTTGTTAGTTGCACCCATTAGCAGTTTGTGAATAAATCAGTTATGGCTAAAAATTTACTAATACACAATTGAGTCTTTTTATTCTTGTGCTGATTGAGATAGATTAGTACAAGGAAAATGCAATGCACTGGTATTTTCAAAATGAAATGGAATATTTTTTTTCCAACGCTGTGCTGACTTAGAAGCTTCAACACTCATAACTGACTAAGAATTAGGCTCCTTAAAAAACAGACTGAGACCCTTCTCAGATTTTCCATTACTGAGGAGGTATCCTTAGTTCAGCAACCAGTCAGGGGAGGCAGCTGGGGACCTGTATTGTAAGTGACATTTTAGAACAGTAGTTTTCCCGTATTTATCAACCACTGTATTTTGAGCTTGAAGGTACAAATGTTTTTGTGTCAAGTAATAAATTACAGAATGTTTACATGCAATTAGGAGTGTGCCTACGGAGGAGAAAACACTGGAAAACAGGATTTTCCAGAGGCAGTAGCTAGTTCAGAGGCCCAGAGCCACTGCAATAGCTGTTGTCAAGGAGGACTGAGTGGCAGTTCTAATTACCAGTGTCTACACAGGTTTCTCATAGGAAGATACAAGCTGTCACGATCCCTTGCCAATCACATAAGAACTGACCTAGGGAGAACATCAACTGAAGGTGAGTGTACATATCCAATAAATCCAGTCCCCACTGCATTAGCTTATTTTTAGGATTGTCCTGAAAAGACATTCAGCCTGTATCATAAAACCTTCAACTGAGCAGAAAATACACAGAATGATGATGACTTTAAATTTGGGTTCTTGCCCTCTGGGGCATGAATTCATAGTGCTTTGGATACGATTTGATAATGTACCGAATGCTGAAGGAACACAGAATCTCTAGATGAGTTCATAAAGACAAAGCATTTCTGCAATGTTGGTGCTCTCCCAATCAAAGAAAACAAAATAAATTCTATTCTTAATTTTACTGCAAATGTTATACTTAATTTGCAGTGAAACTGTGCTTTCTACATAAGATATTTCTCAGAAACAGAATGTTTAAGGTTAGCACATAAATTTGTGCTTGCAACTGATATGCTTTTTTTCTGATTTTTTCACCTTATTCCATTGAGTGTATTACAGACTTGTTCTTGAACATAGTTTAGACAATACATGTGTCACAAGCAATGATGAATCAAAGAAAGAAAGCATCCGGAAAGGGAAGTTAACTAGACAGGTAGGCCCTCATCAGCATCACATTCTGTTCCATAGCTACAATAACAATAATTGAGTCAGACACATGGATTTTAAGTGCCTCTTATAGAGGAAAGTTAGGGAGAGACACTATGGAAAGAAAATTATATACTGAAATGTGGCATCTCCGTTTTGCAGCTGCCAACCTTGCTCTGTCAGTAGCCACAGCTGTTGCCTTTTCTTCTGAGCTTAGCAGGGGATGGGTGAAACGAAAGAGAAGCAGGGCAGGCGCTTTAGCTGCTAAGGAGGTTGTGGGTCCAAGACCCTCTGTGTAATCAAATGAAACCTTTAATAAGCTTGAGTGAGAGACATATTTTATTTGTGTGGACAGAAGCTGACACAGGGTAAGTGTGTGGATGCCTTGCTGGTGGATGCATTCTCAGGACTTTCCCTGCACCCTTAATGCACCAGTTAGGTTTTCTCAGGTTCTGTTGTTTTGCCATTTGTATTTTGTCCATCTTGGGCAGCACACTTGCTCACTGTGAGCTTTCCCAGTGCCCGAAGGAGAATATTTGTCCAAAAAAGGAGGAAATCTAATATCTGGTTCTGCTTCTGAGTGAATATGGTCTTTTAGCATGTGGTCCTCAACCCCTAAGTCAAACCTGGGATTTCAGCTCTGAAGTGATGAAAAGTATATCAGAACTGGATGTCATTCATACCAGTTTTCAGTAAAGACTCTTGCAATACTCTCACTGAATTTGTATGACTGTTTTTTTGGTGGTTTTGTTTGTTTGTTTTGGGTTTTTTGTTTTTTGTTTTTTTTTTTTTTTTGTTGTTGTTGTGTTGTTTGTTTGTTTTCGGTTTTTGTTGTTTTGTTTTGTTTTGTTTTAAGTATCAGCTTTGGACTGCATGAGACTAAGTATGCATATTAACTTCTTTTTTTTTTTTTTTCCCCACCCTTGGTTTGCAGAATAAAACATGGAGACATGACCTGACATTCAAAATGAAAGTCAAAGACTGAAACAAATAACCCACCATTTGTGATTTACTTTTTAAGTATTTTTTTTAATGGAGTCTTATGCTTAAAAACCAGTTCTCTGCTCTTTGATCTGCTGCCTTGAGATTTTTGAGTGCTTTGTCTGTCCATGTGACAGTCACCTACCAGTGATGATTTGGGGACATGAACAATATGCTGCTGTAGATAACAGAAGACATGATCCTCATCTCATTCACAATGGTCTCAAGTACTCTGGGCCTTGGCATAAGGTCGTGAAAGCTGTTTGTGGTGCAAAGGTCTGCTGATGTAGCATGGGAGGGCTCTCTAAGCTGGCCAAAACTGGGGTTGTTTTGACCTGTAAGAAACAGTCCTGGGGCAGAGTTACCTGCTGAATGTCTTTCAGCTCAGAGGGATGCAGCTGGCTCCTTCCAACACAGTAGATGGGAGGGATTTAACTTGAGGTGTGGATAATCAGGAGAGAAGTAGGACTACAACAGCCTGACAACAGAGGTACAGCCTGCACTTATCCCATGGGTGAGCTTCACCAGGGGATATAACACTCTCTGCACCAAGCAGAATAATGTATGTTGATCGTCAGCGACTGTATGAGCCACTGTCTGCAAAGGAAAGAAGGTCCTAAGGAAACAGAGGAAATGTGGATGTTTGTGTCATATACAGAAAATTTGGCCTGGCCTGCGTGCCAGATGATATCCTTCCATCTGGTGAAGCTGAAGATGCTGAGAACAAGGATAGGAGGAAGGGAACCATAGCCCAGTTAGATCTAGGCACAATATGTAGTTGAATGAAATAAAATATATCTTGAAAAATGATTGATGAAGACTAGAGCTCATAACTCCTGGGGTAATTTTGTCACTTTTATCTTCAGGGTGGAGATCACTACATGCCAGGCTGCATTCCTTCATAGCATCTGAATCATTCTTATTGTCTCCACAAGCTGAAAATGAGAAACAGACTGGCAGGAAAGTTAAAATTTTCAAGGTGGATAGAGCAGAGAATAGCCTTATTTGTTTTGTTTTGGTTCAAGATTAAAAGTTCCCGTTGCATTTTTGCAGACAATATTACAGTGGATTTTATGATTCCTCCACTTAAAACAAAACCATTGTTTCCTAGATTTTGAAGAGAAATAAGAACACCTGAATAAAAGGGCTTACTTCAGTGCTGTCTATATCCAGCCTAGCTTTCCGTGAGATGCACGAGGGAGAAATATTTCCAAGGCACCAGTGGTTGCCATATCCTGTATGCAAAAAGATTCCATAAATGTCTGAAAACAGATGGAATGCAACTTTGGAGGAATAAATGGATTTTTAATTTTCTGAACATTTTGGATTCCATCTGGTTGAAGTAACTAAGTGACCTACTAGAATACTTTTACCTTTCTTGTATAATAGATAGGAATACAGTTTACATTGCTAATGATTGACACATTCCCCATTAATGAATGGGGTTTATTTGTTCATACCTTTACATATGTTTAACTCTTTTGTCTGTATGTCAGGACATACCTGATGCACCTCTTCCTACATGTCAAGTCTGAATGTTGACCCTCTCATGATTTGTCCTTGCAGGTAGTCAGGAGGATCTCGAAACCACCTGCCTAAGCCCACTTGTCAGTAGTGGGAGCCTAAAGAGATTAGTTAACCTTAGACTTTCCAACTTATTTTTATGGGTTTTTTTTTGGGGGTTTGTTTGTTATGTTTGTGTGTATTTTTTTGGTTTGGTTGGGTTTTTTTGCTGCAAGCATTGTCAAAAGAAAGATAAAATTGTGTTCATTTCTTTATCTTGCTTAAAGACAAAGAATGAGTAAAGGCTTTTAGTAGAGGTACTAATAAGGGGGATTATTTCTGTTTACTCTTTTTTGTTACTGCCATATAGAATGTTGTTAAAAAACTAAGAGTAAATACATGTGTGTTTTTAAACAGGAAATGAGTATTTCTCTATGAATAGGAAATACAGACAACTTGAACTCAGAAGAAAGGAGTCATGAAGTACAGTACTCTATATAAAAAATAAAAGACCTATGTTTATGGGAAAGACACCATTTCTGTGCCTATCCCTTTTTACCTTTTAATGCTTCATAAAAGGTAAAACCCAACTCTGTTCACTCCCCTTGAGAGAGATGTTTTTTTAAAAAATCACTAATTTTAAGCCTATACTCAAAGTTGTACTACTTATGAAGCTGATTATTTATGATTTCCATATTGCCATTCAGAAACTTCTACTGAGAATAAGTATTTCCATGCTGATAAGTTCATAAGCAATAGTTAGTAAAATACTGACAATGTGTTTGATATTAGTTTTCATACTTTTGGCACTTGGGAACATTTCTCAGGGTTCTTGCTATGAATATGGATAAACATTCCAAAGAATGAGGAATAGCAGCATTTTTTTTTTTTTTCCTAAAGGACGGTAATGAGACTGTTTTCCCCTTCTGGAAGCAAGTATATTTGTGTTTCATTAAAAGCTGTTGCATTTTAGGATCACAAGTTTCAGTCTAGCACAAAGCCAGAAATCACTGAAAGATTTCCCTTTTGCCTGACACGTTATTGCCGTGTAAAAACTGTGCTTGCTAAGTCCTTAATAGGACAAAATATAGCATTTCCACTGCAAATAACTTTTATACAAAACTCTGGTCGCCGTAACCCCATAATTCAAAGTAGGCTTTCAGGCTTTCTCCCTGAAATTTGTGATTAGGAACTTCTGAGGGCTGGCAGGAACACGCAGCGGTGCAGCCAGCAGAATTCCGGACACAGCGCAGCCGTGTTTTGAGTGCCTTTTCCTGGGATCCGGGAATAAGCTTGCCTTGTATGGCATTGAGACAATTTAATTCTCTTTTGCATTATACACTTATATAATTACATTACTGTCTCTGAAGACTTTTTGCCCCCATAAATGATTGAAACTGTTGTTGCAGGAGGACTTGGGAGACATATGTAGAACTCCTTATACAGAATGCAAGTGGCTGAAAGACTCACCGAGTGCCAACATTGAAGATTTGCTGTTTGGTGATTTTCTGAGAGTTTAGAGTTTTCTAAAGTCTATACCCTGCTAATAGTACTGATCACATGTTTTTTCATTTGTATAACTGAGAAAATTACCAATATAATGAAAACAACTTCATCTAAACAAGTTCTCTATCCACAGTTAATAAAACAATATCTACCCTCAGAGACTTGGAATTTCTCTGCAAAAGCTTTTAGTTAAACAAAGCATTTTGTGTACCTACAGCAAAATGTGATATTTATTTTTTCATTATTCATGAAACAACTTTAATGTCACTGCCGATTTTCCTGGTAGGATGTTCAGCTCCAGCATACCAGAGCTCATGCTGAGTTGTAGCTGAAGATGTCATTCACAATAAACATGAGCTGCTGTGACAATATGATGGCAGAAGGTGAAGAATCTCTTTCCTTGTGCAAGGGCGTGCATGTGTCTCTGTGTGTGTGAGAGAGGGAGAGAAGGAAAGAGATTTGATTGTGTTTACAAGATTCATTCATGGCACAGCAGGTAGTAGTTACATTGTAATATTCACCTTAACACAGATAATTTGATTTTCAACCTGGTTATCGTGCATTTAGACATAACAATACATGAAAATATATGCTTTAGCAGTGCATTTTAAAGAAGGTTGTACATTTTAAGTCAGAATATATTAGAGGCAAGCATTGATTTTTGCAATTCCTGGAAAGCACTGTTCAGTGTATATTACAAAATTACTAAGTGAAAGCTAATGCTAATGGATAAATCTCAGGGACTGCTACTGTTCCCAGACTGAACTCAACAGGATGGGCTTCCCCAAATTTGACATCTCTAAAGCTGTACAAGTTTTTCCCATTTGAGAGCTTCAGGTACTAATGGAATTTCATTTCTGAGTTTCAGGTTGTCTCCTGACTGGAAAATGAAGAGCCAAAAAGTCCTGTGGCCTTTCTGCTGTTTTCACTGAAAGGAGAATGAGCAACCTAGTCATAGGACAAATGTTGCCTTGGGTCACCATCAAGATCCTGACCTGCCTAAGTGATGTGACACAAGGAAAGAGGTATGGTGGTGTTTGTCAAGAGCAGAGCCTCATTGCTGCATCCTGGAGTAGCCTGAGAGATTAGGGGATCTCTCAGCAATTTAATCACAGTTGTAGCACATTCACCTCCATGCAAGACCAAAAGAAGTCTGCAGTTTGCACTGTAAGATTTCAAGCTCCATTTAAATCTAAAGAGTGTGGATGTGGTTGGGCATGATTTTGTGAATCACCTACAGCACATTTGCACAAGCAAAAGCAGGCATAATTCTCCTGAAGTCGATAGAGTTGAACTTGTTTATACAAACTGGGCATTTGGCCCAAATCCAGTTGGAATCTTTGCAGTATAACACCTCTGAATCTTCTGAGGTTTTTTTAGTCATTAATATTGAGGTTGTATGTACCCAAGGTAATTATCCATTACTGCCTGAGCCTGGCCCAGGAATTATTTCACGACATGTTACCTCATTAGTATAATATAATGGAAAAAACACAAACAAACTAGAAACTAGGAAAATAAGGCTGCTAAAAGGAGGACAGCGTAAGGAAAACAAACACAGTGGGGCGAGGTCCTCTGATGGTGCAAATCAGTATCACCTTCTGTGAGGCTCTGCCAATTTATGCCCTGTGATGCTCTGGCCCATGATTATTAGGAAAGTATGTTGTTGATATGCTCTATAATGGCTTCCATTACCAGCCAATGTTAAAAGAAGCAGCTGGTGAAAGTTATGTTTATGTTCCACAGATGGATCAGCAATGGCAGACACATAGCTCTGTGTCTGGTAAGCAGGTGTTTTACTTTATATTTGCTAGCTAGCCAGAAGAAGTCAGATTCTTGGTGAGGGGTGTAGGCAGAGGAGATCAATTTAGTTGTTGAAAAGGGGGAAGCAATGTGTTTTGCTTGCACTTTATTTTCTTTTTATATAGCAAGTAGAGTCCTGAAACCCATCCTGCCTTTTATCAGCATAATCTAAAGGACTGGGGGAAAAAAAACTTAACAGAGGAGCAAAAACCCCTAAACTGGTATTCAAATGATACTGTCTCACCTTCATCCTTTCTTGCTCATTTTAAGCAGGAGCAGGGAGCACTTTGGCTTCAGACAAAGTAAAAGGTGCCTTCAATGGAGTCAAAACTTCCCGTACCTGAGGAGCAACTCTGGGAGTTACTGCAGTGCAGAACATGATTAGTTGAAATAATAGCAGAGTTTAGCCATGCCTTTGGTGGGAGGTGGAAATATAATCCTCATTTTAGTAAGTAACATTTTGAAAACCACTTCTGACACCTGTAAATTTAGTACTGACATGGCCAATGTAGGAGAACAATTGCCTTTCAGCTTACTCAAAATAAAGCATTTATTTTGACTGTGTTTATTCATTTCTGATTGCCCAGAAAAAGTGGCTGGAATTTTTCTGGTCACTGAATGACAAATACTTCTAGGTGGCAGAATAGTAACATGTAAATTCCTGAGTGAATACCATTCAGGCTAAAATTCCTTAAACTCTGAGAGTTTGGGAATGTTTTCACAAGTACCCAAGTACTGAATATTCATTAATAACTAACATTATGACTCTGTGAATCACAGTGATCCAGATTCAGCATTTCTAGTTGCAAATCAGATTATCCTCTTCTTTGACCAGCTCTAGGGAAAGCTCCTTAGTATGTAACACAAAGATGTAGCCTAAGGGAAGAGAGCAGGCTGGCATCGTTTGCCTAAAACTTGCCCACACTGCTATCAGATACTGATCCTTCTGGCGGGAGGTTAAATGCAACCTGCGGAGTACTTGAAACAAGTGGCCAAGGCAGGCACAAGTGGTTCTCCAAGACAAGAAGTGACCCAGGGAGTGAGAGGAGTAGTTAGGACAGCTGAAGGACCTGAGGTAGGTCTGAGGAGATGTTCACCTTCAGTGTTGTCGACTCGTTATCACCCCTGTTTTATGGAAACCAAACTGCTGAAAGTGGTAGCTTCGGAATCGGCGCATTTTACCGCGGAGGTGGCTGTTTGGATGAAGTGTGAGCACCGCCTGGTTCTGAGCTCCTGCTGCAGATATAATATGTGAAGGAACAGCAAGAGAAGCAGGTGTTGTCAAAATTTATGGGCAAGCAGCAAGCCCGAGCAGCAGCCCTGCAGGAAGAGCAGTGACAGCACTGCAGCAGATGGTCTTGAGAATTATGAATGTGGGACCTATCCCCAGCTGCCCCTATGAATTGGTTCTTCTTGAGCAGGAACCAACAAGATGTTGGCTCCAGAGTCTACGGAGTGAAGTAGAGCAGTGAGACTGGTGGTGGTCAGGGCAACCAGCCACTCCAGCTCCATGCTGAACCAGCCTGCCCCGAGCTCTACATATTGATCTCTGAGCAGTGGTGCCGCCACCGGCAAGGAGAGGTACATCTTGAACCAGTTGGGAATCCCAGAATAGAAATACTGATAAAGGCTCATGGAGGAATTTAACTACCCAGACATCTGTTGAGTAACAAGTACAGCTGAACATGCATCATCGCAGAGGTTCCTAAATTATAGTGAAGACAACTTTATGATCCAGAAAGTAGAGACTCCTGAGGAGAAGCCATCCTCGATCTACAGGAGTATATTAATGAAATTTGCAGATTAAACTTTGCAAGTGCATTAAAAATACAGCAGCGCTGTGTTTTAGTATTGACTTTAGCAGAGCATCATATGTCTTAAGAATGGATTGTCTTCCTCATCGGTTTATTAATTTTTCCTGTCTCACAACTAAACAAAAGTTCAAGTCTACCTTTCCCTGTCTTTAAGACTGTTTGCATCATCCAAGCATGCCAGACATTTGAAATCTGCAGACTCTTTACTAATATAATTTGCAAACATCCTTCTTGGCCACACACAGCTCATGAGAGAGATCAAGAGAACTATAAAAATGGATAGATAATATCACTATGCCAGTTGCCTTCAAAAATGCAAGTACATACCTTTTCAGAAAACAAATAATTTGAAACAAATGCTGAAGAAGATGAGGAATCTTAAGAAGCAGAAATATTGAAAAGATAATAATGGACAGCAAATAAGACATGAGTTTTCAATAAGGCACAATAGCAAGGGAGGCCTATAAAATTTTGGAGTACAAACAAAGAGATATTACATCACAGGGTAAAGTTCAAATAGGACTTTTTTTTCCTTTTTGGTTTCAGGATATATAAAATGGGCTAACACACTGAAATGAGCAGCAAAAAGCTTACACGGATTAAAATGATGAACCGACAGTAAGATGTCTGAATTTTTGAAATATCTTCTAAAAGTTTTGATTTATAACAACACTTAATGGAAAAAGGAAAGGAAACCTAACAAAAAGCCCACAGAATTTGATTTTTATCCTGAAACAAGGGAATCTATGAAACCTTGGGGGAAAAAAGTATCTTAAAATTCTCACATAAATCAGCTAATCTTTGTCATCGTCAAAGAAAAAAAATGCCCTGAATGAATCCTGCTTCATTCCTCAGATTCAATACAGGGATAATGTCGATTTTACTCTCTGATGATTCATTTCCTTACAACATGTCTTTCAAAAATGTAGGGTGAAAAACCCCACTGATAGTTTCTTTTCTTTCTTGACAAGTTTTAGTTTGATTTATCCATTTCTCCATTACAGTTCTGTCCCAAACTTTATTGTCTCAAACTCTATGCAGCAAAACCTTTTTTTCATCTCTTCAGAAAGGTAACAGTTCAATTTGTAATAACAAGGTATGATCATGTCAGCAGGATGGTAACCTTAGTAATCTTCCTGCTAGAAACCTGTTCATTAGCTTTAAGATACAATATGCCTATGTTATAAATATTTCCAGAAAAGAAAACTTTGCATTTGTCTGCATTAATCCTGACATCTGCTGTGGGTCATGCTAAGAAAGAAATCTACCTGCTAAAGTTATTCCAATTCACCATTGTATTAAAACTATTATCAAATAATTCTACTCCACCACATTTAAGGTCTTCTCAGCATCTAATGGCAATAACATCCATGGTCTTGAACCTTTGCTTGTTTAAAGATTTTAGACTCCCAGTAGCATCACCTAAAAGTCCACTGAGGGGTCAGGGAGTGTTCGGCTCTTTGGTGAGGAAGAATCAAAAGCTCCTTTTAATATTAATATTCAACTTCAATACACACACAGACACACACACACACAAAAGAATAAATATTCTCAGGAAGACTAATCTCAGTCCATGCACAAGCAAAAATGAAAGACTCATTTTTTTAGTCAAAGAGCTACCTTTGCAAGCAAGGAATTTGGAAGGAGATGGGGAGAAAAAATGAATGAGAATCCCTCTCTAGTTATTACTTCTGTCTGAATTCCAGTTCAAATTGGACTCAGACAAAGAGGATAGAAGAACAACATGCTATCAACAAGAATGCAGCAGTGATATACAAACCACCACTAATGAACATCCTTTTTGTGTCCAGGGAGCCCTTCTAAAGAAAGCCCGCAAACACCTGCCTGAAGGCTCTGCTTGCTCCAGGCTGGATGGATTTGCTTGATGTCCTGGCCCAAAGTTAATTTGTAATCCACAAACCCACTCCCCTGTTAAGGGACAGAAACAAAACCTAAAGGTAGAAAAAGGGCAACAGAATCTCTATCAGCCTGAAGCTTCGATTTCCTTGCCTGCCGCACCTGAGATGGCATACACAGTCACTGAACTGAGTCTCTTCAAGGCTTCAGCACTGCAGTGGAAGAAAAGAACAGTAAGAAAAGTCATTTGTGGATCCCAGTTTCTATGAAGGAAGGTATAAAAGGCTCTGGAACTATCCCTGAGCAAGGTTATTAACTTGAAAAATACTTAGCTGAAACTCTTTCCTGCTGCATTGACTCATGCCCTCCACTTCAGCAAAGCCAGATTACAGTGATTTGCCAACGATTTTGTGGCTGCAAAATGCAGGAAGGTATTTTAATTGCATTTTCCCCTGTGATCAGTTCTGTTGCCATATTCTGTGGTTGAAAAGTTATTGGAATGTTTTTAATAGAACAAAGGCTCGGTCGGCTATTCTGCACCATTGCCCTTCCTTTTTTCCACCCAAACTGGTCCAGGTTGTTTGGATGGAAATGCTACTTACACATAAAAGGTTTTTTGCCTAGAAAGTGACTGCAGATGAACAATACTGACAGGAACTCTTCATAATCACTGGCTGTGTTTTTCTGACTCCATGGACAGTTCCCAAAAGAAGTACACCAAAAAATTTGTTTCAAGCTTTGAAATGTGGCGGTGTGAACTGACTCAGTGCCCTCAATATGTTGATTCACCCCAGCTGAAGTGCCTGAGTGGCTCAAGAAAAAAACAATCCCCTCATACTGTGAGTCAGCTCTTTAGTAGTCAGCAGGATCCAGATTCTGGTGGATTTATTCCTACAAAAGGCAAGAAAAAAATTTTATCACATTTTGCTTTGTGTTCAGGTTTGAAGCCCTACCAGTGGGTGAAATTCCAACTCAGTCTTACTTGCATTAATACAGAGAGGGTTAGACCAGTTGCTCTCTTCTTGCTCTTCACCCATATGTACTCACCTTGATTAGCAGGAGTATCTATAATTCGCTTAATAATTCACCTTAATGGCCCATCTGTTGGAGGTGCAGAGATGGTGACCCCCAGGTCTCTGAACAGCTTCAAAAGAGACATGGCCTCTTCACTCACATCCCCTGAATTACCCAGTGGAACAGCTTACCTACACTTCTGGCAAACAAGACCAGCACTTCTGCTACCTGCCTGAGGTCAACACCATCTCCTGCAAAGTCAAAAAGTATCAAATAGCGTTTCCCATGAAATGATTGTGTGGAAGCAGGACTTGTATTTATGCAGAGGAGGAGGAGAGGGGGTGGAAGCACAGGTTGATTAGGTCCCTTCGATAGATTGGATCTAGTTCCTATCTTGTGCTAATCCACCCCAGACTCCTGGCGGTAAGATCCAAAGCAGCACAAAGCAGATAACAGGAGAAGGCAGAGGGGGCTGGTCAGGGGTGTTTGTAAATAATCTGGAACCTGGGATCTGCAGCCTGCTTCGTTATGGTTTTGTGAAAACACAATTACAGCATAAAATGAAAGCAGGCTGTGCAATGAAAACAAGAGGCATGCCATCACCCAGGTTGGCTTGTACTGCAAACCACCCTGGTCAATCATCTGAGATGAATGGAGGTATCCGCTGAATAACCTCACTTTGCAACTTTTATGTGAAGGTTTGATAAATGAAGTCAGGGAGAGGTACAAGAAAGTGATTAAAACCAGCCTGTGCAAAAAGCAACGATAACCTCCCTGGGCTTTAAACTTTTTTCTCCTTCTGCCTGGGTTTGTTGGATAATTAACCCTTTCATCCTTCAGTCTCTGTACACAAACAATTGTATATTCCTACCAAGCAGCTGCCTCTTGGCAAGCAATTCTTCACTGTTAATAAATTGGACCCAGTGGCAAGGCCAAGCCCTTCCAGTGGAGATGCGCACTGCCAGGTACCATGATCTGGAGTTTCCTAGTGGCCTCACTGTAGCAGAAGATTTCTTCCAAAGTTTGGCTCCCTCATTTCTTGTCTCTCGACTCTGTGAGATGCCCAGTGGCTCACTTAGGCAGCTCCTTTTAGGCACCTTCTTGGAAGAACATACCCCAGGGCATGCTAGCCTAATAATTTTAGAGAATGTTAATCTGTTGTCATAGAGATTTTGAATGGGATAGTATTGTCACTAAAGCAAAAGGGAATTCTGGTATCATTGACAGGCAGAAGCCAGGGTTTCTCTTTAAGGACCTAGGACTGCCATCTGTCATGGTTTGTGGTAAAATTCATTGCTGCCTTGGAGGATGGCCTGAGCATGCAGAAAAGTGAGCATGCAGAAAAGCATTTTGGTGGCATATGGCGTAGTTGGAGATCAATAGAGTTCCCATTCCTAGGTATAGTCCTTGCTACTCCTAGATGCTTGCTGGGGTTTAAAAGGAAGAGACTAGTAAAAGGGTCTCATGAGCAGACCCTTGCCCAAATTTGGTCAGAAGCAGCCGCTTATAGTTTAGTTCCTTCATTTTTTGGCCTGCCCAATTGCATCAGGATACCGAATCAGGTACTTACAGAAAAGCAGCAGCCAGGAGTCTGAGATGGGCTCTCAGGAGAAGATCTAGAAGTCAGCATTGACAAAATACAGCACACCTTACTTATATGCCAGAGAAAAAAGCTTTTCTAGGGAGAAACCCCTTAGATCCAGCCCAAAGAATGGCAGCAGCATCACTGCCTCTATTGAATAAAGCTCTTTAAACCCTCACTGAGAAGCAAAATCTTGGCTGAGAAATGTCAACAGAGCTTTTACAACAGCCTGAAAATTAATTGTCCTCTGAAATGGCAGTCCTCAATTTAGGCTTAATCTCTCTTGCATTACTCAGGTAGCTATTGTGAAGTATCACCATGCTTGCTGCTCTCACTGACAGTTTCTATATCCCTTCACCACGCCCACTGGAAGGAAAACAATCACATAAATCCCTCTTGCAGGGCATGCTCCAACTCGTTTCTTATTGTGGGGCAAATTTATGGTCACATTTACTATGTAATCTTTAAAGGGGACTGGCTGGTGGTTGAAGGTCTAAAATTACAGATGACCTGCATGTAAGCAGAAGTGGATTTGTTAAAAAAATCTGTATTTGAGAGGAGGGAAGGGGGTAAGAGAGGAGAGGTAGATGCTCCCTGTGCAGTTTATTCACCTTTCCTTAAAAAAAAAATAACCTTCAAGAAAAGCAATTTTCATTCTGCATCTCTAAATATTTGTTTATCTGACTGCCATGAAGTTAGCATGCCCAGTTGGGATGATTTAGCACTCTGCTGATGACTACCAACGGAAGGACTTCATGTGAAAAGGTAGTCTGCCACGGCTAATGGGCTCTTGTTTCAAAGGGATGCTGTGTGTACATTACTAGTGTATGGAGAAGGTGCAGAAAGGCCTCAGCAGACATTAGGAATGGAGTGTTGTTGATGATGAAAAGGCACTTTGCTGTTGAGGGAATGGTGGGAGAGAAAAGGCGTATCTGTCTTTTTGATTAGAAATGCATGCTTCCTTTCATCATCTGAGCTGAAAAATTGGCTTCTGCTCTTGGTTTATGAAACCATTTTTCTTTTCCCTTCCTTCCCAGGTTTGCAAACTCTTTAATAAATTAGTTACTGTGAGGTACATGGGTGCAACAATCACCTTAGAGGCTTTTCCCAAATGCATCTTTAATATTTTATAAGTATTTAAATAGATTAATTCAATGTGAACAGCCTGATTTATTAACACTGGCACTCTGGCATGGAAAGGGGGTTCAATACAAATTATGTTGTGTCAGAAATTTTTAGCAGCTAGATCTCAATTTACCAATGGATTCTTGGAAGTCAGGAAATAATAGGACCCACCCCATGTTAATATTTAATCAGGCTTTGGTGCCAGATAGGAGAAGCTGTCGAATGAAGGAGATGCAATGAGGGGAGCCCTGTATTACATTAAAACATACATCATGTGAGTTCACTTCTTCCATGGGCAGAGGGGAAGCAGGTCAGTTATTATGGTAAGTGAGAGGCTCAGACCTGCCACTGAATAAAGATGCTTTGTCGGGCTCTGAGGGCTCACCACACGAAGTTAAAGTCTCACTGAAGACACACGAGGGAAACCTGAGTGACTGAGTGTGAAATTTGCTTCCCTCTTGCTGTCCTGGGGTGCACGAGGACGTACACCTTTCCTTGTGCATACTGAGAAAAGAATGTATGAAAAAGTGCTGGACCTGACAGAGCAGCAGATCTGCTTTGTAAAGCACTTTGCAGTGATGCAATGAGATGGGTGCTACCAAACCAAATACTGTCCCGCCTAATTTGTGTACTAAGGGGCAGGGGAAGGGTAGGAATATGACCTCTGCAGGTCAGCACTCAGTGGGTTACTGTTTTGAAATTCCCCAAGTTAATTTTCACTCTGAAGTGCCACGTAATGATATTTTTATTTAGCCCTCATAAAATCTAATTATTTTTACTTCAGTATGGAAACACCAAACCCCTTTCTCAATGAAGACTTTGGATATAAATTTAAAATGTGAGGAAGTTCAGAAGCAAAGTTTTTCACAATGGTGCTCACTCACTTGAACAGAGCAGATGAACATAAGAGCACAATCGCAGAATAGCTCTACATTATCAGCAGGGCTTTCTTAAATCACTGCACCCAGTGTGGAGCAATTCAGATGTTTTAGGGGTCTGCTCAAGTACTAGCAACATGTCTTTTCTGCTGAGTGCTGGAGACACTCCCTTCCCAGCTGCCCCCACAAAGCAAGGACTCAACAGGTGTTTGAAGAACAAAGAAGAAATCTCCAGCCAGTCACAGTGGGTCCAATACCGGGTAAGGAGGAGAAAAGAGGACTTCTCAGATGCCACAGGTAGTTTCCTGGAATATTTCAGGATGAGCCAGTGGTCACCCTGATGGCTAAGAAACCCTCCAGTGGTCAAGACTGCCTAGCCATAATTGTAGGGTCATGTAAGGGTTGAGTTCTTCAGAGACTGTGAACTAGGGGAGTGTGGTAGAAATGCCTGGAATAATACTGTTGGACACTGGGCTGAAATATTGGCCTGTAGCTGAAGTCCTGGTGACAGTGAACTGATCTTCTGGTAGGAACTTTATTAATTTCCTTTTCTCACTTCATTATGTTTATTTCTATCCCTTTCAGCATGTAGTGTGTTTAGTTTCCCTATGTACTTCTTTTATTTAAAGAGAGAAAGAAGAGTTCTACTGCTAGTTCGTTTTAATGTTAATATTAGGAAAATTAGATGATGCTTCAGGAAGATGACTGAGTCAGGACAAGAGCCTAATCCATACTTCTCATGCTGCCAAAGTTTATTTGGAATGGTTATTGTAAAGTTATATTACCAGGAAAAAAACTTCAGTTTGCTCTGTGATTGTTGCCTGTTCCTGTTGGTATCTTTAAGATGAATATTTGGAAGGGGGATATAAATGGAAGGATGAAACATAACACTATGTGAGATTTCTTTATGCTGTTTAGAGTTAAGTTGAATTTGCTGTGCTTTCCTGCATCTGGGCACACCTATGCTTTGGTGGATAAGAAGACATGTCTTTCTTCATTATCCTATTAGCCTGTAGACAGGTTAGGGTATCATTTGCTTCTTATGTGGTTGGGGAAAAAACAAAAAAAAGAAAAAAAAAAAAAAAAGGAGGCATGACAGAAATTTTGCTTCTAAATTCACAGATTTACTATTTGAAACCACTGCAATTTTTATCATCTAATCTCAACATTATTAGTAATGGCATAATAAGTCTTCACTGTGGCACACTGTGGCCAAGCAAGGGGATTTTTTTTTTTGGTTGGCATCTGGATGAAGTCACAAGAAAAGAAGATTCTATTACTTTTAGCTTAGGAAAAGAATACCATCTTCTACTCCAAACTCAAATACGTATGAGTAGATTTTCCCTAAAGTTTTTTCAACTGGAGGATAGTTGGGAAATAAGAAAAGGAGAGAAGGAATAGAGCAAGATTCACAATTCATAGAATCAAATTATCATAAAATGTTAAAGGATTGGAATAGACCTTAAAGATCATCTAGTCCCAACCCAGCCTGCCATGGACAGAGACACTTCCACTAGACTAGATTGCTCAATACCTTATTGAACCTGGCTTTAAGTACTGCCAGGGTTGGGACACTCACAACCTCGCTGGGTAACCTGTATACAAATAGAAAAATACATAAATATCATTCTCTTAAAAGTTCAATTCAAATGTATAAAGTGTAACTGTTTATATTAAGAAAAATATTAGGGAAATCATTGTTTTAAAACATTGCAAGAAGTTAAAGAAAGTGGTGTGTTTAGCTGTCTCACTATTCAGAAGTTCATCTGGGTTTATGAAGAATTTGCCCAGCTAGAAATATGCCCGAAAGCACTGAAATTCCAGTCCACTTCTTCCCAAAGGGGACAGCAATTAAAACAGATGAACAGGTTCTGCAGAGTCTCACTGCAGAAATGGTCTTGCTCTGGTTTTAGAAGAGCTGCTTTCTGTGCGAGTGAGACCAAAGCGGTTATCTTGGAAATCTGAATGTGATTTTAATTATGGCTTTTATTATTGGAGCAGCTGTAACCAAGATTGTAACAGTCAATTATATATGGAGCTTTATTGGCAAAGGGTGTTTAATATTAAACAATCATTGCTAACCGTGAACATACCTGATATAATAATGAACTTTATTTGAAAGATCAGCATGAGATAAAGGAGTTAAATTTAGCTGTACAGTCCGTAACAATAACACGAGGGAATATTGTGAATTCGTTTTATTTGGAAACAGAAAACTCTGGATGTTGTTAGATTATCTTTTTGAGAGCATAAAGTAAATGTTTGGTAACCAGAGATTTGTATTGCTAGAGAGAATCACTTTCACTAAAGCTACAGTAACCGAATGTTTAAATGTGGAGGGCTGAACTGTCAAAGCACGTAACAACATCTTTAAATAGAATAGAAGCAGCTAAAGCTGCCTTTATCAGGGTCCTCCTGACAACTGCTTAGGATTCAATTCTGTTCCCTGAAGTCAGGGAAGAGTCTCCTGGTAGCCTGAAATGAATCATGTCATGGACCTTACCAGGGAAAAAAGAAGTCTCAAAGCACAGAGAAAGGCATGCTGCTGTCCCACAGCACGTATCATTTATACCCATGCAGAGCAATATTGCCAGCCTACAGCATTCAGGACTGTGGCTTGAGCCCCTTGCAAAAGCAGTGTTGAAGACAAAAGACTTACCCTTCCCGCCTCAGGAGAATTTTTTTTTATCCAGTCTTCAACTTATAAGTCACTGGACATCTTTGGCAGCTATAATACTTAGGTTTTCAGTTTAACTAAAGGCTCAGCAAACCTCTTACACTATTTTTAGTTTATTTTAATTAAAGCCAATAATCTCTGATAACCAAAGGCAGGCTCAAATCAAAAAGGCTCGCGTGCCCTAATTCCACAGCTATGGAACACAGAGAAAGTAGTTGCTGGCTGGGCCATACGCCTGCTATAGCAGGGTTTGCTTTTTGGTTGGGTTTTCTATAATTTGAACTTTGTGTTAATGGCCTGTTTGACCTAAAGCACGAGTCCTGGTGCAAGCAAGGATGCAGGATGTAAAGCAGCCATGAAATGCAAGGACAAGGAGGTCTGCACCCATCCTGCAGACTGCATTCCCACACTGGCAGAAGGACAAGCCACATCTCCTCTTTTCAGTCTTCTTTTTCAGTTCTCAGAGTCTGAACTAGGAGCCAGGTTTTATTTTAATTTATATTTGGGCTTGAGTTTTTTTCCTTCAGTCCCACTCTCCTTCTGGTTGACACTGTTTGGACCCAGTGGACCAATATTCTGCAAACAGAAAGTGTTTTTGTCAGCATGTAAACTGAACTACCCCAACCAGAGCTCCCTCCCGCTTCTCAGTTTCCAAAATGCAGCTCAAATTCTTAATTGGGTAACCTGAACTTCTCTGTAATCTGCCTATCAAGCTGTACGGATGTAATGGACATGTCAGTGCTGTGTACACTAACACTTTTAAGTCATATAATGAGCCTGTTCACTAGAAGAATAAACACACAGTGCAATTTAGCTGCAAACTTGGGGGATAGAGAGAGGAATGTCTGCTGAAAGGTTATCTGCAATATGAAAGCAGTTCTTTGCAGACTTTGGGGGTGATCTGCAGTAGTGATATTCTCCTGAATTTGGAGAATGGTTTGTCTAACTATTTGGTGGGGGAAGAGGAAAAGAAGCAGAGAGAATTTCATCTTGTGGGCACTTTTCAGTTCTTAAGAGGCTTTTGTGCTGCCTGTGCAAACCTACAATTGGATGTTGGAGATTACAGTGCTTTTATGCAGAGAAGGGATTAGGAAAAAACCCCAAAGGTGTGAAATATAACAAAAGGCAATATTTGGAATTGCACTGTTAGGAGAGACAGCTGAAGTCAATGGGAGCTTGATCCATGAAAGCACAGCGGGACTGCACCATATATAGGAAAGCACAATCTGTCAAAATTAAGTGTGTAGTTTATGGTATGCTTTTTGTTTGAAATAACATATTGCCTCCTATTTATAGTAAAGCAGACTAAACACTCCTATATGTCTGCATTTAAGATTTTCAGACAGAGAGTAAGGATACCTTTTACCTGGAAATTGTAGAGTCAGAGCTCAAAATTGTTAGCAGTGATAAATGAATACCTGTGATTTTACAGGCATATAAATCTTGAGCTTCTGCTTACATAGCCCTGCTCTGTCTGCAGTATTGGCTGCAGCTGAATCTCACTGCTGGAGGACTACTAGGAAACAAATGAACTTGCAATGCATAGTATCTTAAAGGAAACTATAAATGGGATAGGTCAAGGACTAGGCATGTAAGCGACAGGAAAAAAATCTTCCTTTTAGTTTATACAACTCCTGCTTCCATGTCTGTGCAGATTCCTAATAAGGAATAGTAATTTTTCAAGGCACTAGGCCTGTACATATTTCCTGACCTTATAATTCTCACAGTTCTAGACATTCCAAGGTAGGGGGTCATTCAGACAGAGTTGTAATTTCTTGTGCATATTTATTTCCAAAGTATCTTTTGCATAGTTTCCCAGTGAAATCATGTGCTGGGGCTGGGGGAATGCTAAATAGGTTATTTTTCAAGCTTGCATATAAAGGGCCTGTCAAAGTGGACTGCTTTGGACTTATCAAGTAAAAGTGACAGAGCCAAACCATGATGTTTGTAGCTTGTCCTTCCTAACCCCATTGCAAGCTGGGCTCCCAACCTTCTAATGGGAGGTGATGTAAGATGGTTAAGGAGCTCTGGTTTTGTTATCAGTTAGGATTTTAACGATGATAAAAGTCTTGAAAGCACTCATGGCTCAAGAGGAGTTTGACATGAGCCTTCCCCAATACCTACATTCTTGTTAACCCTTTTGTGCTAGATTTGTGCCCCTTTTTCTTCCCATCATGTAAATAAAAACACAACAAATTTGAGTGGGGAGAAAGGTTGCAGAAGCCCAACATCTCTGCTAGTAACTTTAACTGGTTGTGAAAGCACATTTTGAATTAATTTTCCCGGTCCTTCAAGATGCATACTTCTTTTTTGAAGTAATTACATTTGTCCGATCAAGGATTTAGATACACTGGGGACCAGCCAAGTCATCACGAATTTTGAATATTCATTTCTCAAAATCCACCAGCCAAGCAGCAACTAGAAGTTATCTACTGTCTGAAAGAGGTCTACATGAAGTAGTTGTCTGGCCACCTTCAAAAACATGAGTCAGTGCTAAAAATCTTGCAGATAATGTATTCATCAAGGAGAAGCTAAACTTGGGAGGAAAGTGTTGGCCCTTAGTGCTATGTATATGCCCTGCTCCAAGCAGCTGTAAGGAAAGTTAGTCAGACCTCAGCTTTTATCAAGAGGTGTCTAACTAATCTAAATTGAAATGTGGGTACTTTCTTTCTGAACTCCAAATGTTCATAATGCGTTTGGGACTGAAGGTTTCAAGCTCTGGTTGAAAAGTAAGTGTGGAGCTGATGCTTACAAAGATTCCTGGGGGAAAAAAAAAAAGGATCTTACCTTTTCCTAAGCTTTTGAAAACAGTGACATAAGGAAGATCCTGTGGAAACTGGGATTGCTTTCACAGATTGCTGGTGACAGCAAGTATCACTGTATAAAACATTAGTTATGCTGCATATGACATATGGAGACAATTTCTACCTCAGTCATATTTACCTTTCCCTTTGATCTAATGGGAATAGTGAATGGATATTGAGGCAGAGCTTGGTCTACAGTATCCTGTTTGGTTTTGTATAAGGTGAGAAGTTTGGAACAGCTAGGCTGACACAGGCTGTTGTAACTGAGAGGGCCAGAAGGTGCAATCAGCCCGATTTAGTCGTGTGGAGGGACAGCTAGGAGGTGATATGAGTGAAATGCATTAAGTGCTGCCTTTTGCCTCTATGATCAGAGAATCACTGAAATGTAACACTGGAAGGAAACTCCATAGGCCAT
The DNA here is from genome assembly GCA_013399695.1 of Formicarius rufipectus. NCBI lineage: Eukaryota > Metazoa > Chordata > Aves > Passeriformes > Formicariidae > Formicarius > Formicarius rufipectus. The sequence goes on along the minus strand of VXAU01002306.1, from coordinate 240,270 downwards.
ATATTCTGTTCTCCTGTTCAAAGGCAAGATCAATTATATAACCATCCCTGGCAGTCATTTAAGTAAAATATTACTGGAATGAAGATATATTCTTTACATTTAGAAGGAGGAATACTGCCAGCACAATTAGTTTCTTACCTTTTGAAAGAAGAAAAGAAAAAAAAAGAGAGAGAAAGAGGAGAAAAAAACATAAAAGAGAGGTTATAGCAGATCTCTAAGAGTTATCATTCAAATTAGCTTGAGTTCATTGGAGAAGCCTGACTAGAAGAGATAAGTGGAATGTAAGACAGGACACGTGGAAGTGAAAAATAAGGCAAAGGAACAGGTTGAACAGGCTCTCAGTTGGGGTGGTGAGTTCCAAAGGCAATATTTAGGCAACAACTGAGTAAGCATGTGGAATTCAAAAATACAAAAGGCTGTGGGTTGTATCTTTGAGCTTTGAATTACCTGGTGACTCTTTCAAAGGTTAGAAGTGCAAGGCTTGCCTCCCTTAATTAGTATCAGAGATTTTTTTGTGCTTATGTTTGCTTACACAGCACTGGTTTTATTCCTCCTTAAAAAAAAAAAAAAAAAAAAGACAATAATTTTCAGATACTTTATAAAAATAAGTTATAAATTCTTCAAGGAGAGAGAGAACAAATGGTATTGCACTTCAGATCTACAGGGATCCCGCCTGCCTCTGTTGTACCCATATCACTGTAAGGCTCCCTGCCCAACTGCTGCAACTCATTTTTCTAAAGCCAGCCCATTTCATTTGACTCTTGTCAGAGCTGCAGTTTTCTCTGCTGTACTTTTAAGTGTAAACACTACAATCATTTGCAGAGTGTTATTTGCCATTTATTTTATCGATCTAATATTCTTATATTATGAATCTTAATACCACTATTAACTGTTTTGGGTCATTTCTTATTTGTACACGAGAAAACTGCTTCCAGTGTTATTACTTATTGGTCATAATCAATTAGGGAAGTTTTTAGGCTATGGCAGTCTTATATAAATACACTGGCAAAGTTCACCTCCTATGATTTCTGACAATTAAATTGTTCTGTCACTTTGGGACCTTCATTAATCTCAACTTGTCATCCTTGTTTATGCAGGTTATAATGGCCTGTGTGTGTAAGTGAAATGAGATGCTAAAAGCCCTTGGCTGTTTAACTCTTTGATGAAAGTCAAGCAGGAATATGTTGTTGAAGGGAAAAAGTTGATTTTATTTTTTTTTCATCCTCCAAAATAGCACCATGGAAAGAATTGCCCTGTTTAATGACTAGCTATGAAACAAACCACGGAGGAGTTTACAGAGGGGTGAAGAGAACAGTTGATGGTACTGTTATCACAGTCCTTTGTGTGTCTGCATGAGTGCACATAGAAATAAAGACATGGCTACATAGATTACTTTCTCTTTCAGGAAAGTGGTATAAAGACATCATGTTCCAGCAGAGGAATCTAACAGCCAGAGATTTTCAGATAACCTTGCAGAATCAGTGTGACTCAGGTGAAGGACATGGCTGAAGTCCCTTTGAAACTCAGAGATTTGAATGTTATTATTAGGAACTTCAGTTTGTGTAATTCTGGCACACTGATTACTTGGGACTGGGTCAGGTACAATTCTGAGGACTTTGGGAAGTGAAAGTCCATTTACAGAATTTATTGAATATATAAGTTTTTGGAGGTGTTAATAATTTTCTTCCTTCTTTAATTATCTCCAGGAATTTGAAGATCTGCTCTCTGATGACTCCAAATGCAGATAGTCATTTATTATCATTTTTCTGCATCTTTTAAGAAGGTCTTAAAAGACTGTTTAGACTGGCCACTCTAGAGCACCAGTATCGTTATGTATATCAGTCTCAGGCAGAGTTCCTCACTGATCCTTCCTTCTGGAATGATCTCCCACTTTACAGACCCCTGAACCATCATCAGATCCTCACCTGGCACTGTGCACCAAAGATGCAAGTACCTTTTATTCCATGGACTTCATCAAGCGTAGTGTTTGCTCTTGGGCAAGCGCCTGCTGAAATTGAAACGCAACCTTAATTCTACTCCCATTTGCAACTGAACGTGAAGGGCCAGATCAAAGCAAAGAGTGCACTGTCCTGTGCTGGCAGAGCAGGAGGTGGAACACAGGTCTCCTGATCTGCTCAAAGCCTCCATCCATACGCAGCTGGCCAAGGTTAAAAAGTAGGAATAGCCTGGGAGTTATCCATCTCAAATCTAAAAGGAGTGAAATGATATGCTATTCTCTGCACCCTGAGAAACATACGAGTGACATCTTCTCTCAGAGCACTAATTACCATAATTCTTAGACCAGAGAGAGATCCAGAACACTGCACAAATTATCACCCAATATCTTTAATAAATGTGGATGGTAAGTTACTTGCAAAGGTGCTGGTTAATAATCTGGAACACATATTCCCAGACCTAATTCATTTCAGTCAGGTGGGATTTATTAGGAATTGTACTGTCAAGCAGTAGTGTGAGGCAACTCTTCAGTACAGCAACTTCACAGAGAAGCAAAGGAGAAAGACAAAACAGAGACAAACTCTTTTTGACTTTTCTAAATGTTCATCTATGAACAGCACTTTGACACTGTACAGTAAAATCCAGTGGCACCTATCAATCTATTGTAACAATGCTGGTGTCAGTGGGTTAATGGCCAGGTTCCCTAAGTTACAAAAGGGAGAAATGTCAGAGCTGCTCTCCCATATCTACTTGATCCAGAGTTCACATCATAACTGTGTTTCTTTTTTCCTTCATGAGATTTATTTATAAAGAAAACTAAATCCCTCATGCCTCAAGGATGCCCATTTTGGATGTGGCTGCTTTTCTTTCTTGCCTAGAGAGGAAACAAAGTGATGGGCTCCCACCAAAGATGCCTCAGTGTGTGTGCCTAAAGTTCAACAGGATAAATGCAAGTCTTAGAGGCAAACTGCCAGATGTTATTTGTCGAAGCTGCCTCTAGGCTGCTCTGAAGCATACCAACACATATGTCAGGGCAGAATGAGAGTCAGGGCAACTTTCCAATTTTTCTTGCTCCCAGAGGCTCTCCAGGGGAAGCTAAGTTTAGGAATAGAGAAACAAAGACTATGAAAATTAGAGATTGGTGTTTTTTAGGATCTAATGCTGAGGCAACTATAAAGCATCATATAGGTAATTTCACCTCACATTCTGAGCACAAAACAATAAAGATGTCTTTCTAGACACTTCAGTGTGAGGTAAGGGGCCTAAAACAGATGTAAATGCTAGTGACAACATTACTACTTGTGCTTTAACAATGCCTGCTGATCCTATACTTTGGGAATGAGGCAAAGTTTTTAACAGGTCTTTCGAAATAGACTTTTAAAAAAGCACACTGGATTTTCCTCGAGGTCATCCTAAGAAAATCTTGAGTTGAGCCTGTTCATTTCCACCTACTGCCTTTGTGCATACATATAAAATAAACAGACCAAAACACTTGTAGTATTAGTTGCAAAATAAGTGATTCATTCTACAAAAGTTAAAAATGCTTGCCCAAATAAACATAACATAGTGGTGAAACACTGTTCTTGAAGTAACAACCCACAAAGATGCTATTGCTTATATTTTTCTTACATTATCATCTTTCCATGAACAGACAGTTTACTTAGACTGCTATCTATGGGGAAAGCCTATTTTTAGCATGTGTTTGTACATTGGCCAGCATAGCCAGATGCTGATGTCTTTTTACTTGCCAATCAAAAGTAAAAAGAACTTTGTAGTTTAAGAAGTTTAAGAAAGGAACTCTCAAAAAAGTTTACTATACTATGCAAAGGGTGGATATTTAGTTCTTAACCTCCATTTCTTTGCAGTGAGATACAGTACTGAGGAGATGACAGTGATATATTTGTTATGCTACCTGAGAGAAAGTTTTCCATCTTTTTTCACCCCTTCTTGCAGCTTTACCTTACTGACACTCTCCATCCTAATGTTTGCATCTGACAATTTTGGTGCTATGTAAATTACATAATTATGCACAGCAGCTAGGTTGCATAACTAAATTTTCATCAGTTTTGCATGTGAACCCTGAAATGAGTACACCTGTACTAGCTCAAGACCTGCAAACTGATTAATTGCACCAGGACCCCTTAGCTCAGGTGGGATTCTGCACTGAGCTCTCCCACTTTCTGAATCTGCTCTTTCCTGTCATACTATAGATGTATATGGGCATATGTCAGAAACCAATTACCACCCCTCCAAAAATGGTCACAGAGAGTGGACCTCAGTGGTGGTGCTCTCAGGAAGTGAAGCAGGGTCAGCTGAAGATGGGCACTTGGGACTTTGACTCAATTCACAGTTGCTTATGAGACTCAGAAATTCACTTCACAAGATTATTTTTAAAACCTTGTTCAAAACTGTATTTGTAAGAACAATGGCTTTGATAAAAAATGGAAATTTTCATGTTTAGCCTCCTAGGAAGCAGTAGCAGTGTTTAGTGAAAATTCCCACATTTTTAATTAATTTCTGGAACATTTTGAAAATTAACTTGGAGAAAATAAGGATAAAATGTAACTCACAAGTCATTTATTTCTCAATTACAGCCATCTAATATCATCCGTGTGTGTAAATCAGTTCAGTTTAGCAATACCAATTAAACAAAATGTGGATTTAAAACCTCACAATGTATTTAAATGAAACTAAATATTTAAATTTTTTAAATGAGCAATCTCTTACAATTAATTGGCTTGAAGTTTTCCATAATAGCTGAAATACAGGGACATACAGAAGCTAGTTACTGTGGTCATAAAAATGTGTGTGGTGTGGGCACTCACACATCTTCGTATACACAACACACACTTTTGGATCCCTACAGGTGAAAACACACACACACATATGTAAATGTACGCATGCATAAAATCACTGATGAAACTACTGGTGAATACCTCTCCAGGCAAACAAAGCTCATAAATTGACACATTTTGCTTAATCTGTATGTAGAGCATGTTCCACAACACTGTTACAATGCAGATATCTTAACTTTAAATGAGAAGAAAACAAACATAAAATTAGCACTTTAGGGAACCCCCTGCCACTCAATTTGTGTTGGGTTTAACACCTTCTTATTTTATATATCCTTCTACATAAACAGTTTTATATCAGCCCTTTATATGGTGCCTTCAAAGAATTAAACGTTGAGCTGTTTAAAAGCACTAATTAGCAGCTTTGATACAAAGGGGAGCATAGTTATTAGTAAAATCTTGTAAACCTAGAATACCCTTCGGGCCCAGTCATTTGTGTGTGAAATAACTCAATAAAAATATTATATTGTTAATCACAAAAACCTTCAAGGGAAATGTGAAATCTGGAAAGAAATATAAACTGCACCTTTCCAAACAAAGGAAGAAAAGTGACCCTCCGCATTAAAGCAAAGTCGTAAAACTCCAAAAAGAATATATTCATTGATAAAAATGCAGCTTGTTTCCTAGGAAGGAGGATTGCAATCTATAACCTTATGCACATACAACAAACATACATTAATGATGTTTAGTTTGAACCCAACTAGCGACATATTTATTAAATTAACACTTCATTCCTTTCAGTAATCTGCAACAATGGCAGGTCTTTTGCAAAATGTAGCTTCTGGAAGTGGTAGTATAATTTTTTAATCCATAGTTATTTTTTTCATAATGCAAATTTTATATATATATATATATGTATGCACAGTTGCAGATGTTTATAAGACATTGGGATCCATCTCACCTAGATTTTGTTTCCAGATAAGTATTAAAATTATGCTTTACAATGCTGAGTTCTACTTCTTTCAGTACCTCACTCATGTTTTATGTTAATAATTAATATTTATGATACAAGTAAATATATTCTTAAATGTTTAAAAATTACACTAATTCCAACATTATTAACGAGATAGTGTTTCTAATTTATGCAATGTAGTGGAACTGAGTAGCATCAGATAACAGAAGAAATGACCACAAATATGGAGACAATCTTTTGACTGACAATTAACACTTTGAACATAAAATACTAAGAATGTCAGAATTTGCAGATGCTAAAATTAGAAATAGCATCTTGCTTTTGTAGTTTGTGGGTGATTTCCTGAATTAGATCTGAAGACTTTCACCTTAAAAAAATAACTTTGTGCTATGCTTCATTAAAGGTGGTTTACTTTTCATTTGAAATTTCAAAGGAAGAATTCTGAGGCGTGTTACCCTTCTGAAATTATTACTATGGCAGTTTTATATGCCATCATGCAGTATCAATATTTTCATCTGGTACATTCTTCCCCTCACCTTTAATATGAAAAACATTGGGAGAAATAAAAAAGCTGGGCATTCATATTTTAACCAGTGTCATCAAAATGATCATTTGCTGATCTTAGTGGTAGAGCATTTTAAATATACATACTACAAAAAAAAGAAAAAAAAAAGAAAAGTAAACAAGCATAGTTTCTAATATTTGAAGACAATTTTAAGTAGAAAGTTCTTCATAATGAGCAATGTCTATCCTTTCCAGCTACAGGCTGCTATGAGAAACAGATTTATTCAAAGCCCCAGTATATTTGCTGTGAATATATTTTTAATGTATTTCTCTAACATGAAAGAGCTGGCCAGAACTGAAACTTTTTTTTTTTTTTTTTTTGATATGTCAAGCTTTGCTTTTTACAGTGTTTTATGTTACAACCTAATTAGTATCTTACAGTGCCCTCACATGTACTTAGGGTGTAGGGTTTCACTAAATACACTGAACGTTTTATTTTGGGGGACCTCCATGACACATTCTAAGCAGTTTTAACCAGGCTAAGAATATGTTTCCAGTCAATCAAGCCTCCAGAGATAGGTTATCCACCTCTGGCTAATGCACTGCTATAAAACCTTCACCGGTTCTGACTGCATGATACAGTCTGTTATTAAACCCCGAACTGTGGGATGGAGAAGGGGGGAGAAGGGAGACAATTATTTCCAGTACTTCATAAAGCCCACTTCAACAAATTATATTAAGATTAGCTAATAGCAGCCTCAGCTTTGGGTGGCTGGCCAAATTAGGTATGACTTATCAGACTGGTGTTTTGTCAGCTCCTCTTGCAGAGGAGGCCTCTCAACAGACGACGAGCTAGGTCTGGTATTTGGTCTGCACCACAACAATAGGGAGATGAAGCAAAAGGTGCTTTGAGCTCCTCTGCAAACCGATTTGGAAAGCCAGTGAGGTCTCTGAGTGTCGTCAGTTTTCCTGCTGAGGATTAAATGTGCCTGCACAAAGCCAGCATCTCCCACAAATCAAAAGCAGCGTGCATGGGGAAGGGGCAAGCAATGGGAAGCACAGTCCAGAGTGCCGTGATGGATTAGAGAGAGGGCCTTGTGAATGCTCCCCTTTCTGAAGGGGAGATAATCCGTCAATCTCAGCAGGGCAATCCTGTCAGAATGAACCATGCTGGAGTCCCTGCCATTCTCTTCGTTTTTTTATCTGTCCTGTGGAGGGCACCAGCATTCAATGGCAGTCACTACCCTGGGCATTTGACGAGGAGTTGAAGAGGGAGGGATATTTGGGTGCATTTGGGAAAGGAACTATCTTTTGCCCTCTCTGCAAAATGGCTGTATTATCTTCTGTCTTTGGAGAGCTGGGGAGAAGCCAGTTCAGGATGTTTTGGAAAGACTAAGACAACTCTAACCTTGCAGTAATAAAATGCAAGAGAAATGGTTCATATTTAAAATATCTTAAGATTCAGACAGGGCAAGCTTGGTCCAGTACCATGCAGGTAGAGCACTTGTAGGGGTAGAAGGGCTGCCCAGGAATAAAACCTTTATGAGATGTAGACTTAAACAGAGTTTATGTTTAACCATGAGGGGATCACCCTGCTCTCCCTACAAAGACCTCTTATTTCCATCTGGAATAAGTATACGACAACCTAGTCAAACCAGCCTCCCAGTCACCCATCAAAACACTGACTCTTGACATTTGCCTAATTATCTTTTCTCATCATCAGTCATCTCTTGAAGTCTTTGCTTCATTCAGATGCCAGGTATTTCCGAAATTAATCATGTCATTGAAAGCGGCATCTTTTCATGTAAATGGACTTTATTATCTGGATCGAAAAGCTCCCCCACTCTCCTTCTTTGAGCTGCAAAAGCCCATTTGTAGGGAAAGTGTCTGAAATCTGACATGCTGCCTTCTCAAGAAAGATTCGTAGTGGTGACCTCCCAGCAAGAGCTAAGCATCCGTCACCGGGAGTGCGTGTGTGTGCTGCTTGCACCCTTGGGCTGGATGCATGCTAATTTGCCCCATTGTTTCAGGGTGAGTGACTTTCCAGCACTTCCAAACAAAGCCTTTTTGCATAAGCTTCTGTGTGTACAATTATTTTATGTTCACATCATTCTATCATCCTATCTCTATTCCTGATATAAGAGGGGATGGAATCGTCTTTGTTTTCTTGTTAAACTGGGGATTATAGGCTGGATTTAGCACGTTAGCAAGGACACTCCTCTTTCATTAAATCCCATTTGACAAATGTTTGGGACCATAGGATTGATCATCCCATTGCACTGCTCATCCTAGCTTTAAGTTTCAAAGGGGCACTGTCTTCAAACTCTGTTGATTTAACAAGAAACCAATCCATAGTAATTGACTGTGCATGCAAAGTGTTGCAGGGATGGATGAAGAAATAAAAATGACAGACATACTCTTAGGACTGTTATTGAAGCCCTGGTAGACTAACACATTCATTTTGCTCATTAGATTCACGTATTAATGAATTTTAAATTGGGCAGGATTAAGAGTAGGTCAGCACTGATAATGCAGTTCTTCTTTTTTGAGAGTTCACTTTTTAAGTTTGTCATGGTGCACTTAAAAACTTCCTTCAAAACATTCACTGAAATTCCCTCTGAGACCATTCGAGGACAGTATTATTAATTGTTGGCAAGGTCTATGCTCAGATTTAAAAAGTTAAACTTGGGCATCATCGGACTAAAAGGGAGAAATGGAAGATGTCATTGGCCTTCTGTGCTTACACTGCAAAGTACTAAAACATTAAGGCCATTGTTTTTAGCATTGTCGATGATCTGAAAGGATCAACAAGTTTACTAGAACATTTTCAACATTGTTTGTATTGTGTGAGAGTCATGTTCTGTATTCCCTGGTAAGAGTTAAAGAGCATGAAGAAGTGAAAAGTGTGTTTTGGTTTTTTAATAACAGGCACACTGTTGCATGTCATTAGTGATAACAACAGATGTTTAGACACAGTGCATAGATTTTTAATTTTTGGTTGCTAAAGGCAGAATGAAGCAAGGCCATTATCTGGGGTAACTCTCTGTTTAGTTAAGGCTACAGGACTCCTTGAAGGATTTTTATGATGCTATACCTTTCTACAGACCTTCCGAAGATGACATTAAACTATCGTGATGGCAAAGCCACCACAATATTCAATAAATTGTTCCCATTGTTAAGCACTCTCATGGTTTAAGAATTCCCCTTAATCTCTGGCATGTATTCTAGCTTTGACCTTGAGACGTTAGATCTTGTTTTACGTACATCTTTGTTATACTGAAGAGCTCTCCATCAAATTCTATTTCCTCTGAAGGTTCTTGTATAGTGTGGTCAAGTCACTCCTTAACCTTTTCTCTGTTAAGCTAAACAGTCTGAGCTTCTTGAGCCTCTCACAATTGTTTCCTAATCCTCACAGTGTTTTCTAGTCCTTTAGCCATTCCCTTGGCTCTCCTCTCTAATTTATCAACAACCTCTTTAAACACAGGCACCAGAACTGGGTTCACTATTCCATTAGTAGTCACAACAGTGCCACAGAAAAAGATAATATTACCCTGGCCTTCTAAGCTATAACCCCCTGCTTAAATATCCTAAGGACTGAAGTTACCCTTCCAGCTACAGAGCTAACAGGGAGCTGAGCATCCACAACCCTGCCATGTTCCTTCTGGAGTCATTTAATTCCCCGAGAGAGTCCTCCCCTTCGGTAACTATTCCCTGGACTCTGTTTACCCAAAGTTATCATTTTACACTTCCCCTGGCTCATTGTGTTCTTTGTGCATCAGTAACCTACTGTCACTATTTACCTCCTGCCCAGTCTGTGTCAGCAACAACTTCGTGTTTTCTAACAACTGTTGAAAACAGTAATCAGCACCCATCCATCCGAGAGATCCCAAATCCTCAGGAAGGATTCCCCATACAGAGTGAAAGAATACCAGCTGCTCTCCCCCTCCTTCCTTGCTAAGAAAATTGGGCATTATTAACCAGAGAGAAGAGGCAATACCCTTAACTCTGCCTGGCACCTCTCATCTGTCATGCCCACTCTGGTGCAGGACGTTTCATTCTTGTTTTATTTTCTACGCTGTCCTGAGAAAGTCCATACACGTGGGCTCAGAGACGAGAGACTGGGAAACTGTCAGCTCTACCAAGGAACAGGTAAAACTCTTGTCTGCCTGATAAAATGAGGTGTGCTAATGCCAAGATGCATTTCACCAGATGAAGGCTATTTATAGGAAGAGCAATGCTTGTTTCTTCACATTTAGATTTGCTGTTCCGTACAGCGTTGCTAAAGCATTCTGAGATCCACAGCTTACTTTGGTGTTTATTATTTATCATTAATTATTATATCATTATTGCCGTGGTCCTACTTTGGTACTGAAGTTAGGGGCAGAACCCATGTTTATGAGTAAAGTATAGGCTTGTCCTAAAAAACTGTAAGAAGGTTGTTTCAAAAACTAAAAATAACCACAACCCATCACAAGTTTTAAATTATTTCTCTCTGTCAGGGCATTTAAATTGATTTCCCTGTAGTAGCCATAACATTTATTTTTCTCAATAGTTCTCAGTAGTTCTGGGAACTGTTTTTCACAGAAATGTCCAATTATTATCACTAGTAATTAAACTTATTTAGTGCATTTTGCAGTTGCTGAAGGAGCTTCTCATGCCTTTGACGTGCACTCTTGTACACTCTCACCAGAGACAAATAGAGGTATAATTAAATTCCAAAATAAAATTGTCAATGTTGACATTGTTTCCTCCTCATAGGGTAATTTGTAACAATCTCTGCTTTTTATTCCAGTTTGAAATTATTTAATTTATTTTGTAGTTTTTAAACACACTTTTTTTTTTTTTTGCCTTTGCCTTGGTCACTTCTATCTCCTTTATTTTTTCCTTTTTCAGTTCCTTTCCATCTACAAATAGTCATTTGTATTCCGATAACTTTTCAAGAAAACTTGCCAAGCATCAGCTCCAGACTTGGCCTTAGCCTCTTTAGCCAAAATTTGTCCTTTCCATGTGTCAGTTTGGAAAAATGGGTGCAGTGGAAAAAGGGAAGGCAAAATGAACAAGTGGAAAAGAATTTTCCACCCTAAATAAAGAATTAAACTTCATCCCTTTTGGTTGCAAAATATAAAGAGATTTTTTAAAAAAATAGGAAGAGAAAGACAGAAAGGGAATTTTGAAACTTTCTATTCTGGTAGAAAAAAAAATTTAGGTTTTGTCCAACCAGAAGCATCTTTGCAGAAAGACAAGGTTCTGAGATGGGTTGAAAAAGCAAAAGGAGAGGGAATTTTGGAGGAAAAAGAAAATCTCTAAATGGCAATTCTATTTTTTATTTTCTTTTCTTAGTGCTTGCTTTCTGCCCTCCCTTCATAGAGCATTAGGACACACAAGGGGTTAAAGGTCCAGGAAGAGAGCTAGGGAAGAAAAATCCCTCTGTTAATTGATCTGCCTGTCTGGTGACGAGGGCCAGCTGAAGCTTGTCAGAAACTGTATGAACTGAATCAAGCTTGGGGCCCTAAGTAAAGTACAGACACCTGGAGCGAGGAGGGGCTGGCTCTCACTGTGCGCTGCTATTTAGTTGTTCTTTTAATGTAGTCAGGGAAAGGAAAGGGTCAAGCAGTGCTGAGCCTGGGCTTGAGGGATGTCAAATAGTTTTTCCACTGAAAAGAAACAAGGCTAGAGCCTGTTAATGGCATCTAATGCTATTATTGGGAGAGTGTGTGTGTGTACTTGTGGGCTTGCTGGTGTATGTTGGAGGCACGTTTTGGTGATTGAGAAGACATTGTTGTTTGATGGCCTTACCCATAGGCATGTCACTGGGCAGGCAGCAGTGGAAATAGGAGTGAAATCTGCACAACTCAAATTCGATTCACGCTGTTCAGGGCAATGTGCTCAGAGGGGATCCTTTACCTCCTGCACGTCTTCCTTTTCCAGTGGATGAAGTGATCCAGAGCATACCCTAAAATGCATTTTTCTTTCTCCTTGCTCTTCGCCTCTGCCTCCAGACCCCTCTACCGATGCAATCTGGCTAGGATTCTGCATGCCACTTAGTTTGACCCTGATGACATAAGTTGACGCATGTACTTTTGAACCTTCCCAAGAATGAATAATATCCCTGCAATAAAATGAAATCCTAGCATTTTTAACCCACCAAGCCCCTGTGATTATTGGGGCCGGGCATGTCAAATGGTGGCTCAGCCGACGGACACTTGAAATGGAAGGGGATAGATTTCAACCCCCAAACAAACAAGCCATTGAGAGTTGGCACTGGTCCACTCTTCCCTTGATACCTGTGATGAGCACATTTGAAACACTGAAAGCTTTTTTTTATGGGTAGTAGGAGGAGGGAGAGAGAACTAAAGAAGGTGCAAAAGAATAGAGATTTGTGGATTCAGATTTTAAAGGTAGCAAGCAACCTAGGAAAACTAAGGGGCTGGGGGAGGCTTGCTGGGACTAAAGCTGTGAGCTGTCAGGGTTGCTTTGATTCTCCTGGGTTAGGTATAACTTAAAATAGGTCTTTCCCTCCCCTTTGTCCTGAGTTCCCAAAATACTACACTTCAATTAAAGATGGGCCTCAAGGTTACACCAAGTTCAAATTTCCGCTGATTTTAGAGAGGTCAAACACAGAAATTTATTTGGGGATTTCTATGCTTTTTGAAGACTTCCGTACACCTGGCTGAGCCCAGGCCGTATAAAGGAGGACCAAGACACAAATGAACTTCTTCATCATTATTAATGTACGATCTTAAGCCTTAGCTATGCCATTCCGGCAGCTTTCCCATTTGGTGTCCAGACATGCCAAGAGCAGACCACGAGGAGATATGAGCAGAGCCCTCTTCTCCAAGACAAGTTGCAAAGCTTCTCCTTAAACTCTGACAAGACAATGTGAAATACTGAAATGACCTGTGCTGAAAGAGGACTGTGCTTAAGTCAGGATGCAGGAGGTTGTGTTTGGCTGAAGAGTGTGATAATTCTACATGGCTGAAATAGAAACTTCCAGTATTTACTTGTGTGTATTATTTGTTGGATACCATTAATTCTTTTTCCTCTGGACTTCTAGTATTATGTCACGTCTATCAATGGAGAAGGTTTGCCTAACCAGCTAAATTTACATATTTACATATGTAAATATTGCATTGAAAATGTCAAGGACAGATAAACACATGTTGGAAGGAGATTAGGTCTCTTCTTGATTAGTTCATTGTTTTAATTAAAAAGAAAAACAGGTTTCATACTTTTCATTGATTTAAAACAATAAGGCTAACTTGAATCTGTCTTTCACACTTCAGTTTTGTTTTGTTTCTGCAAGAGAGGCACTGAGGAGAACTGATTGCAGTTATTCTTGACATTTTAAATGGCCATCTTTTTCCTCTTGGATATGGTACCCAGATGTATAGTTAGAAAGTTAAAGTGGCTCAGCTAAAGATAAGGATGCTGTGAACTTTGGTTTTACAACTCCTGCCTTGGCCTCCCAGCCCAGCTGATTTAAGAGGAATGAGCTTGCCCAGCTCACAGAAATTCAGCCGGGGGTTGGAAAGCAGGGGGAGAAAAATAACAGCACTCCACAGACCTCTGCTCCAATTGCACGTAGAAAAGTGTTTGACTGGGATGTCGAGAGCAATCCTGGATCTGCAGCCCAACCTAAATCAGGGGCCTAGGGGAGCAGTCCAGGGCAGGTAGGCTGGGTTCAACCTGGGCAGTGGTAGGGGCAAGAGTTGGGGTTGCCTGGTTTGAGAAATGCAGGAGATGGAAAGATAATAAAAGGAAGGCATGGCGAGCAGATTGCTCCAGCAGAATATTTTAGCTTAATAAAAATAAAAAAAAAAATAATAATAAATCCACAGACGACCCACTCCTCTAAGCCTACAGTCCCCTTGTATGAGGCTGATGAAATTTATACGAGAGAGAGACATAACGAAAGAAATTGTTTATTTGTTTGTTCGCCTTTATAAAACCCATTTGGGAGGAACATCAACAAATATACCATACATCAGTTATCTGCCTTATACCAGTTATACTGATGCTGGAGACGTCCTTTGTTAGAAATTAATGTATGTAATAAAGTTTTACATTTTTCATATGTTTTGAAGTATGTGGGTCATAATTCTTTTGACTGCATAATTACTTTTTCTGCACAAGAAAAATGAGGTGCTTAGTTCTAAGTAAATAACTTCAAAACAAACCAAGAAAAACAGTTGCATCTTTTTTATCTTCTGGGTCTTGCACAATAAATATTTTGTTAGAAACTTTAAAAAAAAAAAAAAAGTTATATATCCTCAATATAATTTCATTTACAAAAAAAAACCAAGTCCCCCTAGAATCACATTGAAAAATATGCTGAAGTTAGTGAGGAAAAGAAATGTATTATTTTGTGACATTTTTAGGTGAAGATGAAAATAATACTTACTGGAAAAGTTTGCCTGGTTAATCATTCTAGCTGAGTGTTTTCCTCTCTTCACTTCTGGACCATCAAAAAGCTCTAGGAAATGAATTTCCCTAAATCCAAGATCATTTACTGCTCTTGCTTTTCTGCCGTCATTGCTTTTAACTGAGCCTGAAGCCATGACTAAAGAGCTGGTGTGATGTGCAGCCACATGAGGAGAACCGTCCAGCTGAACCAGCTGGCAACACATAAACCCCCTCTGCAAACCAAACTGCCTTAACTTTGATTGCTAATGGTAGGCATTGGAAAATGGTGTGATGACCTCCAAAAAATCAGAGTCTGGCTTAACTATCACACCAATATAAGAGACAGGTTTGTACTGTGTTTTTTCCCATAATTCAGGACCCTTCTTGTTTGTCAAAGTGATTTTCTGAGCTTTCTGAATGACGTTAGTATGGGTTTGTGAAGCTCTCCTTTTACCTTTTTTCCTGAGCACCAGAAAAATTTTAGAAGACTTTTACAGAAAAACAAATAGGATTTGCAGGGATGGCAGCAGCAGCTTAGGTTCCCTGACTAGTAAACAGCTGTATTTATGGGGTGCAAGTAGTTGCTCTGGCCATGGACCACTGACAGCAGGTTTGTCCCTCAAGGAAAGGAGCCCTGGAAAAGGTCACAGCCAGTTTGCCTTTTCTAATCCTTAAGCACTGAACTAATGTCAACTCAGGGTCACATAAATACAGATAGGAAAAGGAGAGGAAAGAATGCTTTGGAGGGAAAAAATCAAGATATGCTTTTTTTAAACTAAACTGAAATAAGCTACTCTTCATCAGAAATCAGGGAGTCACACTGGGTTTGGCACTGGCTTAAATAAATCAATTAAAGTACTGATTTAAGTTAAACCAATATGCTAGCAAGGCCTTAGGTTTTCATCTTCCAAAGACTTATGTGCATGCTTGGCTGAACAATGGGAGTGATTATCTGTATAATTCATGGTAGGAATACAGCCTTATTATTTAAGGATTCCTCTATATAATATATACTATATTTGCAGATCGTTGCCTCTGTACAGGGCTTCTGTGGATTTTGAGCCACTTGCTCTTGTTAAAATATATTTTCAGCTCCTCCACCCACACCATATGCTGTCATACTCGTGACTGTTGGCTTTCCCTCCTCATCCTCATGTACTGCACCGGTAGTGCTGGTGAGAGACATGCCACTTCTGCGGAGCCAGGCCATTTTTTATAAATATGTAAATAAAATTTACCTCCTTTTGCTGACCCCTAGAAGGGCCATTTTTGGCCTGCAGCAAATATTTATGTGTGAGCTGTAAACCCCTGAAACTGAGGGGTTATAGTGGAAATGCTGACAGAGTATTAAGAGACCTTTAACCCTTGGTTTAGCTGGCCCTGCTATAATTACAGGTCTGTCTGTTATTTTCAATAGCACTCGTCATGACCTTGCCCCTATTTTTAAATTATAGTAGAACTTGTGAAAGGAATTATTACTAAGTTGAGGGTTCCCCCTTTCTCTGAATTCAATCTTTATTAAACATGTAAAGTGCTGAAGAGGCAGGATTGGACTAATAGCCTTTTCCCTCCCTTCCCCTTCCTCCTTTCTGGACTGTGGTTCAAGTTGTGCCTAAGCCCTGAGTAAAATGAATGCTGTGATTTGAGCCTCCCAAGTCCCCTGTGAGCACTGAAACTGGCCGTACAATAAGCATCAAAGGTTAATGAACAAGAGGAAAAAAAGTTGACATTTTATTTTGTAATGGTTCTGGTGCTTGAAATCCGAATGGAAAAGATAGGATCCAGGAGGAGGTCACTTTTTCTTTCCTCCTTCCTTCCAATTTTTTTTTTTTTTCCTAAACATCCGTGTCTGGAGGAGGCAGGTCTTATCAAACCCCAGAAATGCCTCTTTAGAAATGTTTGTGATCATGAACAACTGGGCCATAGCTTGCAGTTTAAGGAGAGCAGCTGGAATACATTTTTCAAGCAGCACTGTCAGTCCCGGTTCTGGCTTCTTTGTGCTCTCCTCTGCTTTGGGGAAGGAGGGAGGGAGGGAGGAAGGGAGGGAGGGATATGGGGGCGATGATATCCAGCCCCTTTCGTTGCTGACCCATGGAATCTGGGAGAGCTGCTGGCACTCACAGTGAAGGAATGCCCTGTTCCCATCATCCATGCAACGCCCTGTTGAGTTTTCACAGCTACCCCTCGCAGAAGTTCCCTCAACCTCAGTTGCCCAAACTTAAAGAGGCAGAAGCTTCCCAATGAGTCTGCAGCATGCTGGGAATCCCCAAGGAATAGGGATGTTTTACAGCTTGGTGTACCATGCTAAAAGGATGAGAGAGGGATGTACACTTCCCTGGCTGGTGAACATCTCCCTGCAGCCCAGCACCATCCTGGATATCTCCACAGATGACACAGCAGCACCCTTATCCGGTATCAGCATTCATTTTCCTGAAGCAGATGTGTCAGCATGGTTGGAACAGTGGAGGGGCCACACATGGGCTGGAGGAAGTAGGATCCTCCATCCTGAAGTTAAAGGTTGGGAGAGAGTGCTTTGGAAGGAGCATTGGCTTTTCCTATCATGGGACTTACATGAACTCTGTATTTTGCATTCATGAGCCCCCTAATGCTGAGGGGAGTCAGGCAGCAAGAAAAGTCCTGGTGTGGAAGAGCACAGCAGCTACCTGCACTGCAACACTGGCTTGTTAAAAACAAGAGGATGGCAAGAGATGAGTTTCAAGGCAGGAATTTTACTGGGATCTTCCATCTTCCCACTTATGTCCTCAAAATGAGCCCGAGGAAGGGTATAAGCTTTGTGTTGGCCCTCACTCCCCTGGGGAAAGGGACCTTGGCTGTTCTTTCAGTATCTCCCCATCAGATCCACAAATTGAACCTGTGGAGCAGTTTAGGTATTTTCTTTTTTAATGGGAGTGATGGATTGGCCTTCAGTGGCTGAATGACCTTTCTGTTCCAGCCTAGGCAGCTGCAGAGGGTTTGAGAAGCATGACTGGATCAGGCCCTTAGGAAATGCTTTCACTAAAGCACTTTATGTACATTCAGAGAGCTCATGAATCACTGGGCTCTGCAGATAACTTTACCCTTAAAATATAGTCGCTTATATTCATTTTAATATTTAGCCAGGTAGGATGCAAAGCGTGTGGCCACGAGGCGTAGCGCGGCGGTGAGCGATGGCTTGTCTGCATTGTTTATAGATGAGTAATTAGAGCTGCTGTGCCGAGGCTGTGGGATGGGGACCAAACTGGCTGGATATTTATTTACATGACTCAGTGAATGAAGCTGAGTTGGAAGCATAACTTATAGGTGTTATTCTTTCCCTCACCCCACTCCACCCCACTGCTCCCTCCACCAAAGAAAAAAAAAAAAAAAGGCAATGTTGGAGTATCCACAGGTACTTTGTGCTGTATCTTGATGCTGCTTATTTTGAGCAGCAGCTTCCTTTATTGAGGTGAAAGGAAAATGAATTAGCGAAAGCTGGCGCAGGTAATTAATATTGTGTGGGCGAGAGAGGGAGAAGACTTTTTAAATGGCTTGCAGTACGTTTATAAATCTGTCCTGTGGTGTTCACTGCTTGTAGTTATGGCTGAGGATGCTCAGCTGCCCCTCATCTGCCACCTCATACCACTGACTGCCTTCTACCAACTCATGATGTTGAGTATTTTGCCTTAAATAATTTAGAGCTTAAATTAAGTATTTACACTTAAATATGGATGATATGCAATTATTAATGAGGGAAACAGCTGCGTGTTGATCAAATGTGTGGGTTTTTTTCTCGGAAAGCTGAGCATTTTGAGAGACAAAATTTTACAGGGGAGTCATTTCTGTAGGTTTAACCAATCTTACCAGTGTTTTCCCTCAAGTATTGTCACCTGTTATTAAGTATAAATTGATAAGGAAATTATTATTGAAAGCAGGACTGAAAGCAAGGCATTATTTGAAGACATGCAAAAAACCCCCCAAACTTTTCCATAGTCTTTTTGATTTTAAACTAATAAAAATGTGTAAAGTGTATGAAAAAGTAGACGCTTTGCTCCAAATAGCATTACTGTTCCCAAATTGGTTACAAGACTGTGTTTCCATTTTTCCACCTGCTTCAATTAAATCAATAACTAGTATGTACACAATCATTTTCGCTTTTAAGGTGTAAAGCATTTTAAGGGAAGCAAGGTTTGGAAAGGTTAAGCTTACACAAGGTAGCATGAAAGGAAAAATCTGATCTGGGACTGGAGTCTCACTGAGCATCGAGTTGTTTTGGTTCGTGTGCCTCAATATACCTAGGTCTCTTTTGAAGAATTAAAATGCTGAATAGGAGGTTTCTATTTCATATCCCTGTCCAAAACACAGGAACTTATGCCTACAAATTAATCACGAGTATGTCTATTCTATAAGCCAGTGTTTATTTCCTTGTTTTCTGGAATGCTGACAGTTGTATAGGTAAGCTCCATTGCTATACACTGCATATCTTTCTTTTTAAAAGGTGAATTGGCTTGTTGCAAGTATCTTCACAAATTGGGAGAACTAATCAGGGAAAAGCATGAGCTGGCCAAGAGAACTCTTCTTTGTGTGTCCCTTGGGTAGCTGTCCTGTGATGCAGTGACCAAGGGATGACAAGCCAGGTCACTTGCTCTCCATATCCTACTGTATTTTTCATCTGGGTGCTTCTTCTGCCTTTCCACTTTCCATAACATACCAGGACTGGCATGGATAGATTTTGACTCCCATGTATAGATATTTTATGTATACAAAAATATTGGGCCAGATCCTGCAACTTACTCCTGTCTTGTAAGTCTGTTAAATCCCAAACCAAGATGAGTCTTCCTTGACAGTAGGGTCTGCCTTTCCTTCTTTCTTTCCTGTGGTATCTGTTGTTACTTAACATGGCACCTGTTGCTGAAGGCAGCTTATTTTTATTTTTTTTTAAATATATAAAATGCTCAGAAGCAATTATTTCCTCTCTGTAAGCAGCTATTTGCCCTTCTGTAATAATTTGTATATTCCCTAAATGCTATGGGGATATTCCTCTTGCTAACTCCAGCTAAAATAAAATATAACAGAGGAAACCACTAGCTGTACGTTAGGGCAGGTCAGGAAAGGGGCAAGTTGATTTATGTTTCCAAATGACCCAATGCCATGAAGCATTTAAAGGCACTCTGGCTTGCAAGGATGTGAAGAATCCCTGGTTGCCACTGCCAGGTACAGCTGAGCAGCAGCCTCCACACTAGCTCTGGGAGGAGGGTGCCATCCTCTGCCCACACCACACTGCACAGAGGGATGCTGCTGGTCCCACCTCTGCCCAGTGCAAAAGCCAAGGACTAGGGAAGCTCATGCTTTCAACTCATTTATCTGCTTCCTGAAATCCTGCATGATCCACCCAAGTGCCAAAGTAAATGAACAAATCACATTTTTAATGTTTTGCTCGTTTCGTCTGATAGATTGCCAAGAGAGAAATTTCAAGGGGTCTACAAGTCATTCAGGTGAAAGAGTGACTTTCTGCTGTATTTTTCATATGAGGAAAAAGCTAATCTATAAAGGATTAGGAGCCTTTATTCAGAGTTTGAACTTTAACATTCCTCAAGCCTCGAATTTTTAATCTTCAAAAGAAAGTAGTCATTTCATGGTGAGTTATGAAACGTGAATTATTTATTCCACCAGTAAATATGTAATTAGGCATATTTTGAAAATCTGTAATTAATCCCTCACCCCTTAAACCCATAAGAAATGCTAATATGCCTCTGAGGTAAGGCAGGTTTCTATAAAGGGCATTATGTAAGCTGTTCTGATCTGTTGTGTAATTATGTTTGCTGTCGGTAGTGGAAAAAAAAATCCTAGTGAGAATTTGTTGTGGAGGAGAGGGAAGAAAGGGATGAAAAAGCTTTGCTCCTCAATGAGCAGGAGGCAATTATTAAATGGCAATATATCCAAAGCTTTTCATTTGGTTGGGTTTCAAAGGGTGTGGTGCATGCATTGGGCAAGAAAACCAGAACTGGTTGTTTTATTCCTACTTGATCCTGCAAACTCTCAGCTCTGCCTCATAACCCCATGGCCAAGGAGCTCATCTTAGCCTGGCTCATATACCCACAGCTTAACACAACTGTTGTTACTCTCTGATCCACTTGTTCCAGTACCTTCCCCCATGGATTTTATCCAATCAAATAGGGAGATCTTGAATCCAAGTAGTATGTTTTGAACCATTTTTTGTTCACTTTTTTGTCTTGCATCGTCTTGCATGGTATGAAGAAATATGACAAAAACATTACTGTATTATTTATCATCTATCTATGTATCTATCTATCTGTTTGGCAAAAGAAGACTTTCCAGCTTGCTTCTGGAGCAAGGAAAACTGTCAAGAAAAAAGTTTAGCTGACCAATGTTACCATTGTGGAAAGCCCAAGAGCAGATTGCTAAGCTCAAACACGGTTTTAGTTTGAAACATCTGAACTTATTTTAGGAATCTTTCACTAACAGCAAGGGCCAGAGCTCTGTCACTTCCCTGTAAGAGTCTACTGTTGTCATTTTAACTGCATTAAAAGGACCAGGACAAGCTACTGCTGGAGTCAACAAAAGCAAGGAGAGTTTTAAAAGTCATTGAATGCCATTTTGGTCAGAATTTGGCACTTAGGGTTTGACTTAGGGGACTCCATCATAAAAGATTATATAAATTGTCTCCAAAAGCAAGCAGACAAGTTCATGCAGATATGTGAATTGGTGATTAGTAAACACAGCCACCTGACTACAACCTCAGAGGCGGTAGGTTGCTGTTTTACAAATCAGAACAGCAGGGGAAATATTTTTCTGTAGGATAGGATGTGGACTGTTTCCAATACTTAACCATTGTCAAAGCCCCAATTATTGAGCTTATTAGGTCATTTACTTACTCGCTCCAACTGGTAGAGGTATGTAAGAACTTTTTCTTCTTTTACTCCATACAGCTTTTTACTTTTGTCCCAAAGTAAGGACCTTGGATCTGATCTGTGGCCTCAAAATTATGTGGCCTCAGAAGTCCTCCGAAAGAGACACCTTTAAATGTGTGCTGAACTTGCCCACACATTGGAGAGAAGGCTGCATATACTAACTCAGTACTTGATGAAGAAAGGGTCGCTCCCAGAAGTCAGCCAAAAGGTTGGGCGTCAATCAACCAGACATAGAGCCAGTTCTCTTCTGAAATGTAGGCAGCTTCAGGTTAGAAAAGCTGTAGCACCTAAAACTCTACAGTAAGAAGAATGTACCTCTAGAAGTCAAAAAAAAAACAAAATCAGGCTGCTCCTCAGCAGGAACATACCCCTGAGTCAATGACATCTGCAAAGTCAGCACCACTGATGTGAACGTGGCATGTTTTAGTCTGAACTAGTCTAAAGCAGTAAGAAATATAAATTCCTGTAGAAGCTGGCAAATTTGTCACGGGTATTTTGATGTTTGTCAAATTTATTAAAGACCTTGGAAAAGTGAGATAATGTGAGGTTTTCAGTTTTAGTCTGAATCAAGCAAGTGTACCAACACGGAAGACGCTGCTTCACTGGGAAGAAAGTCTGTGAAAATAAAACCTGCTTCACTGTGGTCTTTGTTCTGAAAGCTCTTAAAGCCTAGGCACCCTCTTAGGAAAAAAAAAAAAATAAAAAGACATTTCCAAGGAGTCATTTATGCCACTTTAATAGATATGTTGGCTTTTCCATACCCATTAACCCACAGAAGACGGACAAGACATCTAATTTTCTGGTGCATGAATAGTTGACTGAAGTAAGTAGAAGCTCAGCTCAAGCTCTCAGAGAACTTAGCCCAGATAGTAATTCTGAAGAGCTTCATATGTATCTCTGAAATTTTATTATTTTTAAGTCCAGATGATAATTTCTGGTGTTCTAAATTATGAGTATTCAGCACTGGTATTTGGCAAAGCTGAGTCTGCTTATTTTTATTTCAATTACACATAAGTCAAAAATAGTCTTGTTTGTATTTTAAGGCACAGTAAAGGGGGAATATAAATTCCCATAATGTGAGTTTTCAATGAGGTTTCATTTCAGTTTTCAGTTCATTTTGTAAAGTGAATTTACAATAGAAATGCCACCAGTGGACATTATAGCCAAAAGTATGCTGGTTTCAGTGATGGAGAGATAAACTTCTCCATAGATAGTGCTTTTGATCAAGTGTCTTTTTCACTTCTCACACAGCAATCCTTAAAAATGTAAAAGACTATTGCAAAGAGGAAGGGAATAATCAGTCCCCCACGCCTGCTGAAGATAGGACAAGAAGTAATGAGCTTAAATTGCAGCAAGAAAGATTCTGGTCAAAACCCTCTTGTGATAAGAACAGAGACATACTGCAAGGCACTGCCTGGGGAGGTGGCATCATCTACAGCACTGAAGGTCTTAAAACCTCAAAGATAAGCATCTCTCAGGAATGACACAGGTGCCATGGGCAAGGGAAGGGACTGGTGACCTCTGGAAATCCCCTCCAGCCCTCTGAGGTGATGACTCTTGGGGGTTATGCACTTTGGGGAGGTCTGCGATGTGAAGCTCCTGGGGAGTTGTGCCTGTTGGAAGTTGTCATCATGATAGGGGATCCACAGTGTTAGGTCTGAGGAGCAGCAGTAGTGGTCCTGGAGCTCTGCAGATTCATAAATGAGTTTGGAGGAAATGAGAAGCACAAATAAAAACTAGCATGCCTAGGTTAAAAACAAAAAAAAAAATTTAGGCAAATTGATAGCATGAAGGCCAAGTCTTTCAATGGACTCCCCCCTTGTTTTTCTGATGAGCTCTCAAGGTACATCACTCTCCAGCTTTCTTGCTGATCATATCACTGAGTGAAAAATTAGGAGAGATTGGAGTGTTTCATTTGCACTGTTCAGTAGAACAGGAGCTTGGCAAAAGCTGGAGAAGAGAGAAAAAGTGGTGGGCATGGGGGAAAATGCTGTGGAGGGAGAAAGGGCATTGAAGCATCAGAAGCCTTTAAAGGGCAGTAAGTACCCTCAGAGGGGAGAAAAAAAAAAAGGAAGCTGCAGTAGATGAGCGATGGGAAAGGGTGTTCAAAGGGGACTTGAAAGGAAACACTCCAGGATTTAGGTTGAGAAACCTCCAGACCATATTGAACTTCTCAGGCTTGTTTATACCTGACTAGTTTCTAATAATGCTCACGTACAGAGACTTGTTGATAAGCTCAAGTGAATCCTGGTGGTGTGATAAATATGCTTCTACTTGGTGTCTGCCAAGATATTATTGGAAATTAGGTGTTATCTGTCTTTTAAACTCAGCTCTGTGTGATCCACAGTTTGGTATAGAAGTAATGAATCAGTAAACCAAATAAAATCAAAACACATTGAACTGCAGAAACAGAGTCTTGGTTCCAGTATACAGATATGTGTATGTGTGCACTCATATTTGTGTGCTGTGCAAGCACCACACCTGAGGTGCCCCTGACCCAAAGGGAGAGGTGGAAGTGACGCGATGCTCATGCGTGCTGACTGCTCCGGCAGCTGCAATCACCACCACAATCCCACTCCCAGAGATAATCTTCTCCAGAAAACTTTGACTCCCGGGCAAGCTGGGCATTTACTCCAGATGAACAAATCATGTCTGAATTTTCCCGTTTAACACCACAAGGAAAATTTCTGGTTTTATAGGCCAGGTGTTTCTCAAAGCAATAGTCCCTACTCTATCAAAAGATTCTCTTATGTATGTTCATTAAACACTTGCTGTATGGTAGCTCCATTGTGCCGTTGCATTCCAGGTTTCTGTGGTTAGTTGCTCACAGGAAAATTGCTCTTACACTAATATGACTGCACAGGGCAGATTAATCTGCTGCTGCACATAAATGCTTGCCTTGCCAACTGGTCCTTGTTAGTCGGTTTGAGCGGAAAACCATGGAAGAAATTTGAAGTGAGAAGGCACACAAATCTAAAGCCAGGATCTAACACAATGTAGTTGCTTTGCTGGCTTATCCGTGGGTCCCCACTTCCTGAGTATGTTTCATATAATTACTACATTACATTTTTAATTATGTTTGTTTTCCTCCTTGCAGTGCCCATTTCTTACGTTTCTTCTTCAATGTATGTAGTACCCCAGCAACATCCACATTTATAATTACAGAAGATAAAGTTATAATATTCCTGAGGCAAAACTGCATTTTAACAACTGTGCTAATGTGGAAAACAACTTGTGCAGAATAAATATGCCCTACAATTAGTGGTATGCCGACATTTTTCATGGTTACCTTACATATAAATAAACTCAAGCCACTGACATTTTTCCTCAGGGCTTTTTATCTCTGCAGCCCCAAAACTGCAGACAGATTTGTTGTAAGTAACACTCTCACTATAATAAGTTTGAAAACCTATTATTTTTTATTTTTTTTTTAAATTCATCTGCTTTTGCATCTGCATAGCTCGGGGCTGGGCTGGTGGGTCTGATATTGTCTGTCTGATGAACCGTCGCCGCGTCCCAGGCTCCCTGAAGCCTATCATTTGGCTGAGGCTAACAGGAGGTGACTGGGCAAAGCCGTTTCACCTGAGGGTGGGCCAGGTCACAGGTCACTTGTAATAGCTTCTCCATGCATCTCCAGACCTGTAAATGAGACCAGAGCCTGACTCACTCCACTACACTTTCTTTGTCTTAGACGGATGCTCTAATCAAACAAATTACCTAGCCCATGATCACAGCCAGTGAGCCAGAGATGGTTTTGCAGACGCTTGTCTGGAGCCCTCCAAGCCCCCTCGACCGTGCAGGGCGGCTTAAAAGAAGGGGCTCATGTTTTTCACCAAAGGTAATAAAAAGATTGCGGTCACTTGGCTAAGCTGACCTTGGAAAAAAATCTCCAGAGACACCACAGGACACATTTTGACACACACAGCACAACAAAGGGCACGTAAATGGAATAACGAATGGCCTATCTGCCCTTGGTGCAGGGGGACATGTGTCATGGCTCTGTAGACCCAGCACATCTCAGTAAAGCCTAAATGCAGTGAATAGGTGTACCTTACCTCTGGGCAGGATTGCACTCTGCTTGGGTTATTTATTTTAAAGGGAAAAAAAACTGAGATGGGCAAAAATCCCATGGGAAGAAGGTGAGCCCAACCATAAACAACTGGGCTCACCCAGCACCAATAGAGAAAAGTATACAGGCGTGGTTTGTTTATTGTAAAAGTCAGCCATAGGCAAAGGATTTAGAACTGATCAGCCTGCTACAAACTTATTATATTAGTCTTGTATTTATTTATTGCACAGTCCTTTAGCTTTATTTATAGACTGTCATTCCCTACTGTACGGCAGGCAGTGCTGTCACTGTATTTTCTTAAAACTTTCACAATAAATTTGGAAGCATAAAAAAAATTCCAGTCGTCCCATATTTTTCTCCTGCATTTTCCAGATACTTTGGCTTCTGTGGAAGCAATGTCTGCTGTTTACTTGNAAAACAAAAAACAAAACCCACCCTAGGTATTTTCAAGTTTCAGATGTTTTGTGTGATTGTAAAAGAGAAAGAAACCAGTTTTGACTGAGAGAATGAGCTACTGCAAACAATCTGTTGCTAATATAGTCTAATTGCTAGTGATATTTTGAGAAAACAATTAAATTGGAAGTGGGGTTACTTTGGTGTTTATTGTCTGTGACAGCTTCTTTTGGAAACAGGCTCAAGAGCTGCCGAACAGAGGCTGCGATGATGTGTGAATAATACTTATCATCAATACTGAGCCAGCCAGCAAAGGAGGGAACTACAAAACGGGCAAACTCACCTGTCAGATGTGTCCGGATGGGCAGTGAGCTGTTACATGGTCAGAGGTGGGTCCTTCCGCTTACCTGTACTTGAATCCTGCAGCATCACTGTCCTTTTATTTTACTAGTACTGCTAAGGCACCTGCTGGGTTTGAGCTAAAAAATCTGACAAATTTTGTTGCTGAAAGGAAAGGTACCAAATACTGGAAGAAATACATTTGAACCATGAGTGTAACAGCTCAAGGGAAAAGTCTGGGCAAAATTCCCATGGATTTCACCGCATCCAGGTTTTCACTGCTGGTTGTCACTGTGATTAGTTAAAGGTGTAAACAGATGTGCCCTCTGCAAGCAGCTGTGCTGAAAGAAGAGGTTGTCACCTACCACCAGGCCTCCCGCTTGTTATTTAACACCCTCTGCTGGAGAACACCTTCTGTCCCTCCCTGCCAGCAAAGCTGGTCATCTGAGTCCTTCCAGCCTCATTTTGAACATCTCCAGACCATGCTCCTAAAAACTTCTGTTGAGATGAGGCCATTTCTGTGCAACCTCCACCTGATGGGCTGCAGCCATAGCAAAGAAGCTGAGCAGGGATATAAAGGTTGACCTGAGGCTACAAAATGTGCTGTGAAGACTTGGTATATGCCAGTAGTATGGTTGGGCCAGCAGTACTTCATTGAGTTCTGGTCAACCATCACATATAAGCTACAGCAGAAATGACATGAGACACAAAAATTTTCAGTTCAAAGAGGCCAAATCTTTGGAAATATGTAACCTGCCATCCTGAACTAGCCCTGATAGCTGCTATAAGGGAGCAGATGGAGACCTGATGCCAGTTACTGAAACTGGTACCACTGGGAAAAGCCAACACCAGCCCCAGCCCAAACCACCCCGGCCTTCAGCAAGTGCTGAGCCTGTGTTGCTACTCCTCAGTGTCAAGAAGTCCAAATGTGGCAAAGACTATTTAACCCCATCTATATGTTAATTGTTGAGTGGCAGACTTCGCATTCGTGAGCTTTTCTATCGTGGTAGAAAGTCTAGGAAATACTTCTTTATATCTCCTATGAGAACACTGGTGCTCACAATATCTTCTGGCTCCGGAAGCTGGAGATTTAGGGAAAGCATCAGCTGCCATCTAAGTAGGAACAAAATCAGGTGAAGGGTTTTGACAGTGAGAGACAGTGTCTCGGGAGCTTTCTCAATTTTGCCCTCTCTGCAGAACTGCTTGCATCAAGACCTTAAAAACCCTCTGTAAAAGCTGTTTGCATGTGAGCAGATGGTATTTCATTGTCTTTTGCTACTGATCTTGAATTATCAGCCTTTATAATGAAAATGCCAATTCAGCCTTGACTGTTCTGCTATAACTCTACCAGGACCACTATAATGCACACACCATATATACTGAATATTTATTATGGTACTGTGCATATTATTTATTGTATATGCAGCATATTTTGTAGGTGAAAAATGATACCTTATCTAAGTCAATGAGCATAACCAGGAAAAATATGGCAGAGTAATCATGTGATTCATAATTGACATCTGCTCTCCAAAGGCTTGGACAGAATCTGAATTTGCAGCATACACTGGAAACACTCTTCTGTTTCCTGGCCTGGGCATAACTGTGCCACCGCTCTCCCCAGCAGCTCCATCAGTCTTCAATATTTCCATAATTCCCTGGGTGCATAGAAAAGCTGGGCCAGCACATGCTGAAAATATTTCAAGAAGTTGCAAAAAAGCGCTGATGTTTCTCAGTGTCCAGAAACAAGACAAGGAAGCGGGTTTTTTTCTGTCCAAATGTTAATGAAGACCAGCCCGAGTGCATCCACAGGGTTTTCATAGACTCACAGTGGGATTTTTCTGTCTATGTGTGTGTTCATGTATATAGGAGCATATCTCCTGCTCTGATTTCACCACTCTTGGATATCACCACAGTCTGGACATAGCCAGACCAGCGAAACCTCTGCAGCCTCACCCCCCTCCAGGGACCACTCTTTGGTTCAATTCCATCCTAAACCCTCACTTCATAAATGTGCCTTGGAGCACCATAGGGTCAAATTGGCAAGAAAAGGGGATTTGGGGCATTGGGTTATTGGTTTTTATCACTTCTGCTCCTTCTGGCCACAAGAAGCTCGTGGAGCAGTGGATGATCTGGCTGCACTCAGGTCCTTAAAATATGTTGTCTCATCAGCCTAATTATTGACCAGGTTTACAGCAGACTCAATTTATCAATGGACTACATAGGCACCAGTGAGCAACTCCCTATGAGAGCGAAGGAATGTAAAAACAATCCACAGAAATTATGTAGGAGGTAAAATCATATCTGGTCTATAGACACTTCATTGAGTTTCAGGAGAATTGAAGGGAGATGAAGCTGGAATATGAGAAGTGGAGTTGTGTGAAGCTTTTCAGTTCAACAAGCACCAACAGCTTGGGAAGATTCCCTCTCGCTGTCTTAATTTTATTTGCTTTTGTAGATTCTTTGGTGTCTGCTACTGTGGCTGGGAGAAATCTAGAGCTGTTTCAGCCCATCACACCCTGGCTGTGATATGGCATCCATGCACGTGTGGGAAGGAGGGTGAGGGTGGAGGGGAGAGGATGATGAAAGGTTTAAACAACAACAGGGACTCAGCAAGAGTTTTCCAACAACCATCCAAATCACATTTTCGATGGATCTAGAGACCAGCCCACATCTTTACTGGCGCTGCTCTCACTGCAGGAATGTGGCCAAGTTTGTCTCGGCATTTGAGTCACTCTTCCTTGTCAATGCCTTTTTTTTGGACAGATAAGGCTCTGTTTATAGCACACTCAAAAGCAATAGTTGAAGAGAACAGAGGTTTCACCACTTTGACATGCAAAAGACAACAAATTTCATGTATATAGGAGGGGAGCTAATCCTGCTCCTGCTGAAGCCTTTTGGAAGATTCCCAGTGACTTTGCAGAGACTTTGAATTAGAGCCAGCTTTTTTCTTTTATTTTTCTCTTTTTTTTTTTTAATTTTTTTTCCTTCTCCTCTCGCAAAATGTCAGGAATAAATATGTTAATTCAAAATGGCACTGTGGTGCCCTGCAGTGCTGTGGTTCAGGACCCTTTCCCTGGCAGCCTCCAGCACTTTTCCCGGCAGTGGGACATGCAGCCGAAGCGCAGCCCTTCGGCAAGCACAGCCACACCGGGGAGGTGCCAAAACATTGCAGAGCAAGGCCATTGTCAACTGTCAGACAGGCTGTTTTATACATTCAAAACTCACAAAAAAAAATTATATATGTATATATATATTTATACAGTTCAGTTGGCTCATTGAACTACTGAGGAACCTGCATGCTGTTTGCAATGTGCCTGCTACAGAGTGAGACATAAAAAGTCATTTTAGAGATAGTTTCAAAATATTTCAGGTCCTCTGGGTATGCCAGATCAATGGCAATAAAGCCAGTGCTTTATACCAAATAACCAAATCTGGTTTGTTTATGCTGCCCTTGCCCCAGGAGGAGCTGGCAGCCAGGCAGAGAGGAGGATTACTTTACTGAGAGCAGGAGAGGAATGAGGTTTCTGAGTAGTGGCTGCAAGAAAAACCTCTTTAAAAACGTGTTGAATTTTAATGAAAGCAGCTCATAATGTGTAAGAGGGAGAATGCTGTTATGTTGCAGTGGACTTGCTTACATGTCTAGCCTGGGAGCTGTTGTGAAGCCTCACAGCCTGTACCATGGGACCTGTACATGTGCCTTGGAACAGTGTTCCAGGAGTCAGTTGTTTTTATACACCCAGCATGTGCCCATACATATGGATAGGCAGAGAGATACATGTACAATTATATATATTTTTGTGTGTATAAATCTGTACATACATATATGCATATATGTTTACATATATATTTATAAACATACTGCATGTTATTGAATATACATGCTATACCTTTGTATGCATGCATNAATGCCTTTTTTTTGGACAGATAAGGCTCTGTTTATAGCACACTCAAAAGCAATAGTTGAAGAGAACAGAGGTTTCACCACTTTGACATGCAAAAGACAACAAATTTCATGTATATAGGAGGGGAGCTAATCCTGCTCCTGCTGAAGCCTTTTGGAAGATTCCCAGTGACTTTGCAGAGACTTTGAATTAGAGCCAGCTTTTTTCTTTTATTTTTCTCTTTTTTTTTTTTAATTTTTTTTCCTTCTCCTCTCGCAAAATGTCAGGAATAAATATGTTAATTCAAAATGGCACTGTGGTGCCCTGCAGTGCTGTGGTTCAGGACCCTTTCCCTGGCAGCCTCCAGCACTTTTCCCGGCAGTGGGACATGCAGCCGAAGCGCAGCCCTTCGGCAAGCACAGCCACACCGGGGAGGTGCCAAAACATTGCAGAGCAAGGCCATTGTCAACTGTCAGACAGGCTGTTTTATACATTCAAAACTCACAAAAAAAAATTATATATGTATATATATATTTATACAGTTCAGTTGGCTCATTGAACTACTGAGGAACCTGCATGCTGTTTGCAATGTGCCTGCTACAGAGTGAGACATAAAAAGTCATTTTAGAGATAGTTTCAAAATATTTCAGGTCCTCTGGGTATGCCAGATCAATGGCAATAAAGCCAGTGCTTTATACCAAATAACCAAATCTGGTTTGTTTATGCTGCCCTTGCCCCAGGAGGAGCTGGCAGCCAGGCAGAGAGGAGGATTACTTTACTGAGAGCAGGAGAGGAATGAGGTTTCTGAGTAGTGGCTGCAAGAAAAACCTCTTTAAAAACGTGTTGAATTTTAATGAAAGCAGCTCATAATGTGTAAGAGGGAGAATGCTGTTATGTTGCAGTGGACTTGCTTACATGTCTAGCCTGGGAGCTGTTGTGAAGCCTCATAGCCTGTACCATGGGACTCACTGTGCCTTGGAACAGTGTTCCAGGAGTCAGTTGTTTTTATACACCCAGCATGTGCCCATACATATGGATAGGCAGAGAGATACATGTACAATTATATATATTTTTGTGTGTATAAATCTGTACATACATATATGCATATATGTTTACATATATATTTATAAACATACTGCATGTTATTGAATATACATGCTATACCTTTGTATGCATGCATACATATGTATATATGCTTAAATTTCTGTGAATTTTTTTCTGAGATAAATAAAACATTAAAAAATAAAGAAGAATATAAATAATGTAGATAACTAACAAAATATAATAAATATACATATAAAAGTACATTGTGAGGTTTTGCATGTATACAAATGTATATGTGAAACACTTTTACAGGTATCGTGTCTTTTCAGACAATATGAGATGAACCAGACTATATAATATTTGTTGTGGATAATTGCTACAAAGAAAACCAGAGTAACCAAGTTATCCTCCACGTATATGAACCCGTTTAAAGTGGCCGCCTCAGTGACATTGTGAGCAGCTTCCCCAAGAGGTTTTCTGCAAATAGTGCTTGGAAATGTCCTTTTAGTGATGGTCTTTGGCTTTAAAAAGTGGCTGGGCTGCCTTGGTGGGGTGGGATGGGCTGTCAGGAGCAGCCCCAAGGGTGCAGCCAGCACCTGACACCCACGGCATCGCTCACACTCCAGCTCTCTGACAGTGAGTGGGGTTTCAATGGGAACATCAGGTTGAGATACCTTTGAAAGTTTAAAAATGAATCATCATTTGCTAATGTTCCTATCTCCTAAATGCTTCTAATACACCTATTATAACATCATTTAAGCATCCAGAATGGTACTAGGAAACATCAGTCTCCTGCCAGAAGAATCTGAAGTGCATTTTCTGGCTGCAGCGTTAAGTTTCTTCCCAGGGCTACTTAGTTTTGATGACTGTCTTCCAGGTAAAGCAGAAGGGGATTTCTTTCTCCTGCCAAAAGGGGTTGAGCTGTCCTTATTTTCTGCTGGCAATTCTTGGCATGTTGCTTAGAGTTTCTGGTACCCTGCTCCTGTAAATTCCATTAAAGAAAAGAAACATGATAGTGAAGGGGACAGGAAATAATGAGAAAATTGATAGTGTTTCTGAAAGTCAAATGAGCATCTCTGACTTCACTGGCTAATTCTGAAAGCTGATGCTGGTTTTCACAGGGATAAACCCAAACCACCAAACATGGCTGATGCAAGCAAGTCACAGCAACAGCCCTTCAAGGCAGTAGGTCCTGCCAAAGCCCAGCTCAGACAGATGCTCCATGCTCTCTCTGCCCCAAAAAAATGAAAAGCAGAGGTCAATGTAATGTCTTAGAGGTTCAAAAAAATGGAGAAGTGAAGCTCGTTAATAGGGACAAAAATTATGCTGGGCTTCTGAGGAAACAGCATGATTCTCCCTCCCTGTGGTGCTCAGTTCCTCCAGCATGTGCCCACAGGTGCAGTGAGCTGTGGGGTCTCAGCTGCAAGAATTCCTTCACCAGAGGAGCTCTCCTGGGCACAGGAAATTTTCCTTTTGCCCTCAATTCCCAATGTTTGACATCCTAATTTGTCAAGCCCCTACTTTGGAGCTTTGGAAAGGCACAGTCCTGTGAGAGCAGTGTGGGATGCCCACCCCTGTGGACAGGGCCAGAGAGGCAGCACTGGGTCATTCCCCAATGCTTTTCAGATGCCCTTATTGAATGAGAGAGGGGAGAAAAAAAACCTAAAGATGTCAGAAATGGCAACACTGAAGGAAAGCAAGAGAGAACAGAGGGAAAAGTGCACACACATCTGCAGCTGATTTAACCGTATAAATAAATGCTAGGTTCCTTTGGCACTCCCAGCACAAATAATTAAATGGTGCATTTGGGTTCTAGGACACCATAGACCAAAAAATATAGGGAGATATAAGAGAGAGTGACATGTATATATTTGTCCTGAATCATATGTTTACCTTTTTTCCCCCCATGCAATTAAAAATTCATTAATAACCATATGACTGAAATAAAACCAGGGCAAGGAGGTTGGATTGGGCTGTGCATCAGAATGCATGAGCAGGGAGCTGGGGACTGCTGTGCTTGGAGTGAGACTGGGGCTCTGGTTTTATTTAGGGCCACGCCTCTGCAGTTTTAAGACAACACAATGCAATTACCCTGACCACAAAATGTTCTGCAAGAGCCCGATGGTCCCCAATGCCACCAGGAAGGGAGATGCTGGGAGAGGGCCAGTCCAGCCAAAGCCTTCACAATGGGACAGTCGACAGTCATCTCCCTTCTCAGGCAGCTCTGAGTTGTTGAAGGTGAGATTAACTCCATATGTCTCTTCCAGATCCAGAGGCTCATCTCCCTTAACTGCCTGTCTCTTTCTGATGGAGGTGTTCAGCTGAGGATGGGTGAGATGGATAATGATACCCAGAACACTGAAAAATATTCTTTCTTCTTCTTAAAAAATCCTTGCCAGTGCTGGGCACCTGCTGCCTGTGCCCAGGTGAATCTCCCTTGGCACTTTTTCTTAGGAGCAATGAAGACATCAAACCTTACATGGATTCCATTATTATTTTGCTTTATTTTGTTGTCATTTTACGAGGGACTTGAGGCCCACAGGAAGGCGCTACCAACTAAGCCAGGGTGGGGAGAGGAGGAGGCACGTCGAGGCTGCCTGGTATCGGGGAATGATTTCATCCAGAGCCCTATTGTGGCAGGGAAACAATTCCTGTTTACCAACAGGCCCACTATTGTGCTGCTGGTGCCAGAGGAAATCTGCGGCTGAGCAGGATTGCACAATTGCCAGTGTGGTCCTTGCCAGAGCCCTTGGATCCATGAGCTGGGACAGCAGACAGGGCTCAGCATGCCGCGTGGGTACCAATCCACCTCGGTGAGGCAGTCTGCACCTGGCCATGCAGAGCCTTGCCTACTGGCTTCCATACCCTCTTGCATCAATTTTGGGGTCTTTGGGTCAATGCGTTGTGTGACTACACAAGCAATGTTATGGGTAATGTGTGGGGTGCAAGCAAGAGAACGATGAGTCATCTTATACCACCCTTTTGCTACTTTTAAACCTGGGCTTCATGTAGGTAAAGTTAGTACCAAACCAGAGAGGGATTTGTGAGTTAAGATGGTAAAGTGGTGTTAAAGTGTTTCAGTCTCCCCATGTCTTTCACAGATTTCTTCATTCAGAATCTAGGTCATCTAAATGCAAACCCTCATGTCATGGTCTTCGTCTTCTTCTCTTGTCACCTCATTCACTTTCAAAATGGACATTCCATTTTTTGTGTCCATGCTCACTTGGCTACAGCTCATGCAGCTTCACATTAGTTAATTTTAATTAAGGGGTTTGGGTGCTGCCAGTGACGCAGTTTCTGCCTGGAGCAAGCCATGGCAGAGATCCAGGATTTACCTGCATCTCAAGAGGGTTTCGTTGCCCACCCTGAGCTCCCACTGCTCTAACTACCAGGCATGAAACTACTGCAGATATATCCCCGTGCCCCAGGAATGTTCTCCAGTTTCTTCAGCACATAGATCTTTCTTACCCTCCACTTTCCTCAATCACCCTGTCTCCTTCTCGTGGGGGCAGCCCTTAGGGTTATCATTTCCAGTCCTGCCCCAAAAGTCAGTGCTGGAAGATAACAAATGACCTGGTTTTCCACATCTGCTTTGAAAACTGAGAAAAAGGGCTACACAAAAGCTCCTCTGGGCCGCAGCAATACTAACCAACCCCATAGGACTTCTCTGCATGAAAAGAGACTGGGACAACCCTGAGAGAATGGAATGGCCAAAAATGATTTTAATTTGCTTCCCTATATGGTGTGTGGTCGCCAAGCAGGGACTGGATCAGCCTCCAAGCCTAATCATTGCTTCTTCAGAAGGGCTTTTATAGAAGCACCCCATCCGAGTGGAGTGACACATGCTCCTGTGGTGTCATGTCAGAATTTCTACAAAACCACACAATTTATACAAGTGTGCAACCTTGTATTTTGTTTTTGGGGGTGGATATTTTGGTTTTTGTCATAGGCTGCTGGCAGATAGGGTACTATTCCCTCAGCCTGCTCCTCAGCCTGTTATGAGTGCACACTGAACCATTCCCAGCCAATTGGAGCTTTTCCACAAGATGGTACTCAGCCCAGTCTGTAATTGAAACAGGGTATGGATGCTCCTGGGGAAGGCAAACATCAGCCAAAAAACCAGGCCTCAATAGTCAGAGATATTCAGTACACAAATAAGAAGTTGTTTCATAAATATCTTATAAAAACTGTAATTTACTTCCCAATATTTCAGCAGATTATCTTAATGCAAACAGCAGATGTATTTTGGAACAACGAAACAAATGTTTAGTGAAATTAAAGTTATTCATGTGCAGTCACACAGGGAATATTTGCATGATATTTTACTAATTGCTCCAAAATCTGAATTGTAGCAAATAAACAAACAGGGAAAAAAAAAATAAACCAGCAGAAAGATTAGCCCCAGGCCTCTCTTTTTAAGTTCTCTGAGTCTTTCTTCAATAGCTCAACCTTTTTTTCTCTGGTGTCCTGGGGTTCTTCCCCAATCTTCTCATCACTCTTCTCAGGCCTGTTATCTGTTTTGCAGGCTCCTATTCTTCCCCTGATGGAATTTCCTCTGAAAGGGGCTTGATTTTCTTCTTCCCTTGGACTCCAAGCAACCTTCCCCAGTTTGCAATCCTGCCTTCTCCAGTTGCTTATTGCTTGGCTGGCATCAACAAGACCAATTTCCAATGGTCCAGTTTCCTTAAGCATATTTGGGAAGTACTTGCTATTTTACCTAACTCAGAGATTGCCCCGAATAGGATTATCCATACAGAAAAACCCAACACAAAAGGAGTAGGTGGTATTTTAGTGGCCAGGAATTCAGACTTGAGTTCCTCTAACCTTCTCTTACAAGTTTCAAGTTACAGTACCAAGAATCAAGTTGTAGTTGCCGATTGTTATGACATTATTTTTTGTCAGGTCTATTTATTTGCCCTCCTGGAAAAGAGAATGTATTTCAAGATGTCAAAATATTTTGTTCGCCTTCATTTGATTGCAAGAGGAGCCTTAGGTGAGGTAAGAAAAATGTATGTTTATCAAAGTATTGGTGTGCAGTAGATGGTTACATGATTGTATATGTTTGATACATCCAAATTGAATGCTGAGGGTGCAAAAAATCAAGCAGTAGGAAGTTAGCAAAGGCCAGAATCAAAATTGATATGCCTCAAAACCCTGTTGAAATCCTGTTGACTACAGGAGCAAGTGAGCTGCAGCACTGGAAAGAGGAGTCCTTGGTTTCATGCTACAGCTGCTTTTTACCCAAGGTAGTGGAGTTTCCAACAACAGTGAGAGTCTCTTAATGTCTTTCTGCCAGGCACTGTAGGTGGGTAGGAAGTGCACCTTTTTTACTTGACTTCTACAGCAAAAAGGCTTTTTTTAACCATCTGAGACTTAAAAATCCAAAATAACATTGAAAGTCACATCCCTGACACTGTAAATATTCCCGGTTGCTTTATGGATTCTGGAGGAGCATCTGGGAGCCTTGGAGGAAATGTGTGCAGCCGCTGTTTGGGCACTTTGTTGCCTCGACAGATCAGGTAGGGCCACCAAAGCTCAGATGTTGTCTCATTGGCAATGCAAATGCTGCTTGTTTCCAGTGCAAAACCAGTGCAGAGGATTTAAATCTGCAAATTAAGTTGCTGGTCATTATTAAAGAATTGCTGTCCATAGAGGTGCAGGAGACTTCAGGCTGCCATTCCCCACAGATTGTACTTGGACAGCATCTTGGTTTGCTAGGGGCATTCATCAGGTCCTGGAGTCCAACGTGATGTGGGCTGCACACCTCCCCTTAAACTCATATAAAGAGCATTTTCAGGGTCCTTCTTTTCATGATGACCAGTATTTGCATTTTGAACTTCTTTTTCCTGTTGCCTGTGAGGTGTGGATGGGGATGCTAAGTTAAATGCACAGGTAGGTGCTAAAGTGCTCAGAATTAATAAGGTCTGTTGTACATCCCAGATGGTCCTCTGCAGTTTTGTTACAGTACTTCTAAAGGGTTGGTAGATCAGTTCTTCTCTAACCTGATATTTTATTTACTTGACACAACCAAGGCAATACAAAAGGTGATGGGCATATTATCTGACTAAATAGGAAAAGCAAAGGGGAGAACAGGATATTATTGTTGCTATTCTTCTTATCTTTAAAGGAGGGGGTTTCCATTCATGAAGTTTACATTTCAAACTCACTGAAGTCTTTCTTTGGCCTCTCCCATCCGCAGGTCACCGCAGGAATATGTAAAAAGGAAATGTTTTATTTTAACAGAGTCAAACAAAGTACATGAAACACACCCTTGCCACTGCATAACATTCCTCAAGTTAAATCGCAGAACCAAACAGAATATTTTCCCCCCCTGCCTTGGTCTTTTATTTCACTGAAAAGGACCCAAAGTATAATATTCTTTCAGGAAACATAAATTGTATTGCTGGAAGTAATAGCAATCTCCTAAGCAAAATCCCACAGGAATTATGCCACTCTGAAAAGTTGCATTTAAATATATCCAGTGTTGCCTCTTTCCTGTACACTGCTCTTGTGCTCATGCACAGGGAGCTTTGGATGATGCCAAAGCAACTGGATATTTTTCATTGGGGTTTTCCACGTGTTTTGGCCTTCACAGGCAGTCCAGGGTCTTGGAAGAAGCTGTCAGAGTCCTGTCCAACCATCCTAAGTTTTGTCCCGCTTCTCGCTGTTCAATAGGACTGTGTAACATCCATGAATATAAATATGTACACGCATAGAGAGGAAAATAGATGGATTTATCTTGGCTCAAGACTAGCAGCATCTCCCCAAGGAGCTACTTAGGAGGTTATTGAGGAGCCAACAGCAAAGTGCAGTGGGCTGTACCTTCCTACATGTGTGCTGTAGAAATTATTGGCATGTTGCTGATGTTCATGGTGAACAAATAGTTTATTTCTGGGCTAAGAAAGATTCCAGTGTAAATACTCAACTGGCAGCTAGCTGGAAGTTTGCCACTTGAAGTTAAAAGGCCCGTGACCAATGGTGTCAGATTAACATTTCCAAGTTGGACAATGTACAAATGGTGTTCTTGGACTGGAATAGAAATAGATGAAAGTGGTCTACTGCAGTGCAAATAACAAACTGGCAACCAGCTGGTCATTGGAAAGAGAACATGCTATGGGAATATGCTTTCTGCAGAAATACTTTATTTTGGAGATAAGTATCAACAATAGGAAGATGAGGCTTGTTTAACAAGAACCATATGGTCTCATCCTGCTTTTATTTTGCTCAATGGCAAAGCCCTGAATGCCTTTTGTAGGTGCAGGATGGGGATTACTGATAATAAATATGAAGTACAAAAAGTTGTCTGATCCGCTGTTGCCCTTCAAAAGGTGTAAACATATTATTTTTAACTCACATGCTGATAATTTCAGGAGACAATAACTGAAAGGAAGCAGAATTAAGGTGTTTGCTGAAAAACGACTTCTGACAAAATAAGACAAAGATCCATTCAAAACAAAGTTGTCAAACTGTGTGAAACCAATACAGCAACATTTCCAAATTGATAAGTGGAGAAGTAGTGGATGGGTTCATTCAAAAGAAAAAGTTAGTTTGAATTTTTGTTTGGAGAAAACAATAGGCTGGAAAAAGTAGCTTATGTGCAAATGGGGGGATAAGGTAGGGACTTTGCTGAGTTTTAAGTAACTACACAATTTGTTCTGTTAGCAATATAATTAAACATCGCAGAGGTTAGCATTGCAGTTTTGGTATAGTCACAAAACTGATTTGTGCTACAGAAAAGACGAAAGAAAATGCAAGCCAAGGGAGTTGCAGCCTCAGTGGAAAATCCTGTTTTGGGAACTTTTCAAGGATGTAAAACATCATCTAGAATTGTTTACTTTTATGGGTAGGAAGTAAAAAAGATGTCAAGTAAGAGTGCAAATGGTATTCCTACCACAGTTGGAAGGTTGCAGTGAAACCAGTATAACCCAGCATTGCAAACTCATTTTTTAAGCTGGCTGTGTTTTGTTGCCTTTTCTTTTTTTCCCTATAGTGCTTAGGATTTGTTATTTTGATCTCAAAAAGACATCAAGAAGGAAACTATTAATTTTCAAGAAAAAAATCCCAACATTTGAACATGAAAAGGTATGGATTATGTGTGTAGAGGTTCACATCTCGCTTTGAGCATGATTCCATTGATTTCCAAGTACCTGCAAACAGTTTATAACAATCAAGGATATCAAAACTATGTTGTCCTTCATATTTAGATAAATCATATTACTAACTGCTGGGTCTGCTGGCAAAGTTTATTTTTCCTTTCTTCTTGCTTTTAGCAAATATTGGAAGTATAGAGAAATACTATAGAACCTGAAATATGAGGATTTAGAAATTCAGGTTGACTGTCTTAGTTCAACTTCACTTTCAGCTTTGAACACCCCTTCCCTCGGACTCCCTTGTCTCTGCACAGATGCCAAAACAGCCTTAGACCATTTCTAAGTTTCTCTGGGCTCCTGATGCCCACTTCACCCCTTCCATCTGAAAAATGCTAAGTGCCCAGCCCAAATTTCTGTAATTTGGCAGTGATTTCAAGACAGTCCAATGAGGGTGATCCCACCTATCTGGTTGTGTTTGTGATGGAAGTATATACCAAGTGTGGTCCTGACCTAAAGCATCTGAAAGTGCTGGGATGTTTCTCCCACATGACTCAGAGCAGGTTGTTCACAGGTGGGCCCTGGTGGAACAGGACTTTAGATGCCAACCCTTTCAGGATTCAGTTTTTCTGTGTTTACAACAATTCTCTAATAAATCAGAAAAAGAGAGGACGTAGGCTGCTCTGTGTCCATTTATAGGACCAGTAGTAATTTGGCAACATTACCAATAAATAAACATCCATGCTTCCCTAAAGAGTGGGACTGCACTGCCCCACTGTCCAGCTCCCCCAAAGGTGGGGAGAACCCTCTGATTTTATCCCTCCCTTGGTTTCCTCATCCCCAAGCAGTGGGGATAGCTGAAGACACCCGTCATCATTTCATTGCTGTTTCTAATAAACACATATGGTGATGCCTCTAACAAGAACAACAGCGAGTTGCTATTGTTCAGCACACGGCCATATGTGGGCTGTCCAGCAGCTCAGCAGCTGCATCATGAGTGCTCAGGAATGTCTATAGCCCAGAGAGAAAGGAATGATTTTTAAGGGCTCTGAGCCTCACAAATAGTGTGTCTGCTTTACATACTGCTGTTGCTAAAACAACTTGTGACCATGATGTGCCAAAAGCATAGATGCAGTGTTAGTCACCACAGAAGTTTACAAGGTGATTAAATTGTTAGCAATTGCAATGCAGAGACTGAGAAATTAGCTGGGAGCATGTTGAAAGGAGCTTTGCAAAACAAAAAGGCTCACACAAATATATATAAATATTTGGTATATATATACATATCTGTATGTGTGCATTTATACACTTTGTTCTTTTTTCTGACATCAGAAACTCAGGCACTTGCACATCTAGTACTTCATGTAATAAAAACTTTGACCCCAGCACTAATCCATATTTATTTTATCCCGTTGTGCAAGGTTGAAAGGCGTGCAATTTACCAATAGTTTTTCTCCATTAGCTACACTTCCCTCTGGCCTCATACAGCTCTGCTGGGGCTGGCTGATGCATAACTGCAGTGATATAGAGGCAGCCCAAACATGATGGTTGGTATGCCTCATGTACAACTGTGTTTCTAACACTCTTCTTTTCCTGATGTCATGTTTAAATAGCAATCTGGCTGAAAATGAACAGCCCATCTTTACATCTTCATTTTTTCCATCAGTGTGTTTGAGGGAGGAGAGAGAGAGAGAGACTGCGATTCAGAGAAAAGAGAGCTAAAACTTGAAAGCAGGCAGCAAATTTTTAAATTTGGACCAACATAACCAGGCAACCAGTGCTTTAGTTAAGCCCTTGAACAATTTAACTGTGTGTGTGTGAGAGATGCTGAGTATCAACTGTAAATAAGAGGAAAGAGAGAAAATGGTAAAGGATCCAAAAATCAACCGCTTGCATATGTCTCCAAGCATGGATTTTAGAAGTCTGATTTAAATATCACAGTGAAACAATTTTGGCCAGTGTTTCTAACACATGGCAGGAAGTCTTGGTTTTGTACTTCTTTTGCATATGTACACACCATCTTTGTGGTACACAAATTACCTGTATAATGGGACACGATTTGAGTAACCCATAATGCCCCAGGAAGAACCACATCCAGACATTCACAGAAACCATAGACCAGCTCAGACTGCCAAAATCCACAACCATTTCTGCCCAGCAAACGAAACCACAAAAATCTGCATGCTTAGATATCCTGACAAAAAGTAAATATTCTGGATGACGTACTTTTCGATATCGTTCCCGGTACTGCAAAAAAAAAAAAAAAAAAAAAGTAGAGGGAAAAAAATTAACTTGTTTACTCTGTCTCAGGGAGTTCTTTCCAATGGCTGAAGCTGAAATGCCCACATCAACCTCCCTCGGAATAACGAAGGGCCATATCTTCCCCCTGACAGAGATACACGGCTCTTGGTTCCTCCTGGGTGTAGTGGCAGAACTTCAAAAAGAAGTCCAAGACCAGATTTTCAGAGGTCCCCAGCATCCCCCGGTTCCTGTTGATTTGTAAGCGACATGCAGCTTGAGGTTTTGCTCGTTCCTCAGCTGAAACTTTCAAAACTCGTGATTTCTCAGCATGAGTCAGTGTTTTATGTAATCCCAGCTTGCATTCCTCCAAACCCCTCCTGAGCTCAGAGTGCTGCGACAGCCAACCTCAGGTTCTTCATCTGTGCAGCTGACAACTTCAGCCCTCTGATGGTGACACAACAGGCTCCTCATGCTGCTCCTGGGGGGCTTCAGGGGCCCAGCAGGACTTTCCTGGGTGCTGTGGGGACCGAGGCTGGGAGAAAGCTGAACTGGAGTAAGGAGCTCCACTTCCCATGGGTAAGACGCTGCACTTCCCTGCAACAAAAATGCCTGTTCCTGGGTTTGTTTGTGGATATTATTTTTCTCTTCCCTGCAGCAGTATCAGTTTTATCCATGTCCCTGCAAGGAAAAAAAAAAAAGGCTCATTAAAAAAAGACAGGAAGGGAAGACAGTGATCTGGTGGATTGCACTTGCTGTCGGTCTTCTCCATGCACCTCAGATGGCAACTTCAGCTCACATCCCTGGTACCCTGCCTCACCCTGAAGGCATCAATCTGAAGTTGGGCACTTAAACAAGTTTGAGAGGTGGTTTATTACACTATAATATTTTTTATAATTTTTTGCCATTATCTGTGAAGGCACTGAAGTATAAAAAAGCAGATAAAAACAGTGGGGGAAGGTGAGAAACCACACACCATATTTAATTCCATTTCTGGCACTCACAGTAAGAGGGATGCCCATTTCCATTGGTCACCCCGTCCTCACCACAGCCAGACAGGAGTTGGCGAAGAGGTCTTATCTTCCTGACAATTTATTCTTCCTCAGTCTTGGAGGGGAAAAGTCCCTTTTTCATTTGGTCAGCACCTCCCTTCTTTCTCCCTACATGAAACAGGAATCACAGCATGATAGAACCTAAAATACCCTTTTTTTCCGAAACATTAAAGTCATAGTTCGCTGGAGATGGAGCTTGTGGACAATAAGTTGGAGACACTGTTCTGTTGGCAATGTTTGGTGCTGTGGCAGAGTAAAGTGTGAGGAAACATTGGGTTGTTTGATGCTCTATAATGGGAAGGGACATGGAGAGGGCAGAGGCACTCCAGTGTTTGAAGTAGAGCTGTAGGTGCCTCAGTGTGTCTCTGTTTGAGGTTTGAAACATATCCAGTACATTCAAATCAATGAAACAAATAACTCAAAAGTACATTTTGGGGTACTTTTTCAAGTATTGTTAGCCCCTTTTTTTTGTAAAAGCAACTGATATGGTTGTCATGTCAGATAAGTATTTCAAATTTAGGCCCTAGGAAGAAATAGATGAAAAAAAAAAGGCATTTAAAAACAAACAAACTAACAAAAAAAACCCAAACAAACAAAAAAAGCAAAACCAAAACAAAAACAAAAACCTGAACAACTTCCTAAACTAAATATTATACTTTTGTCTTACCGTATTTAATCCCTTATATTTAAATATGTACAAATAAATGTATTCACAGGTGAAAATTATGAAGTAGTCCCACACAAGAAACTCTTTACAATGTTTGGAGAAACCATAGAGAAATGTGAAGAGCAGGAGAGGGGGAACATGTGGCAGTTCGTGCCACTAACCTATGTAGGTGCAGCTTGGTAACAGCAGAACAACCAGCCATCTGATGCTCTGGGATGATGTGACCATGTGCTGACACCACGCAGACCTCAGGTATTGAAACTCTCTATGAGTAAAATGATGGGATATTTCTCACCCTTCTTATTGTATGAATTTTAAATATTTGTGCGTAGGGTCACAGCCAAGTTTTACAATTGTGGTGATTGAAGGACATGAGGAACATGCACCACAAAATTGGGATTTGTCTCTTATTCCTTGGCAACCCAACAAACCAGTACCTTTCCCAAAATGAAAGTGTTGACACCTTCATTATTCCAGAAAAAGGCTGTGTTGAAATATTTTTTTCCCCAACCATATTAGTTGGTCTTATACAAGATGTAACATCTCCATATGTGCAAGCGTGATTGTACTGATAGATAATATTCCAGCTCTTGCACCTACTGGGCACTCAGGCAGGAGAAAAATGGCCATAGATTTACCTGGAGAATATAGATTAAATCCTTTTTTGCAGTCTATGGTCTGCTTTGGCTTTTAATTTTACTACAGACCTCAAAAGCAATCCCCTCGGACATGGTTATTTATATTTCATTATAAGTGAAAGAGAACAAAACAAATGAAAACACAACGAGGCTCTTTCTCCACACTGGTACTTTCCTCAAACTTTCTACAGAGGACTTCCAACAACATTTATTGTAGTATGGTAAGGGCTCTGAATGAATTTATTGATGGTAGCTGAGGGGGGAAAAAAATGGGAAAAAAATGAATTAAATCCCTTGACACGGAAGGTATGTCATGAACTTCCCCAAGTTATTTACAAATGTTTCTGCCAGTATCAATAAATCCCTCAAATTTTAGGATAGGCTACATTAATTACAGCATGGCATTATGCATTTAAAGCTTGCTGAAAGTTATATCTGCGAGCAGTCATGTTTGAACTGCACATTCAGGTGAATTATTTGGAGTTTTTACACATAGGCATGCAGGAGAGCAGCAATGGCTTCCATGATGTTTTAATAGGCTTTTATTAGTTCGTACTTTCCTTGTAATCTTGTTTTACAGTATGTGCATTCAATGTGTTTGTGTCTATGCTCTTCATGCACACATCACAGGATGCCAAAACATCCTTCTGCTTCCTTGTTTCCAACCACTTAGTCAGGCACTTGAACGCTTTCCAAATCCTGTTAAAAAACAGAAAGAGCACTATCACTTCTTGTCAGAGTGCACAGAAAGGGATGGATGGATGGATGGAAGGAGAGGGCAGTGGAAAGGTAAAAAGAGAGGCTGAACAGCTGAGAGGTGAAGGGGGGGGATCTTCTTGGGTGAGTCCAGGAGGTCCTCAATGCCACGATGCCCAGATCTGATTTTGGGACTGCCCTCTGTCTTGCTGTGAAGAGTGAGGCTTTGGGTTCACTTGCTGGATGGAAAAGTGCTGCAAGGATGC
The DNA here is from genome assembly GCA_013399695.1 of Formicarius rufipectus. Lineage (NCBI taxonomy): Eukaryota > Metazoa > Chordata > Aves > Passeriformes > Formicariidae > Formicarius > Formicarius rufipectus. The sequence continues at coordinate 195,364 of VXAU01002306.1, read as the reverse complement.
GCCTTACAAATTACAGAATTGCTAAATTCCATAACATTCTGAGTTGGAAGGGATCCACAAGGACCATCGAATCCAATTCTGAAGTGAATAGCCCATGCAGGGATTAAACCCACAACTTTGGCATTGTTAGCATCATGCACCAACCGAGCTGAGCTCAGTGTTACATTTAAATGTTTAGAAAGCAAAAATTCCCTGCCCAGAAATCACAGGGTATTTTCCTGAGCTGACAAATATTAATTATATTTCTATATTAAAGTATCTTTTATTTTTTTGCCCAGGAAAATTTAAAGTAACATCCAAATAGAGGTGGGCTTTTTTCTGAGCAAAATAGATTTTAAAATCAATTTTATTGTATTGACTGATTTTTTCTGAAACTGAACTAAATAGACAGGCTTAACTTAGATTCAATAAATGCTACAAATGTGCATTCCTGGTGAGTCAAAAATTGCTCCTCAAACTGTTCAAAGTCAGGTGCAGCCTTGCTGGGCAACACTGGGATCATGTAATGCTGGTGGTCCTGGTGTAAGTATTACAGAATCATGGAATATGTTGAGTTAGAAGGGACTAATTTACTGAATGCTCACAACTGCAGCAGGGCAGGGCAGTCTACCTCAGATTGCTCTTGCAGGTGTGGATTCTCTGATGTCTACAGACAACTGAGTTCATCCCACTGCCATGAGGGGAGGCAGACACAGTTGCCTTGGTTCCCTGTCTCCATGAGGTGGGAATATCTGTGCAGTTTGATTGCAGTCCCCCAAAGAGTTTAAAGCATGTGCTGATGCAGGCGTGCACCCACACACCCACACAGAGCGTGATGAGCAGTCACCCTCTATGGCCTTAAGAGACCCAGTTAAAAATAATGTCGCCTTAGGAGACTCATGCTATGCATGACTAAGACGGCTGAAAGGCTCCTACTGCCTCCTGGGAGGGGTTGGGATTTCACATTCGATGAAGGAACTTGCCAAGGAGTTGTGACACAGTGCATGGTTGTGCATCATCAGCAAAAAAAAAAAAAAAAAAGAAAAAGGATGGTCAAATAACACTTATCAGATTGTTTACTTGGCATATCCCCCATGATCTGAAAAACTTATTTTACATATTTTTTTTTTGTTCCAGATGACGGGCTAAATGCAGGGCTTACTAATGTAATTATTAAAAGCAGTCCTTTGTCAAGTCTTTGGAGAAAGTTTGAAGTGCCAGCAACATCACATGCCAAAACATCTGCTCATACTATCTCCTTGCAGAAATGGGTTCCATCATGTTAGGTAAGAGCTACCCAAGGATTTCGGGTCATAGGTTGGGTCTTCCAGCTCTTCCAAGAGGAAAGGATGGAGGTGAGCCTTTCCCATTAATCTACCTATGTTTGGTGCAGCAAGGTTGGAGGACAGGTCATGCTGGCTTACATAAAATTGCATTTTTCAAATGAGTGGGCTCTTCTTTTTTACAGGAGAGTGACAACCCTGGTTACCTCAAGGCTGATGCACACTTGGAAAGTGAAATATATATCGTAATAATGAAGACAGAGGGGAGAAAATCTCTTTAGTAAGAAAACATGGCACACAAACACACAACACAGCTCAGGTCGCACCTTCACTTCACCCAGAAGTTTGTGCAAGTGCAGAAAAGCCAAGGTTTTTCTCCTGCCCCCCAAAGAAATATAATCCAGAGTTTATATCAGATGGTTTATGGGAGTTTATTGGAATATCCAACAGGGTTCATGTAATGTGTCATAAGGTAAAGCCTGTTCATTGGTGATTTACAAGCAGCGTGTGCTGGTGTTACTGTAATTTATAGACCACAGATGGTCAGGGGGTGCCCCTGCTGACTTGTAGCTGAATAAGAAGCTGAGCCCTGTGTGTCATCTGCTGCAGGTACCTCCGGCTCACTTCCCCAAATTAGTTCTGATCGAGATCTACCTTCAAATCCAGAGGGTCCCGAGACCTTTGCCTTGCAAGCTGGAGCTGTTTCAGGAGGGGAGAGGATATTTAAGGCTGGGGAAAAAATACCCCAAACCTATCAGAATGACACCTAAGGAAAATTGCTTTTCGCAATAATAGCTTCCCTTCTCAAGGCTGGTACTTCACTTGATGGGTTTTTGTCACCTGTTAAATGGAGAACAAAGAATGTCGATCCCCCCTTTCATACATCCATCTAAGACAAACATCTCCTGTGCAAAAATTTATATATATATATTCATAAATCTCCCTCATAATGACCCTTTGGATAGAGCCTATCTTTGTTCTTGTCAATTTTCCCTTTCAGGTACTCTTCAACTATGTTTTACTGTGAGTTTCTTTTAAGTTTACCTAAGTCTTTTCTTCTTTAAAACTTTAAAAATAATTATCTCCTTATTCAGGCACCTCTTTCTGATCCTCCCCGGACTTTGCTCCTGGTGGATCCATGAGGTGGAGGGAGCCCAGGAGTGTCCAGGAGATTTTTATTTTTTGTCCAGGGGATCGGGCTCCTTTTCCCTTCTAATTTCTTGAGTTGACAAAGTTCATCACGTCGCCTCGTATTTCTCCCAGCCGCGTTTCTTTGCCTTGCTGCGTGTGGCCTCGTCCTGCCTGCAGAAATGCCGTGGTGGTCTCCGTCAGGATCCCGCAGCCTTCGGAGGGACGTGCCGGATCCAGGGACGCCCAGCCCTTGGTTTGCCCGCCACAGCGAGGTCATGCATTTTAACAAGGCACCGCCGATCCCCTTTTTAAAGAGCGTTGATTATGTTTTGTTAAAATGGGCTTTGAACTCAGCTGACCCCGTGCCGGTAGGACATTTCAGGGCTTTTTTTTCTGCCTGGACCACACTTGACACCTGTTGGCAAACACAGCTGCAAATGCCACTGAGAGAAACCTGCAGCCGAGCTCCAAACTAAGTAGCTCGGGTTTTTTCCCAGTAGTAAAAATGCAAGAGAATGTGGTGGCTTCTCTGGTTAATAAAGAGAGGGGAAAAAAAATAAAAAAGAAAACCAACTTTGTTTTTCCTTATCAAGATGAGGGGAAGTGGGGAAAGCACCCTACAGACGAAAGAAGCAGAAGGAAAGCTGTAATGGAAATAAAATTGACAGCCTCTCAAAACTCAGGTGGCACTTTCCTTTTCCAGTTAATTACAGTTTTAATTACATGGCTTCTTGTGACTCCTTGATACCTAATAAACTAGACTCTGTGGGGCGGCAAAGTTGAGTTTTGCTTGAACTGCAGGTGTAAGGCTCAGCATGAAACATAAATCAACTTCTTAAACATGTTCCCATGGTGTGTTTAGGCTTTTTCTTCCCATTTGCATGTAAAAATCACATATTTTCCCCATTGTTGGGTTAAAAAAAAAAAAAAAAAAAGAAAAATATTGAAGCTACAATGCAGTGAGAATTACCTTTGTGTCTTTGGATATAAAAATCCCCCTTTAGTAGGAAAAAAAAGGTTTTTTTGCTTTTGAACTGCAGATATGATAAATTTTAAAGGAGTGATACATAACCCACAGAGACCGTCTATCATTATCTGATTGTTTTTGTGTTTTGCTTTTTTTTTTATTATTGTATTTTAGTGGGGGTAAGTGCATAAGATAGAAGAGGAAAATACTTTGACATCATGAAAGTAAGAAGATATTGTTATGTAGAAATAAAGAGACATCCAACCCACAGGAGCTGCCTCTCCTGAAGGCTTGGAAAACTGAGTGTCTGTTTATTCTTTGTGTATTATACCATGGAAATCTGTTCTCCAGTCAAGTTCAAGCACATGCCATATACTACCCCTGAGTGGAGTAACACTCTGATGACCTGTAGCAGCAAAAAGCTGGAGACAAATATGGTCCTGAAGTTTCCATTGGTCTCAATTCCATGGGAGCTATCAGGACACAAGCCTGGGGCAGGAAGCTCTGTTGTCAAGGTGGTCAATGGGGATTTCAGTGGGAAATTGCCTACCTTCTCTCTTCCCCCAAACAAACAAAATTATTTTAAAAAGAGCAAGGGAGGGGAAAAAATGGGAAGAGGAAAAGAGTCAGAAGTGCTTCACCTATGGCATTTGGACGTTGGTGCAAAACACAAGCAACAATGTTTATATGTGGGACATGAGTGTATCAACAAGTTCTTCTTAACCTGTCAGACTGGGAAGGACTGTTTTTTTAACTTCCTCTTAAGAGTTTTATCTTCAACTTGTGATTTGTCTGCAGGTTTTACATGAGTGCAAAAACAATTGTGTTTGTTAGGAGTGGGGTAGGAGAGGTCTGGGAATTAGGTGCTTTGGTAGTTTTCCAGGCCCAGTAAGAGAGAGGTGGGAGAAACCATAATGTCCTGTCTGCCTTTCAACTAAAATATTTATTTCTGTTGTATTTTCCCATTGGTTATTACCTGAAGGAGCACTATTCCATGGCTGGAGCAAGACTGCTGAAGGAGGCTGCCCAAGAGCTTCATACCCATCCTTCCTAATACCCACCTACCTTCCCCGTGGCACATCCCAACTTCAGACCCTGTCCTGTGAGCACTGCTGGCATCTCACTGACACTCACAGAGTTCAGAGCCACACTGACACTCACAGTGTTCAGAGCCACTTGAGGCACAGTCAGAGGCATCTTCCTATATAAAAATGCCACATGGCTTGGACAAAGTAGGCAGATTTCAGCTTTAACTTCAATAGAAATCCTGCCTGAAAGACAATCTTCCTGTAGACTAGATTTGTCTTGTGACATTTCACCTTGATGTCCTATTGATGAGCTGGTTTTTATTATTATTTTGTTGTTCTTCTTGGTATCAATGCTTTTGTTATTGGTTGGTGTTGTTGTTAAAGTGCCATTTTATTTTTTTTTCCCCCCACAATCTGGCTATCTTCTCTTTTTTGCATCTGCATATGTTGTTTACTTGAACAATTGCACTTCCAAAGCACAAGTTTCTCTTGGATCAACATTGTGGTCAATCTCCTAGGTATAAATGTCTTGTACTCCTGTGGTCTATTTGTGTGCAGTGTTTGGGCAGTCCACAGCAAAAATCATGGTCTGCAGGATCATGGTCTGCAATTCCTGTATGTAAAGGAAATAAAAAAACAAAAACAAACAAACAAAAAACACAAAACAAAACCCAAACAAAACAAACACCAAACAAACAAAAATAAAAACAAGCACACAAAACAAACCAAACAAAAAACAAAAAACCAAACAATTAAAAATAAAAAGAAAAAAAAACAAGAATACCCTTTTTTCCATTGCTTTTTTTTTTGCCAGACATGTTCCTGAAGGACATCAGTGCCTGATACTTTACAGCCTAAATCATTAAACAGGAGCAGGCACAAAACAGACAAACAGCTCGGTTTCTTTAAATACCAGTGTTAATGATGAAAGTTAACTGAGGAAGAAAAAGAGCTCGATCCTACAGCCAAGAGGGAATTTGCAAGATGAGGAAAAGAAGAATTCCTCCTGCCTTCCTCCCCCCACAAAAAGAAAAAAGTGTTTCATCATCTTTTTCAATTAGTCTTGGGGTTTTTTTTGAAACCATACAGAGAGGCAATTATACTGCTTTATATAGTTTCATATATTTTTTTTTTTCCAGAGTGCGAAAGGCAGAGTAAAATTAAGGGAGCTAAAGGAAGGAAGGAGAGCAGGGAAGGACAGGAACATGAGTTTAAAAAGTAAAGGATTATTTAAAACTTAACCCTGGAAGGGTGTTTTTTCAAAGCTGGGCATGCTACATCACGCTGGGGTGCATGAGGCATCAGAGCAACAGCAAGGGGTATAGGCTTATGTTGGGGAGAAATCACACAGGGCTATGGCACAGCAAAGGGATGGACTGAATGGAGAAATGGTGATGGAAGAAGCAGCAGCATCATTAATGCCTGTCATTCTAGAGCTTGAAGCAATGCTGAGTGCAAGGAGAGTTAGGTAAAAAGTCAAATATGCAAAAAGTTTTAGTTCACAACAAGGAAATGAAGTAAAACTTTCCAGTTGAAGCAGGGTACACATTTTCTTTGCTTCTAAATGCTTCCAGAGGAAGTTTTTGGATGAGGAAGGAAAAAAAAAGCATGCGTGGGGTGGGGAAGAGGACACTTGATTCTATGTGTAATGAGTTGCCTGTACCTCGTTTGTTGGAAGCATAACCGGTGTGATTGGCTGGAAAAAGCCATGGCACTGAGTTGGAGAAAGTGCAAGAAGATGTTAAGGAGCATGCTATAGTGAATACAACCCTGCAGTATGGCTGAGCCTTCGTGGAAGGGGAGGATGGTGGGGCAGGAAGAGCAGTGTAGCGTGCATTAAACCATATGCCACACACCCATATGGCAGTGTGGTCTGAAGCCTCTCCAGGCGGTTCCAACTTGGAAAAGGCTTGAAAATTTTTCAAACTGGGTTTTTATGGTCTGCTGAAGCACAAATGTCCATTTTTCATTCCGCAGGGAAAGTTCATCTGAAGGAAGGCAGGACAGAGGCAACCACCCTCAGCCCCTGTCGTCTGGTTCCCACTCCTGAGCTGGGCAGAGGAAACATCAGAGTGTGGGGAGCATATTTCTTCCCCAGTTGTTGGCAAGCTGTGCTTTAATATGGCATAACAGACAGTGTATGAAGGAACATTAGCTGCAAAAATGATCCCATTGGGAAGGAAGCTTGAAGAGGATTTTCTTTCTGAACTTGACACCAGGGCTGGGAACCCATCGCACATCTGTGCAAATGTGCCTGAGGACAGAAGGGATCAGGTGCCAGAGGTCACACCCTTGCTTAAAGCACCACCACTGAGCTGGGCTGGACTTATCTGGGGTGGGGGTTATTTTCAGAGCAGGGCACTCCACATTGTACTGGGGTGGTGTGCATGAGGCATCAGAGAAGCAGCAGTAAGGGATGCAGGCTCATGTCAGGAAAAAATCACATACAGCCATGACTTGGCAAGGGGATGCAATGAATGGAGAAACAGCAATGGAAGAAGGAGCAGCATCACCGTGGTGGCTGCACAAGCTGTTGACTGCGCCTTGGCAGGAGCAGGGTCACCTGTACCAACAGCCCTTGGTGGCTGCAGTGGGCTCCCAGGCATATTGCTCTTGTCTTGGTGGTGGTGGGGCATGGTAAGGAGGAGTCTTAGTCATGTTTGGGACACCATTTGGTCAAAGAGCATATAGCATGAAGAAGCAATGCTGGCTTGCAACAAAATGTGTGTAACTTACCTGAAATATTTTATGGCTAACTACAAGGTGAAATGTCCCACTATATGGCAGACACAAGGGCTTTCTTATGATTCAACTGCCTGCTGGTGGTTTTCCTTTGATTCTCCTCCCAGCATCTTCTAATTAAAGGAGAAAAACAGTTTCCAAGAAAATGTAAAATAATCCCTAAATTACTCTTTAAAGAAAAAAAAAAACAAATCCTAAAAACTGAAAAGGCAAAGAAGAATATCATGAATCTTGCTCTCCTTTAATCTCATGGATTTGGAAAGGGCTCTGTGATTCTTGAAGAACCCAGTTTGTGACCTGTTTAAAGCTGGGCTGGAAGAAGTGTCACAACAATGGAAATGTGCTATGAGTGATGGTCACATACCCACTGAAGAGCAACTGAAGAGCACAGAGACAATAACAGACCATCGAGCAGTGTTCCTACCCATGGTAAACACTGCAGATCTAGTGCCTTAGGGGATCTGTTACTTTCTGGTTAAACAAGTCTGTCTATTGTTTTAACCAACTCAGCTTTTTTTTGAGCTGGTCCCTCACAAACTCCATCCAAGCTCAGCTGAACAATCCTGGTTTTTAACTTTTAGGGAGAACATGACTTACGATTTACTTGATAGTTGTGGTAAGCCTAATGTAATAAAAGTCCAATCTATGTGATGTGTATGGGCTACTGTATTATAGATATTTAATAAGTTATATGGAAAAAAAAAGTACAGAAGTTACAGAAATCATATTAAAGTAGCTAAGTAAATGTAAAGAAGGTTAAAGTGTCTAACTCTATGTGGCATAAAGGCTAAAGCAAACCAGATCTGTTTTCTAGATACTTTTTCCATGTACAGCTGTAACCGGGCTGCATAGAAATAAGGCAAGTATTTAAAGACAGGGAAANAAAAAGAGAGAGAGAGATCTAAAGCATTTGGTTGGCATTGATAGCAATCATTTCAAAAAGCCCTGGAACATTTAAAGAGAATTAGAAAGGATTTTGCTGGAATCAAAGGGAGAGCACTTTCCACGGCTGGACAAGTATTTGGGTATCTGCAAACTGATTACATCAGAGTGAGCAGAACAGCCTTGATCATCCAAGACTTTTAAAACAGAAGAAAGGGGTTTTCCTGTTTGGGCTCTTTTTTTCTCACTCACACATCTTACGGTTTTCATTCTTCTGCCTACTTGATGGTAAAGTAACATTTGTTTTGGCACAGAGAATCGCGGAGAGCTTTGAAGCGCCCTGTGGGTCGAGCAGCTACAGCATGCACGGAACCCACGGGGGTGAGCAAACCTGGAAATATTTAGGCTTAGAGGTCTTTTTCTTTTTTTTTTTTTTATCCTAACCTAAGTTTTATTCTTAAAGAAGAAGAAGATACTTTCAAAATTCACTGCAGTATCCACTGTCATGCAGCCAGGGCTCCTGCCTTACCACCTTGCTACTTGCTGTTTCTTTGACAAGGCCAAGTCCATCACCAGCTTTCCTGTTCCACAAGCCAAAAAAGGTTTATGTGAGGAATTTGCTGTTGTTGGCAATTTACCCTTGGTATCAGCCAACAGAGAGGGTGATCAAGACCCCCTAAATCCCTCTCCTTCACACCAATGATGGTGGTGGTGGTCTTGGCTCTTTGCTCCAGTCCTGCTGGCCAGCTGGGAGGGAGCTGGGGTGGTGCCTTGCTTAATCACCGTGTGACAAGGGTGTATTTCTATTTGTGAAAAGAGTACAGGGAGGAGTGAGGCAAAACAGTCAACCTTAAGCCCTAAAGATGCCAAGAGGGGCATCTCCTCCCTATCCCTGCACTCCCTGGAGCCACTTTGACTTATGAAGTCTATTGAAAATAATTCCTTTTTTTTTTTTTTCCCTTTGCCTTTTTATTTTTTTATTTTTTTTTTTAGCTTTCTCCTGGACTAGGCAATGGATTTGGCTAGCAGGAAGTGTGGGAGAAGGGAAAAGGGGACTGTGGCAGAGGTAAATGGGAGGGAGACTCTCCCCTCACACAAGGGCTCGCATTGGTGGGGCTCTTTCCACCACCCCACTCCTTACTCCTCCCACCCAGCCATGGATATAGGAGGTCAATACAAGGGATGGGATGAGATCAAGTGGTGAGAACTGGGGGTGGGGAGACTTGGGGTCTGTGGGTGGAGTTTTCCTCCTTAAGTCCCACATACATTTGATAGGAATTTTCAAGCTGAAAATCTGGATCGAGTGCAGGACGGATGTACTGCAAATCCAAGGCAAACAGGCTAAAAGGAAAATGAAATTGCATTCACACCATGCTTTTCTACCACTGATCTGTTGTCAAATTCAGTAAAAAAGCATACAAGGTAACCCAACTCCAAACAGAGCTGGAGAGAACCTTTCCTTTCCATTTGACGAAAAGCTTGAGCTGTTTTTAGGTCAGGAAACATATTTTCTTGTAATTTTCCCTAATGATGTTTATGAGTCATGCACAGGATCTCCAACATCCAGAGACTGTTACATTTTTAAACCCATATGTGCCTTCCCACTGTAACCTGTGGAAGAGGAAACACTCCCACTGGGGCTCTGGTGGGATGCTGTGTTACCTGGAGAGGTGCTTCCTGGTGCCCAGGGTACCGAGGGCATTTGGCCACACACCTTCTCACAAGAGAATGTCTCAGCTCCAACCTGCAGCCCAGAAGCCTGGTTTTATGGAAAAGGAGGGGTAGGAAAATTCACTTCCCTCTACTAACAGAAAGCAAATAACAGTACAAAGAAGGTTGATTCATCTATTAAAAAACACACCTTTTTCTTTGCAGATGACCTTTTTTCCTAATTTTTTTTTTCTTTGTCACAGTTAGCATCCTAAATAGCACTAACCCACCTCCCTGCTACCAGCAGGAGAGGCTTTACAGTGCTATGGAGAACTATTTTGAAGGTACAAATTACTTGACCTAAAGACTCTCCCTGGAGTGTCAGTGCTCTGCGCTACATTTTCACTCTGCCAAACCCTTTATTTAGCACATGCTAAAGAACATTTAACATTTAAAGATCCCCTCTGTACATGCTCTAAATGTCTCCATTCTTTGCTTGTAGATTAATATGTCTTCTGTGAAAATGAGATAATTGATTACAGAGCTGTATTATTTACAAATGAAGTGTTGTTCATGTATTGACCTTTCTTTTCTATAGCTCAATACTAGTCCTTGTACAGCATTTTTAATTAGCAAAATGGTAACAGAATTAGAAGAAAAGATCTTCTGTGGATATTTTAATAAAAGGAAACCTTAAGATGACTTGCACATTTAAAACTGCAAAAATTAATGTTTGATCAGATCCTACATCCCAAATCTCCACTTGGAAAGAGAAAGAAATCTCCTTCTGCTTCCAAAGGCACCACAAGTGGTAATGCAGGGGAAAGAGTCTGATCAATAGACACAAGCGAGCACTTGCCCTTCACCCTGCTCTGTTAGTTCTTCTGCACCAGGGGATTCATTTCAGCCCAATCTTCTTGATGAGCCACCAGCAAAGACCATCTGAGCATTTCAAGATGAACAGCACTGATAAAGTCAGGGAACTTGGCCATCTTCACAGGCACAAAGCTTTCAAAACCAGTGGCTGTGGAGCACCAAATGCCATTGCCAAAGTTTCTAGAAGTACCAAAGAGGCAAAATGTAGCAAATTCACCCTACTGAAGCAGGACAGGGCTACCTGGACTGTAGAGTCAAGCAGGATTAAATAATGATGCATCCACAGACTGGATGGGTTGAGCAGGCAACCCTCCTGAACCCCACCCCTGGCTATGCTGCCTTGCACTCAACTGCCATGAGATCCTGATGGCTCAAACCCAGCTGAAGGAGGGATAAAGAGTAATGAAGCAGGAAGAAATGATGAAACAGAGAAAAAAATACAGTCCACAGGAGTTTGAGGTTTAAAAAGAAATACGTCCTGGTCAGAAAGAGGAAGGAGATAACTCGAGAGACACTAACCGGCTTGGGAAAGCTTTGGATTTCAAGAATAACCAAGAAAAAAACCTTTCCTGCCATGAGTTTGACACAGTCCTAGTATAAATGCTTCCGTCTGCTTGTGTCTGGTTTAGTTTGGCCTCTTAAATGAGTAACTGTTTCTAATGAACACAGGGATTTTGATGGTGAAGAGGCATGCTGGAGGCAGGCAGCTCTGTGGCATGCAAGCCAAGCCTCTCACGATGCTCTTTTAAGGTGGTTGATCAAAGGCAGAGATGCTCACAACACACATAGAGAGCTCAAACCTTCGCAATGCTTTAGTTTCCACTAGTAGAGGCAAACAAACATCCAAAAAAAAAAAATCTAAATTTAGCTGGACAATGTGTTTCTAATAAAATTCTTAACAGGCAGAGCTGACGTCAGGTTGATTCCACCAGCCTTCCTCAGAAAGGTGAAGGAGGATTTTCCACATGCACTTTGATAGATTCAGACCCACAAATAAAAGAAAATCTGAAATATAAAGCAAATCATATAATTTCTCAGTAACAAAGATGTTAGTTACAGCTATAAAACAAATCATGTAGCTGCAGAAGAGGTTGTTTTGGGTTTTTTTAAATCTTTTTATTAATGTAACAGAAGTATATTAAAATGTCATTGCAAGTCTGGAGGAAAGTATTAGGTTCAAATAAGGTCATTGAGGAAGGATAGAGGAAAGCAGTAAAGGGAAGGCCTTAAGCACCTTTTCAGCATCCTGTGTATTCAGACAAATAGTACAAATCAGTCTTCAGAGAGGCTGTTTTGGGGGAGTTTCACGTGGTCCTACGTGCAACATCCACAGAACTGATGAAAAAGAGAAAAACCTCAGAGCGTCATCTTTCAGAGCTCCTTGGGGAATGTGAGGTGCTGCTTTCCCAGCTAAATTGTCTGCAACCTCTATTTTGAGGCATCTCATCTACCATTGTCTTGCTAAGGGGCTCATTGTGTTCCCCTCTAAGTAGCATCACCTTATGGCCCCAGTGATGATCCCTTGTACTTACTGAACAGTCAGTCCTATTCAATGACATTGCAAGAAACAAAATTAAATGTATATTGACTGCAGCTGAATCACTTTTGCTGTTTATGGTCAGCGTTACCACACAAGGTAAATCACACATCTATGACACAACCCATGGTGTAATTTTGCAGGAGGTAGCAAGAGTTTTGGGGCAACACCAGCTTGTGGCTGTCCCCTTATCTGCACAGAAAAGTCCCTAAACAAGGCCCATCCACCCCAAATGACCAAATGTTGGCCTTCATCACATCTGAAAATAGGAGGGTGGGGGTGTGCTGCTTCTTGAGCACAATATATCCCATACATCCAGCTCTCTGGGCTAAGCAGGATGCAGGGACCCCTCAGATGTGGAGCCAATAGGGAGCACTCTGGCTACCTGGGATTTTATAAATCTTTCAGCTATCAGTCTTTCAGAGCTCCAAATGCAAAATCCAGCAGCCCAGGATATCATGTGGATTTATGACTTGGGATTTATGAACTGGTCTGGATAAAATAAGAACTGCTTGGCTTTTTTTTTTTTTAATGTTTAAGGAAAAGAAATACTAAAGTAGGAAGACCTAATTCTTTTTTCTCTTTTCAAAGCTTGGTGTTTATACAAATGTAGATGTCTTGTATATATTTAATTATTTTGATTTTAATTCTTACCTATGTGTTTCTGGGACTGGAATCAGTGCAGAGCACAAGTAATGCTGGTCTCATAAGGTTTCCTGCCTGACAGGAATGTCTCAAAGAATTTTGGTTTTGAGGCACTTTTAGTCCTGCTCCCAAAGTTAGAAAAAGTGTTGGTAAATGTTTAAAAAGATTTCTGGGTGTTTCCAAGGAGTAGAATAGCTCCCCACAAGGCCATTGCTCCAGCTCTCTCCTGCTTTTAACACTTTTTTCCTTAATTAATTTTGCATTTCATTTTCCATTTGTTGCACACTTAGTTTTTAGGGGTGCATGTGTGCATAACATGCACACGTGTGTACATTTGTGTGTGTATGTGTGTGTACATGTGCTCATATCCATGTGTGTAGATTTGTGCCGCTATAAAAGGACAACAACTGTATATACACCCATGTATACACATGCACATACACATGTACATATATATATACACATATATCTGCATGCACACACATGCAACCTCGAGCCTCTTTACAGCTGCACAAACAGACACATATACATTTATGTGAGAGTACTATGGATGTTTTGTATAAAGTTTGGACTCAGTGATCTTGGAGGTCTTTTCCAACCTTAATGATTCTATGATTCCATGATTCTATTAATTCCTCTGTTAAAAACCAATACAGACTATCAGGCGGGGTTTAATAATAGTGAACTGCATCTATTTTGCAGGACAGCCCATTCCAAAGGATTTTCTAGCCTTATCTGTAACTTACCACCTTCCTTTTGATATTTATAGTCTTATTAAAAATAAATAAATAAATAGATAAGTTATGGTATTTACTTTGGTCAGGAGGAAAACCTGTCAGATACATTTTTGCCTCTCCTCTCATTCTCCCTTTCATACCCCTGCCCACAGTTTCCAGGTGATTTTCTTCCCGTGATCCTTGATTTTCTTTTTTCTTTTATGGATCAAGGTATCACTTAGGAGAAAGCAACCTAATATATAGCCCCAGTCTTTCAACCTACCATCTTTCCCATCCCCTTGGGCACAGAAGCATTCACATACTAGAACTGCCAGCCCATGCCAACACCTCCACCCCAGGGTGCTGAAACCTTCGCACACATTCTTCACCTTCTCCCATCTCAAGCCAGCACCACGTAGATGCTGATATCACTGTGTTTAACCTCCGTGCGAGACCTGCACACGCCAGAACAAGCTTTTACATCAACCTCTGGTGCCTGAACAACCTAAGGTGGGGGTGCCCATCCCACCAAGGAATTCAGGCCAACCAAACAAACCCTCCCAGCTCCTGTCCTGTGAGCCATGGCATGGAAACGGAACAAATTTAGTCTAAGAAATGTCAGCAGCCTGCTATTTCTGTGTCAGAAGGAAAATGTTTTGTTTTGGTTTTAATTACCACACATTCAGAGTGGGGGTTTTTTCAGCATGACTTGCAGCCCAGGAGTAATTTGATTTGGAGATTTTGTTTGGAATAAAATTGAAGAGCCCAAATCATGTGTCAGAGCAAGATAAAAAATTATGCATAAAAAAGAAAGAAATCCACAATTATATTTTTAATTGATTAATTTTTAATTTCTTCTGAATTTTCCAATTGCCAACTCTTTGTAAGCTCAGGGTTTAAGCTCACCAGGTTTGGGGTGAAGAGACCTGCAGACTGCTCCCAACCTCAGCACCTCCCTAATCTCAGCTTGGGATAAGAAAGGTTGCTGAGAATTTCCTGTGAATTAATGAAATGTAATGAGCAGAGAGAAAGGTGATGTTTGGGAATACATCTTTCCAGTTTTCACCCCACTGAGAATCTATATCCAATACCTCAGGTATCCACTACAGTTACCATTCGGGCACTGGGGACATTTTGGAGGCAGAGTGGGGGGAATCTGAAAAACAGTTTTTCTCCTCTGCAAGCCTTTTTCTGTCTGTTTTTCCCATCGCTGGCAGCCAGAGAAGGACAGGTGACTCTTGTGACACCAGGGATTTGGTGTCCTGCACCAGAGCAGCTGTGCCAGCACCGCTGGAGCCGGGAAGGGCAGCGGGGCAGCTGTTGTGACATAGGGATGCCCCTAGCCCTTCAGCCCTCTCCCTGCAGCACCCAACACTAACAAAAGTGTGCCAAAAGCATCTTCACTTGGCTGCTTGGTCCCAATACGTGGCTCTTGCTCTCTCCCAGTCCCGGTACCATCTCTGGTGTGATCCGCTAAAAATTATCTCTCCATCAGAGAGAGAGGAGGGGGCCAGGGGCAGGCTCTGGTGCAAGGCACTAAGTGTCTGGACCCTGCTAAGTTCAAAGACAGCCTCCCTCCCACCCTGAGGAGGGATGTAGCCGGCCGGAGGATGGCTGGAGGCCACACAGACGGGAAGGTATGTAACAATCCATTTATCACTTTGCAAATATTAGTGCTGCTCGCATTTGCTGCAGCCATATTTCTTCTTGGAAATTGGTGAAGTGAGTAATAACAATGTTATTTATTCTAAGACCTTGGAACTGAGAAGCAATAACAGGGGGACTGTTCCCTTGAAAGCTTCAGAGGTGCAGGAAATAAAATAGGGGCGGGGTGGGGCGGGTGGTGGTGGGGGAGAGAAAATAGACCAACAAAGGCCTGTAGGAGAGAAAGCCATCGAAATCTCTTGTTTAATTTCTTTGCCCCAAAGGTAATAAAATGTATTCTATAATGATTTATATATAAACAAGGAGGGCTGGGAAGAAGGACAAACATTTCAGATTCATCTCTGGCTGGAACATCTTGCGAGGTAGCAGGGTGTGCACCTTGGGTTTGGGATCTGGCAAAGCATTTCCTTCTCCACAGAAATCTGCTGGTTCTCTTTTAATTCTTTTTTTTCTTTCCCCCTTTCCCTTTGCATCCCTTATCTGAATATATAAGGCTGCCCTTTGCTCAGATTTATGGGTTGGGGCAGCACTGTGTGTATTTACAGTCTCCTGACCTGCAGACCTACAGCTGAACAAGAGCAGGAGGAAACCAGGGCCTGTTCCATAAACAGAGACAGATACGAGGGGGAG
Source organism: Formicarius rufipectus (assembly GCA_013399695.1). NCBI lineage: Eukaryota > Metazoa > Chordata > Aves > Passeriformes > Formicariidae > Formicarius > Formicarius rufipectus. The sequence goes on along the minus strand of VXAU01002306.1, from coordinate 179,633 downwards.
GCAGCAGGAATTGTGAGCAGCACTTAACATTTTTAACTATTTGGCCAAGCCAAGGAATTAGCGATTAGATTAGAGGCAAAGAAAAATGAGAAGCGGGGTTAAAGATTTAGGGAAGGTGGGGGAAGAGGGCAGCAACAACCAACAGCGGCCTCGGGTTTGGTATGGGGAGAAATTAAAAGTCATAGGGATTTTATAAAATGTTTTCCAGGGCAAAAGGGAAGAGAAATGAAAGCAAATCTCCAAAGCATTTTAATCAAGCTGTGCTTTCCTTGGGTAGAGCCAAACAGCGCTTTTCAAGTCTAATTACCTTTTGAGGAGGTAGATTACTTAGTCTGTGTTTATTCAGGTACTAATTGCCTCAGATTAAGTCAAAAGAAAACCTTACTCCATGATAATAAATATTTCTTAGGTCCATATCTACCAGTGGGTTTGTCAGCAGAAATTTGGTGCTGATGAGAAAATATTTC
>VXAU01002306.1:139166-171666 GCA_013399695.1 Formicarius rufipectus | reverse complement strand
GGTAGCCAGTCCCTAATTGATCAGTAAAACCTCCCACTGAGTCATTGATGCATCGTGTTATTAGCCGTAAGGATGAGGTTTGGTCCATGTAAATACCTGTGGGCACCTCCTCACCCCTCAGTTTGCTCCCTGAAGGAGTCGCTCCGAATTCCTGCCACCAAGAATTTTCAGCAGCAGCAGCAGCAAATAAATCTGCCGAATTCGAGTCTTTCATTTGTAACCATTGGGCTCAAAAGCATAATTTAGCCAAATTATCAGCTGCCTCCATCTTCCCAGGGAACGAGTGCAAACAACGTTTTAGGAACAGACATCTAAATTTAGTAGGGTTTTGAATAATTGATAGGCTGGTGTGACAGAAGATAGAAACTTATGTTTCTAATCATCCCAAAGCATTTCTCCTTCTTCCCACCCTCCGAAATGAAGTCACTTTGTTTGCAGTTAAATATAGGGAAGATGTCCACTTAACAAGTATAAAATTGTGATAGCATTAAGAGGTTATCCATGGTAATAAAAAGCAGGGAACATGCCTGGGAATGTGATCTGTAAGGCAGATAATTTTTAAGGATGGGACTTGTCCTTGCTTTGTCTGGGGAGAGGCATGTTAGTGATCCCAGGAGGGAAGGGGAAAAAATATAACACGCATTTCCAAATAAATATATTCAAAATGTGTAACATATTTTGGCATGTTACTGTACACTGCTGTTTGATGTTTTTCCTATAAAGCCTAAATTAAGCCATTCCAGAAATGGCTGTGTATCTCCTGCTCCTTGTTGCATCGAAAAACAAAATACATTTTAAATGGCTGTATTACCAATATCCCGGTAGACTTTAAAACACAAGCATGATCATCCTCCCTCTACTTTCTCTCTCCATTCCTAAACACTGCCCCAGCATCAAAAAAACCCACCTTTACATTTCAAGCTCATTTGAAATGTAAACTTTTAGCAAATAAGCAATGGCTTGTGGAGCTGGATCGCTGCTGTGACTGGCAGCAAATTCCTTTTTCTCCCTCCCCTCGGCATAAGGGGTTTGAAATACCCATCAGTGTCAAAAGAAACTGCGCAGATCACTGCTGCTCTAAATAAGGCAGAGCAATGTTCAGAAAAAAACCTGTCCCCCCCCCAAGAAAAACAAAGAAAAAAATCACTCAATGGATTAAAACGACATTTCTGTCCCATGTCAGTCCGAATGACAAAGTGCTGTGTTTTGCATCATTTCAAAAAGATATTCTTCAAACAAATTCAGCATATAAACAGGCAGAGGGCTTTTGTTTGAAACATTTCAGATCAAAAGTTAAGGGAAGAACAATTAATATTGCCTATTAAAATCCCCTGTTATTGTTAGAGATACATTTTGTGGTTACTGACTATAAATAAAAGCAAAGGAACAGAGCCACGGTTTCTCACCACTGCAAACAGAAAAAGCCAATTTCTAGCTTTTTCTGTTTTGTTTTGTTTTGGTTTTTTTCCCTCAAAGTTGCTCTTAGATGTGTTTGCTGAATAAACAGGATTAACCGTATTTAAAACAAGAGATAAAGAACAGCTTTTTATTACACCGAACAGTCTGCAGGGTTTCCAGGCTCCTCTGAATGCACTTCATGCCTGGAAAAAAATGTTCATATTTTACCTTTTTTTAATGACACCATATAGAATATCCATAGCAAAATATCCTCGCAATAATACAAATATGGAATCAATGGGGAATGGTAAATAAAGAGCGTTTTTACCATTTCTACTTCTGGCCAAACGCCTAAGTGTCTTTTTTTTTTTTTTTTTTCTTTTCCCCTCTGTTTTTCTCTTCTGTTTTTGTGTTTGCAGTTTTGTAGCAGGATGAGAAACCAGGGAGGAAAGTATTCCTGTTGCTGAAGGGGCATTCCCTTTTCCTTTGACTGCAAAAACTCACCGAGCGCTGTTAATACAAAACTAATGGCGAGAGTGCAATCCAGAGAGCCAGCCTGCTATCAGCTGCATTTCAATGGAGGCTTTCTCAAAAAATAGGTACAAAGAAAAGAATTTAGACAAATTTGCCTCTTAACCTTTAAAGATTTCCTGCCTATTCCAGTATGTCCTTTATTACATTAATTTTTTATTTAAATTACACTATTAACTGGATATGAATTTATCAAGAATACATATATTGATTTATAAAACAGTATCATTAATTATTATAATAGCTAGATGTAGCTGATATTACAAAGCCATTTAAAGGTTTTTAATATAACTTGGACATACATAGATAGATAGACATTATGGACAAGACTACAATTTAAACTGGCTACCAGCAGTTAATGAAATCCGTGATTTATCTTCTCGTTTAGAGATTGATTATATTGTTGCTTTGTAAAACTATTTATTTTGTGCCATTTTTCAGAGGATGTCTCAATAAAAGAAAAAGATAAATAAAGCATCCAGCCAGGTCTCAAAGCGTATTTGGTTTTATACTTTCTTTTTTAATGCTGCAGCTGCTAATTTGTTACAAGTTTGTAGACTTGTCACCTTTACGAAGAATTGGCTTTCTTGATAGTAGCTGTGTTTGCAAATGCACGACTTCCTATATTTGGTTTAAAAAAAAAAAAAAAAAAAAAAGAAAACAAACAAAAAAAGAAAACAAAACCAAAAAAAGGAGGCTATCTTCCCAACATTGTGCTTATTTCCTAAACCAAAACACAACAAAATGCCTTTCTGGTATAGATTTTATAGGCATATTTTTTGTTTAAGCTGTGGAAAAAAGGGACTTACCCTAGTGCTGCAAAGCAGTCAGTCATGGAGAACATTTTGATTTAAAATGCAATCTGAAGAGAAGAAAAAAGAGGTGTGGGGGGGGGAGTGGAAGAGAAGGAATGATATAAACAAACAGTATACCACTTTCAAGTTCCTCCTAAAATGTTCCTAGCTTAACTAATACATTGAAAGTTTAAATCTTTACACATTGTTCTTGAGGGGCTATGTCTCTTGACTCTTTATTTATATCACTTATTCTTGTCTGGCAACATATGTTACCGATTTATTATAGTATTTTTTTTACTGTTAGCCAGACAAATGTAAGGGCTAGCTGAGGAGGGGTAGTTGCATCTGATGAGTTTAACAATTGCAGGGCATCCTTTAGGGGTAGCCAATGGGCTCTTCTGAAGCTATAATACTCACCATTAACCATTTTCATGCTGACATATTTTTATTGTTGAAGTTGGGGCTTCCCCTCGTCAGCCTCTTGTATTCAGTGGTTTTGCAGGCAAATCAAACAAGGTGGTTGAGGGTAGTTCATCCTGCAAAGGTTTCTGTAGGTGTCTCAAACCACGCTCTTACAGCTTGGCATCAAAATCTGAACAGTGTCACCCCCACAACTGAATAAAGAAAAAGACACACAGAAAAGAACAGTTTTTAAAAATAAGTCTAATTCTATAATCCATGAAAAAAGGAAGCAAATCCTGACCGTAGGAGGTCAGATTTCTCAGTGCCATTACTGACACCAAAAGGCAACAGTGAGGAAGGTTTTTCCCATCAGAGCCAACTCTCCTGCATTCTTATTTTGAATGGATGCACCAACAGCACAGAGAGAAGTTGCGAGGACAGGCAGTGAGCCTGGATGTCACATTTCGCATGTAGTGTTTTTAGGTGACCCATTCTGGACTAAGAACTTGAACTGTGCCCACGTTTTCCTTCCTACTCATCCTCCGTCCTATCTCCTCATTCCATGACAAGAAGTTCCTCTAGCTTCACTGAAAACTCTACCCCTTTGTCTTGTTTCACTGCCAAAGCCCCATCTTGAGCTTCTGGGAGCCAACAGGTTTGTATAAGCCAAGTGGATGTAATTCCTAACTTTTCACACAGTTTTCAACCTTTTGGTGCCAGATCAAACTATTGCACCTACCAGCATGTCTTACTGTACATGAGGCACAGCATAGGATGCTCAAGAGCCCTTCCCTGCCAAGGATCACAAAGTAGATTGTAGGACACACTCCAAATTTCCTGCTGTTTGGAATTCAGTCAGATCTTTAGGACAGGAAACAGCTCCAAAAAGTTGGGTTTAATTTCCCTGGCATCTTCAGGAATTGCAGGAAGAGGCTGCATAAAGCTAACACGAGACCACAGGATCTGATCAATGATGATCTACCTGGGAAAAAGGTACAGCAAATAGATTTCAGGTGGAAGATGAGGCATTTCAGGTAGAATAAATACAGAAATTGCAATTAAACTGATAAGGCTCCCTTGAAGGGGAACACTGACTAGGTGGATCAGGGCATTCTCCTGATAGCACTGGAGGTCCTTGACAAATGCCACGCAATACAGTTTGAACTGGGAAAAGAGCAAGTGCTCCCATGTTTTATTTTGGTTTTAGTTCTTGACAGTGCAGTTCTTGTGGGTTAATTTGTTTGATTTTTAAATTTTGAAAAATGGCCAGACATTTCCTCTACTTATTATAGTGGATTCTGAGGAGAAACTGAACTTTCTAAAAGTAGGTCTGGATTCAGCAACATGCAAAAAACCTCACATTTACTTTTGTATCACATGAAACCAGCCTAAATTTTGGGGCTGGATTTTGTTTGTTTGCTTTTTCTCAAATTACAATTTCATTATACTTTGGATGACCTCCTAAAACAATTTGCAACCCCAAAATGAACCTTTAGGGACAAATTTTGTCCTCCTGAATGCGAAGAGCCCAGTGGATGCAGATGAAATGGGTACACCAGGACTCCCGCAACTGAGGGTTTGAACTCTTTCCTCTTTCCATTTCTCCAGAAAGATTTTATTTAGGTAGATGTCATCATTGTCCTGGGCAAATATCAAATATTTGGTGGCAATATCAAAGACTGGAGCATATGGATTATTACTTATTTAAGTTTTTAATTTCAAGACATTGCCAGCAACTTCACAATCAATCCAGTAACCTCCCTTAAATTTGTTTATTCCACTCAAACCTGTACTTTTTTTGGCTGGGGAGGGAGGAACGGGCAGTGTGGCTCGGCCTCTCAATCACTCTCTTTCTGTTTTGTCCATCACCTTGGTTTCTTTCCCCTGTTTTTGACCTGCACTTTTTCTGGATCAGACACTGGCAGGTTGAGAGGTAATAAGAACCAGATGGACATAGTGCAGAAATTGCCCAAATGGGTACGAGAATGTGGGGAGCTGTCAGGCATGGAGAGAAGCTGGAATTTTTCAGCAATAAAATGGGATTTATCGCCACTCTACCACAGTCATTGCCGACAACCGTTTACCTTGACAGAAACCCCATTCCAATAGGCCATACTGATGCAGATTTTTTTTTTTACCCTTTTTTTTTTTTTTTTCCCAAAGAGTGATGATTGGTATTTGTTCTAAGGCTCAAATGGCCTGCACTAAAGGTGAAGCATTAGGCCAAAGTCCTGTATTCCCTACTGAGGCAAATGAACCTGCTAAAATAAGTTCCTTCCACAATAGCTGTGTAATTGAAACCAGAAAGTGAGAGAATTTGATAAATTGCTTGACCCTGAAGGAATGTTAAGGTCATAAATTTTCATTGCTTTTTTTTTTTTTTTTTTTGCTTCTTTTTTAAGAAAAAAACCCATCTTTTATACATATATAGGTAGATAGATGTATTATGTTTAGTATTTGTCTCCAAATTCCAGCTAGCTTCCAGATCATTAGCCATTACTTTGCCATCCTTTCCCCACAGGAAACTATTAGAAGGTTTAGAGCATTCCTACCTACACCTTTCTAGCAGGACTGAAGGACACAAAATACTCACAAATGGCAGCACTGCTAAGGGGTCTGCCACATAAAGCACAAACAATGCAAAATTGAGGGTCTAGCAAGTGTAATCCCTTTAGAAAGACAAAATAAACATCAGGAAGAAAAAAAAAATCCCAAACAGTACTGTACTTTAAGAGTGCTGAAGGAAAAATGTCTGTAAATCATTTACAGGTTATCAAACATTTATTGCTACTCTTACCTTTTTTTTTGAGCTTACTTAGAAGTGGTGTTACCTTTTACTTGAAAAAGAATGACCAGTGTTTTATGAATAGTATGTACAATATTGCAATATTGAATAATATGTATATAATAAGGTGTCCCTTCAAGCTCAAAAAGACATAAACAAACCACAAACCCCACAGTATCTTTCTGCGGAAATACACATCTTGATAATAAATAAAAGGAAAAAAAAATAAAAGAAAACTAAGAAAAAGCATGAGAATATTTAGGAGAATAACCAGCAATGTAAAATATCCAGTCATGTTCCCATTCTGTGCTTGCACCCATTAATAAATACAGCCATGCTAAAGTAGCTCTAAAGGAGAAGAAGAGAGGAAATGTAGAAGTATTATGGTTTTGTGTATAGTTGTTTGGGGCTTTTTCCCTGCAGTAGTAAAATTTACTTCTTTAACTGTAGCAGCTTCTGCTTCACAACTGCTTGAAATTTGTCATTATATAGTAACTGCTTTTTATAATCTCACTGCTTTCCTCCCCTCTGATTTGAATATAACATTTCAGGGGCACAATTGTCACACTTCAATAAGGTGTTACACTTTACATAGCCATACATACTTAACCCTACATGAAGCAAGTTAAATAATCATTAGCACAGTAACCCATTGCTATCAAAAACTTATTGGTCCTCTAAATTTTAAATTAATGGCCTGTCTTCCCTTGTTCTGTGTGTGTGTCTGTATCTGGTTTTCAGCCACTTCAGTGCAAAGTCATAGGCATTTTATCAGCACATATTAGATGATTTGCATTATTGACATTTCAATTTAAAAATAATAAAAAAAAATATAAAAAAGAACCACGGGGAAAAATAGTTCCTGCTGAGTTGGTTCATCCCTAGACCTCTGATTCTTAAGTAACTCTTCAGAGTGTTAATTAGCAGCTAGTATTTGACAAACCAGGAAAGAAATGCACCCTGCTCCTTTCTAGCCACGTTGTTCTAGCTCAAATAAGTTTCCCTAAGGAAGCAAGAAAAAGAGAAGCTAAAGGAAAAAAAAAAAAAAGAAACAATGCCCTTGTAAAACCCTAGCAAAAAGAAACTCCATAACTTATACTCACTTTTTCTTTTTGGAGGTATTAAAACTACGGTGGGGGTGAGGTTTTATTTTTGCTTTTTGAGGGACATTTTTTTCCCCCCGTAAACTTTCTGGCCCAAATCCCTTCTTTCCTTTTTATTTCATTGAGTCCCAAAGTAATTGCTAGTCATTTGGAGACAGTTACTTATCCAGAGAATGAAGGAGTATCGGCTGCATTTCAATTAGAGAGGGGAAAAAAAAGATAAAGACTTGGAACATAACTGAAAAATGCAAAGTGACATATTAGGATGAGAATTTTCATCTGTTGCTGTATAAATATTTTAATAAAAGTTCTAAAATAATGTGTCTGCCTTCTGCTTTATAAAAGAGAGGAGATTATGAAGTGCAAATGATGTGGCTTAGATCTATAGATCCGACTGGGATTTTTCACCATTAAAGAGTCTCTCTGTGTCTCTCCTCCAGAAGTTGGTTTTAGAGCCATTTCAGACCCCAAAAAGTATAAATCTCATACGTATAAATAAAAGATGACCAGCTAGTGGCTTCAATCACTAATATTTTTTGCAAACTAATGTTCAGCTGATGCAACTCGATTTTGTTTTGCATCACATTAGTGTCACAGCAGCAATGACTGGCCCTTATTCACCAACCCTTTGAGTCAGCACTTCAAGACATCTTTCAAATTAGGTCATACTGCAAATTTGCCACTGATACAAAGGTTGATTAAGAGAGCTTCACAATTTTAAAGGAATGTCGTGTGAGGAGAACTAAGGTCTGGTTGATAGTTACAGGAAATGTGAGGCCCTGTAACTACATGAAAATAACGTATGGGCTCTATGGGGAAAGAACATATTTCCACTGAGTGTTTCAAGTAATACTCATTTACAATTTATCCAAGTCCTCCCCCCACCTTTCCCCCTACCCTGTTACAGTAGGAATTGTATGATGGGTCTTAAAAACAAGCCATGAATTACAGCACAGAGGCGGAGAGATGAGCCCCGTTCTCCTCTTGCCGAAAGTCAGCCTGCTCTTCTCTGCCTCCTTTGATCTTCTTCGGAAAGACCTATTCCTCCCCCCTCCAGCCAAAGCATCTTGGTTTCTGCTTTCCCCCGTAAAAACAATCCAGCGTCACAACGGGACTCTTCACCCGTAATGTAGCAACTCCAAACTGAAGCTGAATTGCCGTATAAACCTCCCCTGAAGAACTGGAGGGGATGATCAGAAGTGACCACCAATCACTCTGCAGTCAAGATAGAACTGCAAATTACTTCAAGCCTGATTTAGGCATCTTTATGAAGTGGCCAAAATATTTCCCCCTCCTAAAGTGCAGAAGGGACAGTAGCTCTCCTTGCTCCAGGGTCTGAGCACACAGAGAGAAGAATCTCAAAGGGAGATGCCGGCTGCCAAGCGCTTCTGGAAATCTGGCCGCTTCATTTCTGATGGCTAAGTGGGAAGTGAGATGAATGATCTCTTTGAAGAGAAGCTGCTGTTTGTTGGGAGGTCAGACCCAAACCTAACATTTTTGTGGCACTCAGGGATTTTAGATATTCCGAACTTTCTCTCTTTGCAGGGAATAACAACACACGAGGAGCTGAGAGTTCCTCTTAATTTGATGTAAGTGGATAAAAGTCAACTGCCAGCTTCATTTTGGTTTAACTTTTTGTCCCACTTGACAAGGCAAGAAGCTGCTGTTAATGTTGAGCTGGCCTAATGCATCAATGCTCAGGATAGAAGGGAAAAAAAAAAAAAAAGGCAAGACTTTGGCTGCAGCTACACTGAAAGCAGCATTTAACTCTCATGTCACTGAAACTTGAGTCCCCCAAGTTATCTTTTCTGTGCTCAGAAATATTACCATAATTTAAGGTTATAGCAAAAGGGGAAAAAACCAAAAAAACAAAAAACAAACAAACAAAAAAACCCCACCACCACACAATTTAAAACCAGAGCCCAAAGAGAGATTTCTTGCCATATGAATAGCCACGAAAGCCAGAAAAATGTTTCTCGTTCCCTCTTGTACTTCCCTTCATTTCTCTGCACTGGAGTCCCTGAACTTGCATTTCTACCATGGGCAGTTGACTTCATTTCATGTTTTTGATGTTACGATCACCCACAGACCTTTCCATTCTCCATATGTTTCTGGATTCAGTCACTTCACCCACAGCCCTCCCCGACAGTATAACACCTCAAATTCCCCCACATGGCAAAGTCTATTTTATTCCCAGTCACTTTCAATTTGCCTCCTGTGTTTCTCTGAAGGATTTAGTTGAATGTGATTTCTAGTACCCAAAGCAGAGGAGGGGGAAAGTGGCAGGCCACAAATGAGAAGGTGGCCTGTGCCACTGCCAGGAATCACTGGAAGTGAGAGTTTTGAAGAGAATTAAAACAGGACCACCACGAGATTGATTTTAATATTTTGAGCTACATTCACACTTCAGATTCCTTTAACCCTGTTCTACCAGGTTAGAGAAAAATGGATATTAAACCCTAAAACCATAAGCAGTAAATCAGATTTAAAGACAACAACAAAAGGTGTAGGTCTGCCCCAGCAGCCCCAATCCTTCCTGCAGACCTAATCTGATAACACCCCTCCAACCTCCTGCCCGGTGGAGGTTGTTGCTGCTGCTGCTGCTGTTCATCTCCAACCTCCATGAATCAGGCAAGAAGGGATATGAACTCATGCCAGAGTGACTTCAACCAACCATGAGAAAACAAATTGGGGGGGTTCCTTTAAAAAAAAAAAAAAATTAAAAAAATCCTGCTGCCTTTTGAGTCTTTGTGGGGACACTGAGAACATGCTTCCAAGCTCTTTTGTTCTGCCCTAAGGGATGGAAAGCTGCTCTTAATTCAAGAAAACAAAGCCTTCCATTGCCACTACCAACGAAACAAAACAAAAAAGAAAAAAAGCTGAAGCGCTTATGAACACTTTGCTCCAGGCTCTGTGGCAGTAAGGAAAAATCATTGCAACCATCACAAGACTTGGCAACACCACGGCCATGCCAGCAGAGTGCTCTTCCCCATTACTGTAAATCACAGGCTGAGCCCAGTTTATTGTGAAACATCCAATTGTGGCTCCTTGAATATGATAAATAAAACCACCATCCCTCAGTGCACTTGACTAACATTTGTGGGAGCGAGGGGAAATTTCACACTTCTACCCAGGGTCAGGACAGAGGCAGCTGATGCTTCAGCAGAGTTTGGTGGGGACAAATCAGAGTGGAGTTGCAAATAAATACAGGAGTTTCTATGCCTCCATCCCCATTTGCACAATTGCTACTCCTGAGACAACCACTTTATTCATTTTTGGCATTGCAGTCTCAAATGTTTTGGGAGACTGGACCTGGGCTCATTTTGGATTGAGTTTGAGTGTTTTTTGATGGCAAGGTTCACACCTGGATCAAAACTGAACAAATACAGTGAAATCAAAGCTAAAATGGTCCCTGGGGCTAAGGCAAGACACAAGGGACAACGTCCACCTTTAGCCAAGGAGCCACGAGCCCAAATTACAGCTACCAGCCCTCGAACACGTGCCATCAGTGCTTCAGGGCTCTGCTTCAGCCCAGCAGGGATGGTATTGCTCAAGCCTTTCCTCTGGGAATACATCAACAGGCACATTTAAAACTCAGCTTCTGCAAGCTATCAGCCACTGGGCCCTCATGCCAGGAAAACTCACACAGACAACTAATGGAAACAGGACACAACCAGGGAACAGAGCCTGCATGGGGTTAGATCAAACTGTGCACGTATTTCATAGGGTTGCTCTTGCCCCAGCATAGCTTTACTCCTATTTTCCACCACGCAGACACCCAGTGGAAGGACAGCGTGATGAAGCCAGAGGCAAAGCAGCCCTGTAAATAAGATCAGCTCTGAAACCTGCCAAGCGATCCTCAGATATAGCAGGCAGTAAAAAGTGGGACTCATTCCCTACCAGACACAGCCAGACAAGATATTCCCAAACAATCGATCCAAAGCCCTCTTCTCCCTTGGAGCTGGTCTCCCTTTGTGCATACACCGGATCAGCTGAATATTTATAGAAGAGAGTGGAGGTCAGACTGCTTCATTCGCTGCCCTGGCTCCCCCTTGGCCAGCTTTCTCACAGCCAAGTCGCCAGCTGGCGGGCAGCACCTCTCCCTGCCGGGCCGGGAGTGCAGCGTCCTCCGAGCGCCAGCTGGCTTTCGGGGACACCGGCCGTGACAGACCCACGGCAAACCAAGTCGCTCCAACCTCCCAAGTGGCTGAGCTGAAATTAGAGTGGGCCCTCGCATGGTGACGTTGAGGCAGAACCTCACTTCTCAGGGGATAAAATCCGCAATTTGAGTCCTTTTCTTCATCCCCCATCTCTTTGCTCCTCCCCGACAGCTTCGTAACTTGGAGTCCCCTTTGATGTGATTACCCACCGAGCTGTGCAGGCCAGACCCCCACATACAAATCTGCATAAACTCTGCATCTTCACCAATAGATCTCGCCTAGAAATAAGCTTAGACTTCAAGATCTGAAAGAGCCAAGTGGTTAGGGCCAGCCAGTTTGCTCCACCAGCTCTATTGAGCAGATGAGAAAAAGCACCTAATTAGCTAAATTTATTAATATGTTGCCTTTTTTTTTTTTTTTTTGAAGAGGATACAGCTACATTATAGAGGTGAAACATGACTTTTGATGATCAAGCAAGCAGTGATTAAATAAGGTTAATCCTCATTTTATATGCTAATAGGATATTTATAATCTCAACTGCATATCCAATTTAGCTATTTTATTTTCTGTTGTTAAGAAAGTATTTCTTATTAGCGAAAGAGAAAACCCCTACGTTCACTGCAGATGCTATTTTAATTGGGCTCAAGTGCATTGTGTGTAATTAGTCCACTTCTCTAATATTTCATCTATAATTACACCATGAACAATGTGCTTACATTTCAGAAGGGCTGCCAGTTTAAATTTTTCTCTAAATAAAACTACTAATTAATTGGTGACCCTTCCCTCGGACAAATGATTCGTATTGTAGCCCGGTCCCAGGGCTCTCAAAGGATCATCTTTTCAGAAGTTTCAACACCTTGTTTTGACATGCTGCCTCTGACCTGAAAACCATAAAGCCACCCACACCACTCACCTGGTATCACCAGAACCACCACTTCTTACCTCCTCCTGAGGTACCACAGTGCAGGCATGACTTCAGTAGCAATTTTAGACAATGCTGGCTATTGAGAATGACCAAAGAAAATTGAAGTGGATGTTGTTCATCTCATTCACCTAATAAATTGTCTCCATAGTTTAAGAGAGGACAGTGATGTGGCAGATAGGGGAGGGCTCCCATTCTACACCACAGCAGCCCAGCTCCATAATAGAGGAAAAAGAAAGAAATAGCCCTAAACACGATGCCAGTGAACATGTGATCTTATCAGCAGGACTGAAAGGTCGGCTCTAAAATGCATCCTCTGCAAATGTCAGGAGAAGGTGTTTCTCAGAGCTGGAGACCAAGGTGAGCTCCCTTGGAGGCAGGTAACATAACATGCAAGATACTGTGTGGGGTAAATGTTTCCCTCTGTAAAATACTTGCATTAATTTCACTGGTTGCACACTAACGTCTTTGGTGGAAGATCAAACAGAAAACTGAGGATACAACAGTCCTCAAAGTAGAACCACCTATCTTTTGCTACACTTTTCCTTCCCCTAAATGGCAGCAAACTACTGGGCAACAAACACATGTGCATATATTTTTATCTATAGACATGCACAAAGTCATACCTGGCCATGCTAAGCATGAAGGATCTTCATCTCATAGTTGTCAGACAAGCATTATGCAAACACCACTTCACAGCTCAGGCTTTCCTCCTGGCAATGCATCTCCACCTCAGGTAGGGCGAGACTCGCAGTCAAAGGGGTTATTTCCAGTGCCTGATAGTTTATGATAACCCCATAGAGAGCCCTAGAATGAAACAGAGGACACAATTAACCTTCCTACTTATGCCTCCATAAAAACACCCTCAATTTAGGGAGAAAATAAAACTTCGAATCACACAGAATATCCTTGCCCAAGAGGACAGAAACCTCTCTCATCTTTTAATAGTTCCCATTACAGAAGTTAAACATTTTCATGGACAGTGGAGTAGGTAACTAAGCTGGCAGGATAAGAACACTGGTCTTTATCCCACCAAAAGCCTTTCAACATGAGGATGAATGTCATGGGCCAACACATGTCTAGAAGAAGACTGGGCTGAAGAAAAGACAGACAGTCCCTGGAGTTCAGACCAGATAAGTATGAGACACCCTTTGGGGTGTGCCAGGACCACACCCTCTGTGGCACGCCCTGTGCTGCCACACCCTCCTTCCCAAAGCACACTTGTGAAGAGACAGCATTTTGTTTTCAAGCATTTCTTCTCCATAGGGGGTGTGTGAAAACCTAGTTGCTATTTAGGGAAGGGTGACTTCTTCCTCCCCACCCACCACTTTCTACTTTCCCTTCCTCCCCAGAAAAAGACCAGCCTGACCCTTCCCATCTGCTGGGGAAAGCCAAATCGCTACCAATCTGGCTCTGATATAAACTAGCTTTTGCTGCCCAGAAGTTTATTTTTCAAAACAAGCATGCCTGCAAAGCAGTGTTTATTTAAAACACAGCAGAAATGCCAGTAACCCAACATGCACAGGGAACAGCACCCGGAGGTCTCCCGTTTAGTGCTCGAGAGCTATTAAGTAAATCAGGGGAAAATTCCTCAGGAAATGATGGGGTTAGGCCTGATGGGCATCCCCATGTGATTAAATGCAACTTAATGAGGTCACGGGTGACAGATTTGGGTGCAGAAGTGTTTAAACAGCATGCAAAAAGGAAAAAAATAAGCATTCAGAGCACACAGGGGATGGGAATCGAGGCTGGTTGTGTTATCCTGTGGTGCAAAAACACATCCAAAAGGGTGGCCTTCTTGCACACATGAGCTTTTCATAGCCTTTGTTAACAGCTTATGCCATTGAGCAAACATTACAGGGGCTCTGGGCTGGGAATGGTCTGGCCAGTGTCACGAGTCAAGGATGGCCAGCATCACTTTGATTTCTTAGAGGCTAGAGAGGAGGACTTAGGTCACAACACTTTATTTCCACCCCGCCCCCCCAACATCTTTAATAGAAAATGGTTGTCTTGATCGAAGGAGCTAAATTCTGCTGTCATTCTGCAGGACTGCAGGATAATTACATTGACTTCATCCGAGCACTTCAGTTGTGTTGATGCACTTGTCAAGGACAGGAGAGGATTCTTGGTGTCTCACAGTCCTTGGGACATTTGTTCAAGAAACCCTTCAACATTCATACAAGAGGGTCTTCTTACACCTGAATCACTAGGGGAAGAGTGCCCTGTCTGGCATCCCACCAGCAACTTTGTGATGTGGTAAAAGGGTAAAAGGTAAAAGGGAATTTTTGCCTTTGTCAGCCAAAAGTTCATGGCCAAAAAGCCTTTTACCGTTGTGCTCTGTTGGTCAAGAGCAACTCACTGTTCCTTCCCAAATAATAAATGGTTACCTACTGGTTTTCATGTGTGGTCAACAATGATGCAATATATCCTTCCAGCTGACAACAGCTCCACTTCTCTATTTAGTGTGCTGTGCTATTACTCAAACAGCTCACCTGCTAGAGTGACTTGCACCCACTTGTGAAGAATGAAGATTTTACCAGTTGGCTATTTAAAAAAAAAAAAACCAACAAAAAAACCACACCAGAACCTAGAACCCATATTAGGTGGAAAGGGAAAGGCCAAAGGGAAATTATTGCTGTTTTAGACAGCAGCATAAATTTTCTTCCTATTTTTAACCTAGCTTTTAATTTAATAAATTTTATGACCCTTATATTAAGTACATATGTTTTACAAGACATTGTGTCCCTTGAGTCACCCTGAATTTGCTCTATTATAGCAGAGTTAAATGAATGAATACTGTGTTTCTGATTTCAGCTTACCCCTTATTTGATCCTTATATAGTCAATAAACCTTCATAGAAGCATGGAGCAACCGGATCAAGCAGAGTGCCAAGGCTGTGTTTGGGAACTCTGTTAGTCTTTAAAAGGCAATTAGTAAATTGCTATTCTCTTATTCAGATCCTACTATACCACTGACAGGGTTTCCCTGCTGTTTACAAGGAATAAATGGTGATATTGATAAGACTTTCAAATTTATACATTATCAATTCAATTTTCCCATGATAATTGAAAAAGGAGGTCAAATTTTCCTTTGTGCCTCCGAGTCCCCAAAACCTACTTAGTAGTTTTTCCTATTGCTCTCTGGAACCTTAGAAGAGCAAAATGCATTTAAATCAGACCTGTACAGGTTATGGACTATTTCCAAACAAATGCGGTTTTGGAAGGAAGGTGGGGAATCCTTTAGAAACACTTGAACAAAGGCCAACCCTTCTTTCCCAGTATAAGGAATCCTTTCACTAAAATTGGGGCATATAGGCTAGTATGTGACTGCAGAATAATGTACAAAAAAATTAATGCCCGCTACAAATTGGAATGAACAAATTAGAAGATCAATCAAATTATCTGGAAAATCCTTTTACAAAACTAAAACACCCCAATACCCAGTGCCTGCAGAGAAAATAAGCAGGTACCAAGATTTTTCTTGTTTGGGTGCACTTACACTGTTTATTTAAGTAATACATGAGGGCAGCTTTTCATAACAGGTTTGCAATGGTGGCAAAACAAAAAGATTAGAAAAGGATAGTTGATATTTGCCTCACAGTGGGAAGCATGAGTTATTGATTGGCCTTGTATCAGCTGAGAGTTCCTTTTTAATATAATAAGATTAGTTCAGAAGGGTGTTTTATAAATCGGGTGGTTCTTATTTGATTTGAGTATGGACTCTTAGCGACTTGCCAAAGTTCAGTAAATATGCAGAGTATAGTATATGCACTTTATCTTTGTGTATTAGTTATGACATAAACACAGAGGGGAAAAGTCAAATTTTATACATCAGAAAATGGGTTTGTTGCCAGACATTCTAACATCGCGTATTTAATTTCACTGATGTATGTTAAAACGGGAAACCAAATTCAATGAGCTGTTTGTTTCTTTCTACAAATACACTTACATCAATGACCTCTGAGGACATGACCTCAAAATGTAGCTGGATGTTTAAAAGAACCCCGAAGATCTATATAAGACATTAATGTTTGTGTCAGAGGGCAGTATACAAGCATGTATATACTCAGTCGTCTATATGTCGACTGCTATATTTTTTATTGTTACAGGAAACCAGCCAAAATCCCAAACAGGAAAATTATCAGTGTTTTTTTTGTTATTGTTTCTTTTGTGTGTGTGTGTGTGTGTGTGTGTGTGTGTCTTGGCATGGTCCTGTTTAAGACTAAAGGCATGACCTTAAGTTATAGCATATTTTAGCCCTGTTCAGTAACCATTTTGGCCCCTTCTGTGTGGGGTTTTAAATGCTATCTTGGGGAGCACAAGGCTCACACAGTGGTGAGGCATGGTACGTGGAGGTGCCAATTCTCCTGTGTGGGAGGATTCATACTAGGTTCCTAAAAAAGAAGAAATTACCATTTTAGCTGGGCATGGGGAACTTCTGGTCACCTCTTCTGGGGACAAACTGATGTCAAGTCCTGCTGTCTGTCAGGATTAAGTGACTGTTTGCTTTTTCACTAAAATGTAGTTGGAGAACAAAGCAACTCAAATCTCTGCCATCCTTGACAAAGCATCTCAAATTGCTGAGTAAAATTCCTTAATCCTCCCATCTCAATCTGAAAACACCAATGCCACATGGTAACACTGAGGTCTTTTTTTGTCCACCACAGAGAACCACTGACATCAATGTTTGATTTGGAGCTACCTTTTCCTGGAGCCACCCATTATCAGAGGGAAACCTCAGCTGTTTGTTCTCAGACCGGCTCTGCCCAAGTAATTTTTCCCTCCTCATAATTTCACCACCAGTGAGAAATTAAATACAAAGTGAGAAGAGAATGAACTGGCATAGCTTCTCATCCCCATAAACACATGTGGTAGAAGGCAAGGTGAGCTTTTCCAACACGAGAACCATGAGGAGGGATGCAGCAGCTAGTAGTCTGAGTTGACTTCTCTGGTCCAGAGGTCAGGCAAGAAGAGACAAGCCTCAGCAGTCCCCTCACTACAAGCAAGCAAACTGGATGTAGAAAGTAAGAAAGCAAAACACCTGATCTGATGAGGATTACGCTGTTGTAACCTGGCACAATAAAGAAGTCTAAACACCAGGTGACTTAACCACTATGTCTATCTGTAGCCATCATTCCTACATAAAACTCAGCTCTCATCCTGACCAGTATTTTGCAGCAACATTTAATCAATAATAACAAAAAATCAATTCCCAATTTCTGCTAGAAAAGTTAGAGAAATTACTACTTGCTCACTCTGCTACCTACTCTGCTCCTACTGTTACTACTGCTTTCCTACCACTATTTTCGTGTCAGTTCTAATTGCTCCATCCCGGCTTCAGTCAGTGATACAAACCAAGCTCCAGGGGGAGGAGATCAAAGATCTGACTGGCCAGTAGTAGTCAGAAATCATTGTCCAGGGAAGAACAGAAGTGTAGGACAGCAACAATTCTTTCCCAGCCCACTCTCTCTCTGCAGGAGATGAGATATGGGCCCAATTCTCCTTCAGGCATTTGCCAAAGATGCAAAAGTCTACCATAAAAAACTTAGGAAGATGGAGAAAACAAGAGGTAGCTTACACTTCAGTAGACTTAATTCCTTTTCTTCTAGCCTATTTCAATCATTTCCTTTGAGATTTAGCTGTAGAGGTCCATGAACTGAATTGTGTGCACTATTACCTAGTCCTACTTTGATCTATATTTGCTAAAAATTAGTTTGTGTCTCTGTTCTCCATTTCTGACCTCAGTGATATGCATGCTTTGGTTCAAGCTTTGCTTCCTGGAAGAGCTGCAGAGGATGCAGAATTGCCCCTCTAATCAGGGCCAGGTCAGCAGCAGAATCAGGACTTTTATCCTAAAAGCCATAAGGGCTCCATAAGGAGCAGCAAATAAGTCCTTGTGAAGAACCTTCTAACACACTTTCTTCCTCCCATCATCAAATAAGATACCAAGAGCAGCTTCAGAAGGTCTGGTCATGAAAAATAACCCCAGGTTTATAACCAGCAATAGTCAGCTGGAAAACATAACTCACTGCTGAGCAGTTTATGCACAGCTGGCTCAGACTGGTGTGGAACAGGGTGTGCAGGGCAGGTGGGCACAAGGATGAACAATGTTTAGTTCTATAGACCCTTATGGTTGGCTACAGAAGGGACCAGCAGGGTCACACCCTTCAAGATGCCAAGGCCAGAGGTTTAAATATATAAACCTCAGCACTATCTGGGCTATATTATCTGGGAAAAGAGCAAGTAGAACTTCACAGCCCCATGCTGCAAAACTTGGTCATGTAAGAGGTTTTCTAAGCATTAGAGATGGCTCTTGAGACTGCAGATGCAAAAGCTGCAGAATATTTTCCTCGTCTATCACATCTCCAAAAATCATTGCTTAAACTTTCTCAAGAGGTTTCCATCTCCTTGCTGGAGGCAGCAAGTTAAAAAAATGGATACCTCTGTCCAGAAAGGATGCTAAAAAGATCCCTATGGTTCTCTTGGTAAGGATAAAACTTGAGAATCCAATTTATTGAATTAAATTATAACAGTGACTTTGCAAGCAGGCAGGAAGATTCTGGAGCAGTCTTTTCCACAGAAAACTCACAAATGAGGAGTTATAGAATGACAACATCTCTGAGACTAACCTGAATAAAAGCTTTAAGGTTAAAAGGCAGGGAGCAAGGTGCATCTGCACAGACAGAGCTCAGGGACTGGGACAGATGGGAGCCAAAAGAGCTTGCAGGGGACACCAAAGACCCTTTAGTACAGACAGGGATGGCTGGTCTCACATGGAGTGAGCACAGGTCAAAGTCTTGAAAAAACCCAGATTATGAGGAAACAGAATCCTTCAGA
Source organism: Formicarius rufipectus (assembly GCA_013399695.1). NCBI lineage: Eukaryota > Metazoa > Chordata > Aves > Passeriformes > Formicariidae > Formicarius > Formicarius rufipectus. The sequence goes on along the minus strand of VXAU01002306.1, from coordinate 152,732 downwards.
AATTTTTCCACTTTACTCCTGCAGGCAGTGAGGCTGAACATTTGAACTATGAGCTAATGGCAGGATTTTAATCAAACCATTCCCACAGAAATGCTAGGACATTTGAAGCACAGCTCATTGGCCAGAATTCCTCCACACCAAGGTGAAAAATGAGCCTTGAAAGACATGCCCACAAAGCAGACATTTCTCACCCGATGACGAACGGGCAGCCGCCACTGCTGTGTGCTGCTCTTAACCCAGGTGGTAATAGCTGCTGGCCTCAAGAACTAGTTATCTCTCATTTATATCAGTGAAAAGCAGTGTCTCCACTGAAGTCAATACAGTTTCACTGGGCTAAGTGTGATCAAATTAGGCTCGATGTCCACAGACCTGAGTGTATTGCTTGCCTTAGGGCAGGGGAATGAGAACAAAGGGCTCATATATTGGTATCTGTGTTTGGTCTGTAAAGTATTGCTCTCTCTTGCCCACCACATCTTTCAGCAATGGGCTATCTGGAGTCATACAATTAAAAAGTCATTTATGCTCAAGATTCCCACATCTCTGACGTATGCCTTGTCACAGCACGGGTGTTTAGCTCTACTTCAGAGAGAGTCAAGCGTCATGAAAAGCTGGCCACCAGCAAAAATCATTCTGAAAGGAAAAACGGGAGCTAAAAAGAGACAGATATACACAGAACAACAACCTGGAGATGTTACAAGACTCCATCAGAGCTGACTCTGGCCATGAGCAAAGCAGGCAGCTGCCCAAAACATCACAGATAAAAAGGCGTGGGAGTTTGTCCCCATGCATCCTTCCCCCTGACTGGTAGCAGAGCTTTGCTGATGGTCCCATCAGTGGCAACTGGAGTTGGGTCATGAAGAGCCAAGCTCCAAGGCCAGCCCTCCAGGATTCATATCAGTAACCACAGTCAAAGGTTTATTTGCAGTACTCCAACCTGTAGAGTAAAACCTCCTGGGTTCTGTTGGTGCTGGAGGCAGAGCCTTGGGAAGATGCTGGTGAGCCTGAAAGAAAACAACCACTGCCCACAGGAGCCTTGGTACCTGATCCTGGGAAAAACCCACCTGCTGCTGGAGCCAGCTGGTTGCCTGTTTCTATTTTCCCACATTCTGCATGATTATCACCACAGCATCCCCACCAGCTCTGGGGCAAAGTTCATAGGTGAACTTGCAACTAGGAGCACACACGCATGTACAAACATGCACCTCTTTTCTCAGCCACAGTATTTCATAGTCCATGGTGGAGTAATAAGCCTGGGCTCAGTATCTGCCTCATGGTATAACTTTCAATCATGTTAATTAAATTAATATGGGCCATGCTAATGAAAACCACAAAATACTATTTTGGTGTCTATGAGCGCATGCATTTTGATAATATCCACTTGTCATTCTGATGTTCCTTTCTACACCAAATATCAGCAATGTAAACATCTAACAACACTTTCATCATAACAAAGGAAAATCTGCATCAGCACCAGACTGAATGCAGACAGACTTGTGTAAGCAGCAAGCACCAGAAATATTCAGGCATACTAGGGCTCACCAAATCTTCAACAAACGCTCCTCCTATCTAATCTTTTAATCTACTTTTAAGGTATATTTTTGGCTCGTGTTTTGTTTTAGGTTGGGGTATTTTTTATTATTATTATTCTTTCCCTGTGTGATTAGCCAGCCAGGAAATGTTTAAATTACAAAATCATAAGGTTTAAAAGATTTATAGATCAAATTATATTAACCTAATGCAATAGGCCAGCCATACGGAAATTAGAAGTCTTTATATTATATTTTGGTTATTAAATTGCTCCCTTTATACTGTTTAGTTTGTTTGTAACAGCAAGGTTTTGCTGTCTGATGTCAGAACCCGCAGAGTAACCAAGCAAAAACAAATGACTTAGTCCTTGGTTCAAAGAAATAATAGGTTACTAGCATAATTAATTTTATGTTTAATTACTGCAGAATGAAACAATTCAACAATATCCAATCAATCCTCAGAATGACAGAACAGAAGGTCAGCAGTTGCTAAGTCAATTGTTTTGAAAGAGAAATTTATGTCAGGTTCTCTTTTATGTGCTGGAGAAAGAAATTGGATAAAAGTGGTCAAGCAAATGTTAATTAATTGTATAAATGTAATCCTGTTGTCATGCAAAAATCATGGAGACTCCAGGCACAGTGTTCAAAACACTGGGTAGGCATCAGTCAAGAACATCTAGAAATGACATCTTTGACTTAAAACAATAATAGTGAAAGAAAGGAGAGCAAACAGGAATGTTTGAAAGCCAGACTAGTTTTCAAACTGGCATTCAGAAGCATGTTCGTACATGCTGACTGCTTCAGTCTGGTGGCTGTAGAGGCAGGTCCATACCACTATGAAGTCTGACCTTGCCTGGATCCTTGGTACCAAGCCTCAGATGTGGCTGCTTCTGCCCTCGCTGTTTTTCCTCACATTAGAGAGACAGAGTCCTATAAAAGGGACTTTCATGTAAACCGAGAGCCCCATTTGAGCTAATTGGGCTCAAAATTTCCAACTCCCATGATTTTTTTCTCTGAGCCTCCAGATATTCAGCAAAGTTTTATTTTTCTGCAGCACTAGCTCTTAGTTACATGGCTACACATTCCCATCACTCCTCAAAATAGCAGTTTCTGCTCCCACACAGTTTTGAATTTCAAGATGCCTCAGCTGCAGTTTCCAGCAGTTTCCATTATTTCCCAAGACTGATGAACAGGTGTTTACAAAACCAGGACTGCCTACTGGGCTCAGCCATCCTCTGACTCAAAGTTTCATTATTTTCTGCACCACTCTTCTCTTCAAGCCTTGCTTATGTCACCAGTGGCCACTCTCTATGACCACCTGCTTCTTCCTTTGAAAACAACTTGTGAAAAGCCTTTAACCAGTCTATTCTCTTATTTTACGCTGCCACCATCACCTGGAAGCTGAAGACTGGTGAGGAAAGATCTGGTGGCCCAGTCACCAGTGGCATAGCTGGACCTGGTAATGAGGTCCATGAAAGTTTACTGGGTTAGCTCTGAAGTCTTGGCAAGGCAGGGACAAGCATCTGGTATTCCTTACCTTAGCTCTTGTTGCACTAAAGGTATTATCCCAACCTTTCAAAAATCATGACAACAGAAACATTAGAATTCATTGATCTAATTATCACTATGCCAGCTTCTTTTAATCTATTTTTACACAAAATCTAACTGGGTGGTTGACTGTGTGCAAAGCACAGACACACTAAGGTCTCTCTGACTGTAGAAACTTCTCCTTGACTGAAGGAGATCTATCTCTACAGCCAGGGAAGGACAGTGCTTTATTGTTGAGTGTAAAAGTTAAGATGCAACCATGCATATAAACTAACCCAAGCTGTGTTATGAACTAATTTTGTCATCTGTAACAGGAGGTGACCCCAGGGCATGCTAGATTGAGCAGCCTTGAGCTCTCCAGAACACAAAAAAAGCCCCAAAACAATTCAATAAGCAACCAGTGCATTGTGAAGATGAACCCTGAAGCAGCTCTGCAATGCTTTGAGACCTTCTTTCTGAGGCTCTCAGCTGGTACCAAAAAGGGGGCACTGTTAATGCCAGTCTCCACTTTGTTCCACATCTCAGCCCATTTGATGGTGGGAAAGCAGGCAGACTGGGAAGGAGTGAATGATGAACCCCACAGAACCACATTGGCATTCCTAAGCCTCACACAGGGTTTAGCTCTTATTTTTTTTCCATAGAAGATGCCAAAACATTTGCAGATTAAGCAAATATACAGCTGTATACTTGTTTTAAATGTAAATGTTATAGGAGGTTCCAAAGGATGGTAACAAGTGGGAAGAGTACACCATCCAAGAGTCCTGGCATGGGCTCTTGTGATGTTACTATGGTTATCCATGGTAAACAACACCACAGAAAAAGTTACTGAGCTTGAGCAGGGCCTGATTTTTAAATCTTAGTAGGGCATCCAGTTTAAACTTGAGACACAAATTCTTCAGTGGTGTCATGAAAATATGAGGCCTACAGAGTTTTGTTCTTTTAACTGTAACTTTGCAACAGAGGCTGAATGCCACCCCTTCCTGTACAGAAAGAAGTTTAACACAGAAGGCAAAGGCATTGAAAACAATTGTTTCAAAACATGGTTCTAGAGAGGTTATTTCATGGTTTTGCTATGCTTGAGTCTGGGCTGATGATGCCAGCATTACTAATCCTTGAAATGAGGGGGTTTACATTGGGAGTGTTGACATAACCTTAGCTACAGCAAGAAGAAAGGGTACAAGAAGATGTAAATGTGTATTTTTGGAAATAGATTTCATTCTGACAACTCTATAACAAACAAGTGAAATTTTAATACTGTGCTTCGATGAAAAATGAGCTGCTGAATAAACACCAGACTAATTCATAAAGAGCAAACTCAGCCTGTTTAATATTTCTTGAACTGTACCAAAAATTCCATTGATCACTAGCATTGCTGTAAATAGAAAATTCCTACCATTTTCAAAGGAGCCAGGAGAATCTCACTGGGGTTTGCCTATCAAACTTCTAGACACTTTTGAAGCTCCCAGGCTAAAACATAATAAATCAAACATGAAATTGTATAGTGTTGGGCTGAGCTGGAACCTATGATTATGCGGTCTATTCCTGGGATTGTTTTATTTTTTTGGTGAAGTATTTTGTTTCCACTTAATTAGTGTCCTCCACCAAAAAGTCAAATATCCCTCCCTTGATCAATCAGCTTTTTAGTCAGAAGTGCACAAATAATTCAGAAATTAGCTATTAGACCATTCTCCACTTCAGTACTGACATATGACAGTGCATTTGCTTCTTGGAAAACTAAATCCATGTCATGCCCAATATTAAAACAAAGGTCCCCCCTCCCTGTCCCTGCTATTCTTTGCAGGATAGAGTTATGAAAACAGCAAGATATCAGATATGCTGCATTAAGTACATCCTAAGGCAAAAGATTAAATGGATATTCAACAAGCATTCCTATAAGCCTGAAAGTCGAGGATCCTTCACTGTATTTTTCTAATTTTGGAATCTCTTTTGTCAAAGAATTCTTTTTTCCCTGAACATTTTCAAGGTGATATTTTTTTGCCCATTTTCCCTAACGTCCAGTCTATTCCCTTACCAGCCAAGGAAAACTGAGGCTGGTCAGGATCCAAAAAAATAAATAAATTTTTTAAAAAATAAATTACAAAATCCAGAGCTATGTGGACTAAGCACAAAAAATGAGCAGCATGTTGCCTATTTTAAATTAAGCACCTTTACTTTTTCACCCAGCAACCCTGGGCACCAGGAAAGCTCAGACCTGCTGTTTAGTGCTCAGGGTACCAGCACCTCGAGTCCAAGCTTGTGGGGGAGTTTGGGATAATTTCATGTTAGGCAGACTTAAAAACCAGGCTGACCAGTTGCAATGCTATTTTAACTCAAGCTAACATCTTTCCCACACTCCTCCCTTGTAGCAGAGACTGACAAGCTTTCCCTTGCTGCAACTTTTTATTCCTGTCCTTTCATTTGTCCTCATTTTCCCAGAAAACACTCTGAGATGTAACATCTGTCCTCCTCCCACACCCTGCCCTCCACCTCTTTTTTTTTTTTTTTTTTTTTTTGGAAAATTTTATTTTCAAGTGGCCCAAAAGCTGATGTTCTTTGCTTACCTCCATTTTTGACCCCAGTCTCACATTCAAATACTAAAAGCATCCTTTTACAGAAAATGAAGCAGGAAAGGAGCAATGATGTAGATACCTGAACCAGCTTTGCACACAAAATATCCTTGCCATGCTACTTTCAGTCCACTTTTTGCACTGCGAAACAGCAAATCTGTGACTCAACCCAGGCTGCAGAGGACTTTCTAATTTTTAAATGTTACCATTTGGAATCATTCAAAACCTTTGCTTCCTTCTCTGTGGGCAAACAGGGATGAAGCTCTTAACAAAAATGTTTAAAAGATTTGCATATTTACAGTTCAGAGCTGTTCTGTTAATTCCTTTGAAATGCAGGGGTATAAAGTCCCCACACACACTCTCCCCAACTGCTCCCAAAGCCAGCCGGGCTGTGCTGCCTGTCACTTACCCAACAGCCTTATCCTGAACCCCTGTAAGGGCTGATGTAAGTGTAATTTATACTACTCCAGAGCTCGATCCCTTTGCTCAGGAGCATGTATATCAAATTCTCTCACCCCCCTATACACAATCCAAAGGTTTGCATAGGTCAGGGCATGAATCTTTTTGTTAACAATCCTTTTTTTCTGTATACTCACATAGCAGAAAACTCAAAAAAAATGTGTATATATACACACATGCACATCAATTTTCTTATCTTCATAACACAGCTCATGTGGAAGTTTTTTCCCTCCTTTTCCTTTTAAAGGACAAGGAAAGTTTGTTTTAATACAGGTCTCTCGTCTTCAGCACCACTTCAGAGAGAGTGATAGGTTTGCATGCCTCAGTTTAAGTTTATGAGCTGCCGGCCCACTTTCAATGACAAAAGAAAATGTAACCTAGGCTGGTTTTCAACCACTGATTGTCAGATCCCATGTTCAATATGTCATATGAAGTACACTTCATTAAGGGCTGAATTACTTTACTTGTAACATGAGCTAAATTAAAGTCAACGTCAGGCTGCATAAATCACCAATTTAAATGTATCACTAAGTGAAACAGTCATCATCACCCTGTGCCCTAAAATAACCCAAAAATCTGGGCTTCATTTTTATACGTTGTAAGGATGACAGATTGGAGGTTTTTTTTGTTCTTTGCTTGGACTCACAATTTTACTGTCAGAAACTATTGAACTTCTAAGGAATAGCAATGGCCCTGTAACACCTCTCATCAGACAATGTATTTCATGGTGCCGTGAATTCGCCACTCACGAGGAACAGACCCCGAGCATCCATCAGACTGCCACACAAGTCCTTCATTATACTGACCGAGTAGAAATTTGGTATCCATCCTGTTCAAGCAAGGGTATGGGAAGGAACAATCCTGGGAACACTTGCACAACCACCAGGGCAGTCCCCCTTGGGTCAGGCCCTGGATGACACGACTGAAGTCAATGGGGTATCATAGGATTCAGGCAGACAGTTTCCCACCAATATATTTTTCTATTACCAGAGCTGGAAAAAGCTATACAAAAAGAAAACACTTGGCAGAAAAAAAAAATACACCAGTGCCTCATCTGTAAAAATCCAGGATATAACTATTTCCTCTTGCAGCAGTTTTATTCCAATGCAGCCCTGTTGGGTAAGGCATCACTTTTCCTCTACACTGAGCTGAGAATAGCCTCCTAGATCCACTCTGAAATTTTAGGAAAGGCACTAGATGGCCAGAGCAACGAAAGATGTTTCCAGATGACAGTGGGTGGCAGAAATAAGTAGCATGAAGGGCCAATTTTCATGCCCATTGCCCAAGTCAGAAAAGCGCCTCTGAGGTCCAAGAAAATGCATCAGTGTAAGACTGGTGAATGCAAGTCAAGAATTATAGTCTAAATTGCTTCTTCATATTTATTCCAGCTGTTTGAACACTGTATTAACTTCTGTTAAATACATAAACTAAATTTACTTATTAAAAAGTAAATAAGACTTGCCTGTTCTTTTCAATAGACCTTTCATGTGTTTTTAGCTTGAGAAGATGAGAAGTGAAATAGTAGAGTGGCCTTTTCTACTGGTCTGCTTGCCATCTGGATCTCTCTGGGCCCTGGCATCTGCAGGAGAGGAAGGAAAAAGTCAAAGTATTCCTGGAAGGAAGAAGAGGCTGCTACCTAGTAGAAAAATGGGAGAGAGAAACCTGGAATTGAAGGGAAGGAAGAAGGGGAAATATGAAACTCATTTATTTAGCCTCCCAGCACAGATTTCTTAGCATGCCCCTTAACTTTCTGATCTCTTTGTTTTCTTGAGTATGATGATTTTCATGCCTTCTATTCTTTTTTCCTCACATTTTAGTTTGATGTTCATTCTCTGCAAGCTTCCTGCATATGTCAGCATGAAACAATAGGCTCTCATTACACTTGGCTTCTTTCATCTCCTTCAGACACTGACCTACATTTGTTCTGTTTTTGTCAGTGTGGAAACATTTTCCCATATCGGTTCGTTAAAAAAATAAATCACATGTTCCACATTACCAACCGTGTTCTGTTGTCCAGAGTATTTACCCTGGATGGTCCTGCAAAGTGATTTCAATTAAATTGAGAAGTCCTATGGTACCAAGATACCTGGTTGGAATTGAAGTATTACTAGAGAATGGGAAACCATACCTCAGTGAACATCAATTCATGTGCTGACAATGCAGGATTAACCAAAAAACATGTGCATCATTAGTGATGTGGGAGTGAGACCTCACCACAAGCACATCATAACCAAGCCTGAGGCAAGCTACAAGAAAAAAAAAAAAATCTTCCCCTCCATTCCTTTATGCACTCCCTTCACACTGATGGGTTTTTAATGTGTTGGTCTGGTAACACAGCACCATTTGGGTTGTATTTTTCCATCAGATCACTTGGCCAATTTTCCCGAAGACAGTGGCAATGGGTTGGCTCCAGCCTGTCAAGCCCAGAGCAGGAGAAAGGAAAGAAGTGTGGAGTCAGTGTTAAAAGAGTGGGAGATATCCTCTGCCTGGTGACTTGGGGAAGTCCAGTAAATATTAGTCCAGGTTGTAAATTCAGCCCAGGATGTCCATTTGCGTAGTCCTGTTAGGAACCTACTGCTACTTCCACACTGCATTGCAGAAGCTACTGAATAAGTAGAAAGTGTTTCTGTCTTCATTTTAACTACAGAACAGTTGGCTCAACATGACTACTCCCAACTTCTTACATGTGTTCTAGCCTGGGGACCTTAAGGATTTGCAGGATCTGTGACTTAACTGTAGACTTTGGAGCAATAATGCCACCCATGCATCATCAAATACAGAACCAGAATCAAGGTGCCTTTCACACAAGGAAATATCCCAAGCCTCCTTCTCTGAAAAAGTGTATAAAACTCAAGAAAATGAAGACAAAACTCGAGCAGTAGCATAAAAGCCACTGTCCAGTCGTACCAACCACATACTTTATTATACTCAACATGCAAAAGAGCAGAGGCAGCAGGTTTCATCCTAGCACTTTTAAACATCAACCCAAATAAATACAGTGCTGATGCACAAAGAACTAGAATTTTGGTAACATGGTTTGGCAAAGCAATCCTGACAATCCATCATCTGGGAACATGTCACGTTTGACCTTTGCCTTGTAAACCAAGGGCTAAGCATACTGCAACCCATCCTAGTTTGTGGGAATGCCTATGCCTAAGTATTGCAGTGCCTTCCTGAAGACAACAATTTTTAAAATACTAATTTTTAGTTTTTTGCTCATTGGTCCAAGGAAAAAAGCACAATGACTGAATATTTATAGACTGGTAAAGCCAAAGCTGCTACGACTTGAACATTCAGACAGCCTCAGCTGGTGGGTAGGCATGTGTATGCCTTAAAAATGCCAAACCAACATAATTTGCCTGCTCAAATGCTTAGTTTCAGGACCACACACTTGGGCATGCCAGTCAAGCATTTGTGTCTCTCTAAGACATAGCTGAGCTGTGTTGTTGGCCATAGCCAGCGTCAAAGCCAGTAGCAGATGAGCGCAACCATTCTTGACATATGGCCTGTTCCACCTGACACATCATGAGAATAGGGGTCTCAACACATATCTGATGCTGTCTTTGCAAACAGGGCAGTGGGCAGAAGGGTGACAAATGCTACCAGCACACAGCTCCCAAACACAGACCTGAGGAGCCTCAGGGGAAAACAAAAACAAGCAGCAGAAAGGAGGTGCAAGACACAGATGGACTTCTGAGTTAGAACTACAGCATGGAACCCCATGTTCAGAAGGTCAAGGCTGCTGCTAACCCTGAGGAGCATGACTCTGAGACACTAAAGCACAAGGCACTGTCCCCTGCTGCAGGGCACGCTCTCTGCAGGAAGGCACTAGCAGTCCCACCATACCTCATGGACTTCTGCGCTCCCTCAGGACAGGAACAAGCACAGTCACACAGGACAGATCTGACCTCTATAAACACCTATCACTCTGAGATGGAACAACCTCAGGAAAGACATTTCTCCATTAATAAATCATCATAGCAGTTGGGTACTTAGAAAAAAAGTATGTTCCCCTTTGATTATAGAATACACTTCAGGAGCCACGGTCTGATATTTTGTGATTTCATCTCCTATTAAAAGCTGCCTGAAAAGTGATCATTTAAGCTTTCCAGACCCAGTCAAAAGTACATTCTTTGGAGACACTTCAACTCTTTTTCCATTTAAGTGCACTGAAAGATGATATACTTACTCATGAGTGATGGCTGGTCAAAGGGGTCTTTAAAGTCCTAAATCACCAGACATAAATAAAGTTTTAATACTGACTTAGGTAGAAGATGGAAGACAGAGTGGCTTGTTCCTCTCTGCAAAATCTTTGCACTACCAGCCAAGAGACATGAAGCAACTTCAACAGGCAAGGTCAGGATTTACCTCACATGGGAAGGCCTCAGCCACAGTATGAAGGTTGTCTTTGGAAAACACATGGAACCCTGAGATATCCCTTATGCAGCCTCGTGAATGCCAAGTCACACAGGCCACTGAACTCACATAAGAAGTGGCATGCAGGGAGACTTCTGGCATACTGGAGGAAACAGGTATTTTGGAAAACACAGATGTGTCCCTGCAAAACAGTAGAGCTCTGACATGCACTCTCCCCTTTATAACAGTGATAAACCCAAAATATCAACTGTCTGAAGACTTACTGTTCTTAATTCAAATCCCTACTCCCTTACCCCAAACATGGGAAGGTTTGGGTCCCAGTGAGGACCTTGCTCTGGCTTGTCTCCATGTGCAACAGATTTAGTGCCTCAGCCAGAAACCACAACTCTCAATGCTATTGCCCCACACTGAACTACTGACAAGTACTGTAGACTTTTTATAACTGATTAGGAGATTATTTTGGCTGGCCTTGCACTTGCCTAGGTGATTCCTAATGAATGCACAGGGCTTTGGTATACGATGCCAGCTACAAGCTCTTTATTAGCATTTATTGGTATTAGGTAACATTTTGAATTGAAGGAACAAATCATTCCTAACCCCAAAGGACCCTTGCAAGCTTTGTAAAATATTTATGTAGAGTAAGGACTGTAACGAAGTTCAGAATGACGTCTTTCCATGTCCTAAGCAGGTGAAAGGCAGCAGACAGACACCTCAGCACATGCACATCCTATGTAAAAATGATTTGCAAAAATAAACTGAAGTAAGTAATGACAACTTGATGGGCTTCATGGAGGAAACTACATGGTTGTTGAGAAATGCGCAGTGAGGTCAGAGGACTGTCTTAGCCACATCATGGTGGTGGTCACAAGGAGGAGGTTGCCTGATGTAAGCAAGGACCTGATGCAAATACAAATGACAGTGATGAGAAGCATCATCACCACCAGAAAAGTGTGCAGGCTCTGAGCCCAAGCTGGCTCCAAGACACTGACAAACAAGCCCACATCTAGGATGAACAGATATTTGCTTTTGGTGACCAGCTCTGCTAAAATAATGTTTCCAAGCTTTTGGGAGATTTCACTACCAATAGGCACTTTACAACTCAAAAGCTTCAGTGGATGGCAAGTAATATTGCAGAGCATGCTGGCCATCTCTGCTGCTGGTACTCAGCCAGGTATCATTACACTGCCTGCAAATATTAAAAGGTGTGCCAACCCAGGCACTTGAGGGGATGAAAATAAGAAGCATGCCTGTCAGCACAGTTCTGCTCCAGATATGGATATAGGGATTATCAGATTCAACTGATTCCCTCAGCAGCACCTGAGATGGAAACCTCAATTCCTATTAATAATCACTCTAGGTCTGTCTCTTCTATCTGCCATTTTGCCTCCTCTTAACCTCCTACCTAATAAAGGTCAGGTTTGCTCAGCCATGGAAAAATTCACTTGCAAATCCTTGGTTAGAAGACAAGGGCCCAGGTACAGAGTTGTACAATGGGTCAGAATGTGCATCTGCTTCTGCATCTGCATTTGGTCTGATTCCTTTAGAGTCCACAACAAGAAAATGACTGCAAACTGATTTTCTAGAAAGCAAGTTGTAAGCATCAGAAGCTGGGATTTCTTATCTTTCACCATTTTTATTTTCTCACCCCTCTTGCTTTTCTCTTTGTGTACATTTGTATTTTTTATTCCTTTGACCTTAGAAACAAACAAGATGTGACTTCAACAATAAAGCTTCAGAGCTGCTGCCTAGAACTAGATCTTTTTTTTCACAGTAAGATCATTTAGTATCATCTTTGAGAGCGACAAGCAGCATATTTTCTTTTTCCCCACTCCTTTAAAGAATTCTACAGCTAAAGCGGAATAAAGAAAAAAGGACCAAAGTAAAGATGCAGTTCAGTACAATCATCAGAATTTCAGCATTCTTTCCTCTGGCTGACTTAAAAATAAACCCCAATGTACTGTATATTCAGGTACACAAAAGTCTATGCAAAGATTTCCATACTTTGTTCAGCTGAATCATAGAAAGCTTAAAGCTCAGCAGCCCAGGGGTTCACTGCACCCTGGGAAAGCGAAGTCCATTTCCAAGAGATTTCAACGAGAATGAAGCACACAGGTTGCATCCCTACCATGCTAGGACACCACAGAGACATGGTTCTTCTCCAGCTCAGCACCCCAAACCTAGGGTTTTATGCCCACCAATCAGAGTCTGTGCAAACAGGTCCTTGCCAACCCAGCTCCCAACCTGGAGTCTTAAGCTCACCCCACATGTTTTGCCTCCTGCTCATTCCATTGCTACAAAGTTGGCCCATCTCAGCAAGGACCATCAGACATGGACTGCTGAAGACTCAATCCACCACCTCATCCATTTCCTGGCTGGAGGTGGAAAAGAGCAAATGATGCCCATTTCCCTAAGTGGAAACATCTTCTTGGTCAGCACTAAGGTGCTGCTCCATCTCAAACTGAATGCAAATCAGCCAAGGACTTCCATTTCTGCCCTATTATCCAAAAAGTAGGATTTTTTGTAAATTACACAGAAAGAACAGGCCAGCCCAGACCTCAGGGGCCAGTCCCTCAGCTGGTGTGAATTAGTCAAGCTTCTTCAATACAATTAGAGTTATTTACTCCCACTGAAAAACTACTTTAGAAAAATGGAAGACTAAAAAGCCAGTATTAGAGTCCAGATTTCAAATCCTCTCCCCAGCCAGACTTCCAGATGGTATCAATCTGCCTGGACAACCAAAAAAGCCTAACCACATCTCTCGAGACCCCATTTCAATGCTTTGGAAGGTGGTGCAGCACAGGGAAGAGCCTGACCTCTCTCATTTTAATCAGGTGAAGAAGCATATAAAAGAGACCAAGGCATTTTGCTATTGCTGTGGTTTAGAGACAGTGACCAAAATTAAAACAGTATCTAATTTTAATTAATGGGCTCCTGTCATCAGCCCTTTCTTCTCTCCTCTTCTATGATAGTGGCGTCAGAAGAAAATTGCCAAATTCAGTGCAGAGGCTGACAACCTTCACAAAAAGGTCTTTGTAGGCAAAGTCTTAAGAGGAAGCACAACTCAGAACTCACAAAAAAAAAAAAAAAAA
>VXAU01002306.1:113210-139158 GCA_013399695.1 Formicarius rufipectus | reverse complement strand
AAAAAAAAAAAAAAGACATCTGTATGTTTTTCCAAATGTTTTGCTTGGTCTGAAGGGGTTTATTTTTCCTGCAGTGCTGTGAGTATGGTGCTGACTGTCTCGCAGCGAGAGCCCAGCTAAGGCAACTGCCAGCATGTCAAAGAAATCAGGTAACAGGGGGAGTGGGTCCACAAAGCAGGAGAGCTCATCCATCTTCGGGTGAAAACTCCCTCCAAGCCCAGTCCTTTCAGTGACTCTCAGCTACTTAACTTATCCAAATGCCCTTTCTTCCCAACAGACAAGACCACACAGGATCTAACCTGCAGATCCTGGTGTCTTAACAGAGGCCAACACCAAATGTTTTGGAAGATAATGTAGGCAAACAAACAGGAAAACCCCTATGATGGAAAGAGAGGATAATCTAATCTCTCCCAAAAAATTTTTCACCTTAACTCCAAAATTTACCTCCTGCTTTAAGATGGTTTACTCCAGTTTAATGGTTTTTCTCAAGAAAAATGACTGTAGATATCACAAAAAATAAAATAAAATAAAACAGCAGCAGTAGCACCTTGATGGACAAACACCCAAAGACATTTGATGCTTAATCTCCACTGGCACTGTTCTAAAGTCACTTGGAGCAGTTTTAAAAACATTTCCACCATCAAGTGAAGCAATGTAATCAGCCAAGAGCTTCCTTTGTTCTCCATCTTTAGTAACCCTGTAATTCCTTTGGAACACTTGCTGCTTTTCCAGCCCTAAGCACCCACCACAAAACTCAAGACAGTAGCTATCACATCTACTGGCTGACTCCCTGAAGTCAGGAGGATCAAAGTTACAGCACAAGCCACCAGCTCTACTGGTGAGTTATGCAAAATGTTAGTAACTACATCTCTTCCATACGGGAGTCTCTCTTTAGACAAACCGCACAGCAGTGCTTCATCGTGGAGCACAAACCTATTTACATATTTTAAAGCACATTGGGAGGTCGTTTGCTGACAAAACAAAGGCATTTTAAGGCATATTTACTGTCTGTGTTTCCGCACATCAAGAAAAAATTTTGATTATAAGCGGTGATTAATTGATCACACACAGCGCGCGTGCTTTGGATTTGCTGTGAATGAAATTGCATTGAAAACATCTTAACAAGGACATCCTCAAATATTTGAAAACAGGCAGAGCTGCAAAATGAATGCTGAATGTCATTCAAAGCTGATAATAACCATCATTCAATGCCAGTAAACAAATAAACAAAACCTTTTGGGCTAACAATTATTGAAAGAGTTTAAAATTGCTGATTACTGTTGTAATATCTGTGATGGAGAACAGCTGAATTTCTGCATGCTATGAAGAGCTTGCTCAAGTAGCAAGGATCATTTTGTATATGGGTAGCTGTCACTCCTTTGTGGTGCATTGGTACATATATATATAAGGAAGAAATCAAAACTACATGCATAGGGGAAGCCTAAAAGCAAAGGACTATCAATGTTTAGAACTTTTTCCTTTTTTCCAGTTGACAAAGAATAAGACAGTGTTTCTCTATATCAACGTCCTAAAACATTGATATTCCAGTTCACATTAATTTAACAAAACAAAAAACAAACAAACAAACAAACAAAAAAGCAAAGGGAAACTAACTTTCTCTGAAACAAAATAAAAGCCAAAATACACCAAAACAAAGCAACCCACAGAGGTAACATGGGAACAATGAGGGATGCTGCTGGGCAGCTGGCAACTAAAGCAACCACTTTCAACATCAATATCTCTCTCCCAAGAGCTGGAAGATTTATGCTCATATCAGAGGGGAGAACCTGGTTCTCAGGCCACCTTTGCCATGGACACAGTTTCTTACCCCTGGCAAAGCAGCCATGGGACCTGAGCTCACACAGGGGTCTGTTTCAGGCAGATGAGGAGACAGCAAGAACCCCGAGGTGGTAGGAACAGCACTTGGGTATTGGGCAGCTTCAAGCACCAAGACCCCAAATTCCTATCCCTGATGAAAAGAAAGGGAAAGGGCATAGAAATGCTCTACTGGATATGAAAAGAAGCAACAAGCCACAGGAAGCAGCATCTCCACAGTCCCTTACTCCTAAGTGGCAGCATTGCACTGTCTCAGGATGTCATTCGCAAGCTCAGGCCCTCTCAGGACAGTACATACAGCAGGGATCAGGGTCAGGGCTACAGGCAAAAGGGATCATTTATTGCCAGCAACTTGAGCACTCATCTGTCTTGGCTGTCTTCCTTGGTCCCAGTGCCTAGTGCTATTCATGGAGGAGGACTTAGACCTGCCCTCCAACAGGTACCAAGTTTCATTTCATCTACACTGCTATACAGAATGACCTTTAGATATCTAGATTTCATAGCCTCCAAAAGAGAGTGACAGAAATTAAAGGATTAAATAAAAACTTACTTGGAGCTCTTCTGTCCAGAACGATTTCTGCAGAGCCAGCAAAATAATATCACACAAGAAGGAAATTTAACAGATTAATCCCCTGTGTTTTCCAATCTGCTTTGCTCTCACCTCTGCTTTGCATCAGTTTTTGTTGAGATCAATCATAACCCGAGACCCCATACAAATAATTCCAGCAGCAAACAGATAAACCTCCAGCCTGAAGTCACAATAGAACAAGCTCACAGAAAGCTTAAATAAATTAGATGCTTCCAGACCAGCTGGGTTTGATGAATATCACCTGATGGTCTCTAAGGAACTAGCTGTGGGCATCTCTCCAAGGCTAATCTGAGGTCTTATGCAGGGCAAGTGAAGGTCTTTTGGGGGGTTGTTCTGTGTCTCTCTTTTTTTTTTTTTTATCTTGTTTTAATTTTTAAAGTGATGAGGTACTCTAGAACAGTAATTTAGCCTGCTAGGGAAAAGAATCTGGAACAAGTAAATAATCTGAAAACAACCTAGAAGATGAAAATGTGGATTGGCCAACACAGACTTCTTGAAAGCACAAATGTTGTCAGACTGATAGAGTTTTATCCTATGGCAGTATAACAACCTGTACAGACAGAGCACTAAGTATCAGCAACTTCAGTAAAGTGTTTCTTAGGACATTCTCATAAGTAAATCAAGAAACCATGGTCATGACAGAACTATTTTGGGTTAAGTGTAAAACTATTTCTTCAATCCCTTTCCAGAAAGGTGTTCTCTACAATTCCCAGTTACCGTGGCAAAAGCATTCTTTGGGATCAGTCCCAGTTCTTGCCTTTATTTTCATTAATACTCTGACTAATAAGATAGAACATACTAAATTTGCAAAGGGGACCAGGCTGAGAGGGTCTTCATGGACAGGATTAGAACTCAAAACTGGAGAAGCAGCTTGAAGATGATACAGTGAAATTCAGTGAATTTCACAAAATTACAGAATATTCAGAGTTGGAAGTGACCCGTAAGGATCATTGAGCCCAACTCTTAAGTGAGTAGCTCATACGGGGATTTCATCCACAATCAAAATGAAAGGCTCTGCATTTTAGTAGGATGATGAGCAACTTCACAAAGGACAGGACAGTAAGACCCCAGGATCCTTCTCTTGCAGGGAAATCCTCTATTTTTAACCTTCTTGTTTCACAAGAAATCCCTTAGGTTAGAGTATCTTGAAAAAAGGACTCACTCTCCCGCAGCAATAATTTATGGGCTACCCAGCAAGCAAAAAACAAACAAAAAATCCCCCTACTCTTCAATCACAATGATGTGGAGCAAGAATGGAAGTGCTAATGTACTTAAATTTTAAAAAAGTACATTAAAAGCACTCTCTTCCCTGTATTTCCAACCATCTGGTGTCTGCTAATTCCCAATTGGCTGGCTGGCCTCATGGACCTGATGTGGTCTCCCTGTGTCACCAGGGCTCCAAAACCCTTCTGGCATCAGTGTTTTATGGCATCATCCTCCCTCTCTCTCCACTGAGAGCTGAAGGAGCCTTACTGCTCACCAGCAATGGTGGCTTATCTCTATACCCTGGGATTTAAGCATGTTTATTATGCATGTAGGCTCTGCTCAGTCAGGGCTTGAGGGCTCGGTGCTTCCTGGTAGATGGAGACATATCCCAGTCCCTTCGGGTAGGTTTCCTTTGTAGAGCAGGCAAGAGGTAGACTTGTGGCAAATAACATTACCCATAAGTAATTTCCCTTTACTTTATATAAGCAAATGTCTTTGATATACAACAATCCCCGACATGTTCAGGTTACATGCTTATTTTAAGATCTTTTGTTTACTTTATGATCTTCATAGGTCATTGACATCCCATTTAGCTCTGGTGACCCTGTTTATACAATCGCAATATACATTAAAAAGCGTTCCTTTGGATAACATTAACATTCTTGATCTTAATCCATCACATGGGCTAACAATAGCTCCAGCTCAGATGTGTACGTAGCTGTTAAAAGCTTTAATGTAAAATCCAATACACATATCGAGTGGGAGAGGCCTGATCAAACAGATTGGCTTTCTTTTTTCCATTCTAAGTGGTAGAGGACCCAGAACTATGTAAACTCTAGCGAAATGCACTGCAGGACCCCTCCAGCCACCACTCAGTGCAATTAGATTCACTGGAAAATGTGGCTTTTTCTCCCCTCACTCCCCACCTCCAGCACGTGACATCGTTGCTGGAACAGTCAACCACAACCACCTCCAGGAGCTTCGATTCCTGCTGTTCTCCCACTTGCCAAAATCACGAGTCAGTGCCGACCCAGCCTTTAAAAATCTCTCCTGGCAGAGGAGCAATATTTGCCTGCTATCACCCTGAGGGCTGCAATTTCCTGCACATGATGGGCCAGGAGTGCCTACTATCAAATTCATCTGGAAGTTATGCTGCCTGCTATGTATTTATTGACTCATCTGACATTTCTCCAATACTGTTCCCTGTTGTGAGAACACTTGAAAAGCCATTGCAGGATCTGAGGAACAAGCAAGTTTTGGGCTTCCCCTACTGTTGCCTTATCCAAAAGACAAAAACCCCAAAATACACCCCATACCTTTTGCAAAACTCTGTCCACCGCCCAGGAATGGAGCTCAGGGACGAGAGGGCATTGATACGTGGCAAGAAACTCATGCAGGAACCAGCAGGTTTTATAGGAAAATCAGTCAGGATGGCTTAAAACCACTCAGGAAGCAGACACAGTCTCCTTGAGTGCTGAAACAGTGGTGGACCTTGGGTGGTATCATGGCAGCAGTGTCAAGGTGTGAAACTGAGAAAGGCAAAGACAAAGGAGAGTTAGATATTGTTCTTTTACTGCACCTGGTGATGATAATGCAAGAGATTAATATACAGTGTGAAGACATTAGAAATTCCGCTTTACCAGTGTTTGCATTTGACTGAATTTGAAGTGATGGAGTCCACACGGGACCATGAAAACCAGCTTTCAGTCCTTTGGTTTGCTTTGGTTTTGGGTGTTTTTTTTGTCTAGTCCTGGAATGGCTACTGCTATACAGGTAAAGAACTGGACCTGGTGACCTCACAAGTTCTTCTCCAGCACTAACTGCCATGAGTTCTGAGATGCTGTTTCTGCAGTAGCTTGTATTGAGAAATATCCACCTTAAAAGTACGATTTTGAAAGCCACCAAATGTGGCTGCACCTAGAACACGATGACCTTACTTTTTGCCTTTCTTGTTTACTCTTTTTCCACAGGTTCAAGAAAAGACATTTTGGCAGGCACATGAATGTCTTTTGGGCTCAGCCCGTATTTCCCAGGAGACTGGGTTCAGTTGCAGGGTAAAAGAAAAAAGTACTAATAAAACATCTAACACAGTTGCCATGACACACCAAAGGCAGGATGAATACGGTGAAGAGAACACGTCACATGAGGCAAAAGGAGAGCAGGAGGCCACGAGAGCAGCTGAGGGAGCCAAGCGACACGTCCTTGGGTCAGATGGTCACCACAGCAGCTCTGGCACCTTTGAGCTGTGCCAGCTGTCCTCCTGCCAGACCCTCTGTCATGTCACTGATTCCTGAGGAACAGGAATGAGATTTTGGAAATTCAGCATGAAGACTGGCTGCAGGAGCTGGGCTGCAGAGGGAGATGGCCAGCTCCACTAGCACCTTAGCAACTCCCACCTGGCAAGGAGCACCATTCCTAAAACAAGACCCTGGGACTGGAAAGCAAAAGGGTAGATGGTATCACACAAAGGTCTTCCTCCTTGTAAGTGATTAGTTGTTTTCTCTCTGCCTTATTTGTCAGTTTTATATACCTGTGGTTCTTCTGAGTACAAGGTAGAGCTTTGTTCAGGTTGTACAATAAAAAGAACTTAATTAAAATAAGTCCTCTAATTTAAAAAGGAATAAATTCTTACCGATCAAAAAGTTAACAAAGCAAATTCTTCCAACTCTGAATTTAAAAGGTAAACTTTAATCTACTCAAAAACTGTAGGCTTCAAATCATAAGTGAGTAAATGATTGCAAAATGGTAGCTTTATAAACACAGGCAGGATGTAGCTTTGCTCAGTGATGCAGTGCCAAGGGCCAGGGACATAGGTGTGGATACCTGTGTACAACAAGTCCAAGGGTCAACTCTGCATGGATGTATGTCCTACGAGTGCAGGGAATGCAGCTGCTGGATGGTGCTGGTGCCTGGGATCCCCTTCAGCAATGCCAGCTTCTTCCCAGAGCCACTACTCCTCCAATTTACCAAGTTAATTGGGACCAGAGTGTTTTATTCATTTGTTCCTTCCTCCTGATGGACAGCTCATAGGATGCATGTCATCTGTCCCAGAGCAAACTGAGACCCATGTTTTACAAAGAGCAAACTCCCCTGAGTTCAGGTACATCATTTTTTTGTAGTTTATGGTGCATCAATAAGAAACAGAGCAAAAACCCCAGTTCTTCACTGGGAGGACCAGGTTGCCAAGAGGGTGAATCATGACATGGACGTTCCTTTCAAGCCAATGTGCAGCACAGGCTTCAGCACACATTTCAGGAGCTACACCAGTGTGCCTGTGGAAGTTTGGAATGGTGAAAAATTGAGAGGACAAAAGTCCACTTTCCCAGTTTCACTCCAGAAATAAGCAGCTTTGTCTGATGTCCACAGAGAGGTTTGGGTTTCAGGCAAATTCAGAGCTCAAAGGCAACTTCTGTGGGATGGGAAATGAACCTGCCAGTTTAGCTTTGCCAAAACCACATTTTAAAATGCTATAAACTGATTTCACACAACTCTCTTCAACACCTTTGAGCTGCCTGAACCACCACATTATTTAAGCTCTTACTCTCCCTGTCCTTTGTGGGCAAGTGCCACCAAACAAAATAAACAACCTGACACTGAATAAATTCCCCTGCTTCACATGAGAATGGAAGAGCTGCAAATGCCTTCAGCATCTGGCTCCTACTCTTTGGTAAGCTCTGGGCCAGTTTTACTCATGGCATTTCTCCTAAGGAAAGTGTGAACTGTGATGGAAGAGTTCTTTATAAACCTGAAGAGTCACTCCCTCCAGGTCCAACACCTCAGTGAACCGAGCTCTCCGACATACCAGTCTCAATTTCCAGCTGCATAGCTCAGCAGCTATGGCTAAACTAAGCTGCACCTTGAGGAAGGAGGACAGTTCTGATGTGAACAAATGTTCTCCAAGATGTTTTCAGCTGGTGAAACAAAGCTACAGCAAAAGCCAGAGAGCAGCACAGCAGTTTTTGGCTATCATTTCAGATATTTTTTCTGGAATACGATCATTATTGTTTCCATCTTAGCTTCTCCTTCTGCTCACTCCTAAAGGGAACAGCATTAGAATGGCACGGCACTCTACTGCCATAATGAAGATGTCACTAATTCACCATTTAGACTTCACTGCCTATAAAACAGGAGGAGGAAATGGGCTGTGAGCATGATAAGGAACAAACCCTGGTTTGAACACAAACATACTTGAGAGCTGGGGGTAGAAAGAGGAAATTAAAGACCATCAGCTGAAAGCATTTTTCCACCCATCAGGCATTTTGGTGGATGTGCAGAATAGTCCCAGGACTACTGGCTGCAGCAACAGACCCTGGTCCCCCAGAAGCTGGGCAGAGTGGACATGCCCCTGATATTTCAGGCCCTCTAATGCTTCTGGGATCCAAATTAAGTAAATTATTGTAGCAAGTATTTATGGAATCACAGAATATTCTGAGTTAGAAAGGACCCACAGAAATCATTAAAGTCCAGCTCCTGACCCTGCACAGGACAGTCCCAACAATCCCACCATGTGCCTGAAAACATTGTTCCAATGTTCCTTAACTCTGTCAGACTTGGTGCTGCAGACACTTCCCTGTGGATCCTGTTCCGGTGCCCAGCCACCCTCTGGGTGATGAAGCTTTTCCTGGTATCCAACCTAAACCTCCCCTGACACAACTTCAGGCCATGCCCTCGGGTCCTGTCACTGATCACCACAGAAAGGAAATCAGCGTCTGCCCATCCTCTTCTCCTCATAAGGAAGCTGTAGACTGCTGTGAGGTGTTCCTTCAGTCTCCTCCTCCCCAGGGTGCACAAATCAAGTGATCTCAGCAACTCCTTGTACGCCTTCCCCTCTAGACCCTTTCACATCTTTGTGGCTCTCCTCTGGGTGCTCTGTAATGGCTTTATATCTTTCTTATATTATGGTGCCCAAAACTGCACACACTATAAGAAATATATTTCAGTCTCAGCCTGTGCTTAAAGCCCTGGTTGAGTAGTCACACTTTCCTAAAAGTCCCTGAAACTTCCTAGACTTTTTCAGAGGATATCAGTACTCCTGTTTGGGGAAGAGATGGATGCGTAAGAACTATGATTCACACCAAAACCAGTTCAACCCTTTCTCTGACAGCAAGGAGGGAGAGAAGGAAAACGTGATCCTCAAGATTCACTCTGATCAAGTCTCAAACTCAAATCTAGGAAAGCTCAAAAAAATTGCTTTGGGGTCTCTGTTGCAAACGGTATTAAACTGCCTGTATGGGGAGAAAAAAGTGCATCACTAAAACCCAAGAGCCACATTTCTATATATTCAGCAGCCTCCAAGTTAGGATATTCACCTGGAAAGTAGGAGACATGGATTAAAACTGTTGCTCTCAAATTAATAGAGATCTGAGTAGAGCTATGACCATGGGACTGCTGAAGCCAAGCCCAAGACCCCAACACCCACCTGCCTGGGATTCCACAGCCAGACAGGGTTTTTGAGAGCTGGACAGGATGCACAGAGTGGTAGATCCTACTCTCTACCTCACCTTGGAGGTGTGTTCTGAGAATAAAACACCTCTCTAAAACCCACCAGCATTTCCTGAAGCTCCCTAGAATTTGCCAAATTTCCTCAAGATTTTCCAGGGATCCCAAATTCACCCAGGCTGTTCAAGCCTAGGAGTGTGAAATCTTATTTTCCAGTTCTTTGCTCAAATTTAATGAACCATCCCCTGTGTAACCTCCCCTGGAGAACATTTTGAAACCCCATGTACTTCCCTCCCCCTCCACGGCCAACACAGCCAGCATCTGGCAGGAACCCCAGCGTTTGTCTCTCCTAACGGGGTTGCAAGTACTTGGTTACACTCCTCATGCACAAGTTCCCCTGTACCCTTCTTCTGGAGGAAAAGCCAGCAAGAAAGGAGAGAGATATACCAAGGGCATCTATCCTGCTGCTTCTTCAGCATGAAATTGCTAGAGAGCAATTTGAGCCTGATCTGAGTTGGGCTGAAGAGCCTCTGGGAACCTCGACAAATCTGCTCCTAAAATAATGCTCCATTTCCCCCCTAAGTATTACTGACTGATTAAATGAACTTCAGCACATAGCAGGTCTTTGCTGCTGTTGTTATTTTCTGCATTACTGTTTTTTTGGATAAGATATACTTAGGGAAAACACTAGAGATCTCAATTAAGCAGCTGGGTGACTTATAAATATATATTTATGTTTGAAGCCTAAGTGGCCATTGGCTTCCCTACTGTTTTACTTAGCTAACAAAACAACTCTATCAAAGTAAGTATTATTCCAAAACCCAACTTCCTGCACAAAATGCTCCCATGTGCTCCATCAGTCTGCTTCTCTGATGAACTACATCGTTTCTTATAAACTGTCCATGGCCCATAAATTTCCAAGCATAAAGGCTATTACTGTGCTGTGCAAATCTGCTGAGAATTTTATCCTTATAACTTCATTTCATTGGGGTGCAAATGAGTTTGCTAAGAAAGTTGATCTGCAAACTTTTTTTTTTCTCCCTCCTGTCTTCTGCTTTTGGGCTTATTTTTATAAGCAACACTTAGCTGATTTAGACTTGAGGTGGGCTTTGTTTTGACTGACTTCAGTTGGACTGCCCCTGCCTCAAATTGGTTTTCTTTAATAAAGAAAAATAAAACTGAAAAACAACTTTTCAAATGATCCTCTCCCCAAAAGCTTGGAAACAAAATGCACAATAAACAATAAATGAAAATAGAGCAAATTGTGGTTTGGACCACCTGCTAGATAAATACTGCCAAATCTACTCTGTTTTCTGATCCAAAGAGAAGACTCCTGCATATATTCAGGTATTGGGAGCAACAACTACAAAACTCTCTTTTCCTTTTCTAGACCAAGGCACAGGGTGGTGGGAAACTGGATTTTTTTTTTTCCAAGTGCATGTGGATGAAAACCTCTTATGAATGTTTTGCTCATTTTTAGCTCTCACAATTGCCTGTTTACGTTAGGACTCCTGTTGTCACATGGAGAGGACAGATCTTCAAACAAATTTTAGTCTCTCTGTCCACCAAGCAGAAAAATGACTGGATTTTGCCATAGGGTGCAGCACGAGGCTTGTGCTTTCCCTGGCTTAATTCCAATTTCCATAACAATACAAATTAGACTTGCTCAAGGCCATTGAAGAAGTGGGGGGAGTGAGGGGAGAAGATGAAATAAGCCATAACTCTCATGACTTTCTTCCTCTGAGCCCCAAAAGCAGTCAATCACAAGCAATACGGAAAAAAAAATAATGTGCAGAGGGACGTTTTGATATCTTGATTCTGGAGACTTCTTGACTATCTTGTACTAATTTCATTATGCTCAATTTAAGGGTCTTTTTATTGATAGATACCCCAGGAAATATGACTTGGAAACAGCGTGCTACCTTGGGATATCACCAACCATTTGACATTGGGGAACTAAAACAAAAACAGATGTTTTAGGAAATAAGCAGCTTGAATATATCACTCATAAACCAATTAAAACTTTCTGTAGGAAGTTGACATTTCCCATGAAGCAAGCAATGGGAGCAAACACAAATCAGTTGGCTGCGAGCTACAGAGCAATTCCCAGCCACAGGATTTTTTTATTTTTTTTTACTGCTTTGAAAATCATGCTTGAGTTTAAAAAAAAAAAAAAAAAAAAGGTGTGATAAAGAAGCAATCTCACCTTGTCACTCTCAAACCCAGAATCTGTCTTTTCACCTTCACACTTCCCATTCATTGCTCATTAAGCAAACAGCGAGATATTCCCACTATTGTTCGTGTCTTTGGCAGAGAATCTCCATGACTTCAGGTCCAAGTGTTCTCCAAAACAAGGCATGAAAATTGTTGCTGTTTGTTTCAGGTGTTTAGTTAGAAATAGTTTGTGTGTTCTAGGGAGTACAGGGGAAAACCAACAGTGTGAGGATTGTGTCCTTATTTTAAGCTTTTAAAATTTTCATCCTGTATTGTGTTATTTTTTTCCCCTGGGATACTTTGTTTTAATTATTTTTTTTTTGCAAAGCCAAGCAAAAACATCTAAGCACATGCTTAACTTTAAGCATTAAAAAGTCAATGGGATTTAAGCATGTGTTTAAAGGCAAACATATGCTTTAGAGCTCTGCTGAATAGGAATGGTTTATTGAATCAAGGCTATAGACAGGTTAATAAAATGGGTTAATATATGCAATCTGGAAACAAAAATTAAACAACATGTTTCTTGAATATTAGTGTTATAAGCATTGCCTCGTTCTAGCTCAATTCCCTAAATTACTATTGGATTTGTAATGTCCTTGACACTGTCTCTCTCTCATTTCTTGAAGAAATGCAGATTATTGTACTAGATTATAATCAGCTGGCTAACATACAGCTTGAAGCTTATGATTTTATCCAGAGCAATTCAGAACAAAACAATCTTACTTCAAAAGGAGTTTATTCACCAAAATTCATTTTCAAAGAAAATCTGCCAAATCTTCTCCACCGACACATATCTGTAATTCCCTCTGTATAAATATTCATGTGCTGTGAATAAGATGTAGAAAACATTGTTATTTTTCAATATTTACTCTAGAACTAGTTCCACAAAGGTGCTTATTGTATGACAAGAGTTTACACTCCCATCAGAGGTTGCTTTTAAATAGATCATAAAATCAATTGTGAATATTTAAGCCAAGGGTAATAACATGGTGTCATATCCTCACACAGTATAATGCAGTAACACTCTGCATTTTGACATCTGCCCAGACAGATGTTTAGAACAAAGTTCCTCAGATTCTTTCTCCCTTTTTTATTTACTTTTTTTTTTTTTTTTTAAGTTGCATGGGAAAAAATCTGGGAATCATCTTTTATATCGAAGCTACTTAGTACAATTTAACTGTCAACAGATTAATTAATTTAAATGCAGACTTACTGTGGAAGCCAAAACCTCACATAATCCTTCCACAAAAAAAAAAAAATTAAAAAAAAAAAAGCAGGGTTAAGAAAAGAAAAGAATACCCTCTCAAAATGCAGCCAGCAGCATCCTGACCTCAGGAAAGCTATACATTAACACAAGGGTAGCAAGCAGGATTGCCATTTGCACAATCTATAGGATGCACACGGAGTAAATGCCTGAATTCCCACATTTTGCCATTCTGCTGTTATCCCATCATCTTTAGCACAGACAACCCCAGCCCCGACAGTCAACAGATATTTCCCACTGTATTCCTTCAGAAGGACTACGTTAATTAGCAGCTACTAATTATTTTGCCCACAGCAACACTGCTGATAAATATCAAGGCATATATTTACTTAAAGTAGTTGCAGAGGGATCTTTCTTTATAACTCCACCTCTTGTGATTTCTGGGGTTTAGATCCATGTTGAAACGTGCACATGACCACATGCTGACTGCCAAATTCATTGTAATGTAGAGCATGTTTCAGGGATAGTCCTTTAAACATAGTTAGCTGGATTTTTTTTTTAAGGGCTTGCTGGTTGGTTTATTTGTTATGAAGATTTGTCAGGTAGCACAGTTAAGTTAATCAGTAACCAATAAAAGATTTAAGTTCAGAGATATAAATGGGTTGATTTATTGCTCACAAAGGTTTTTGGCTTCTCAACGGGAACTCATGAAAACATGTTGCTATGGTTACTTTGGAAACCAATACCTTTTTATACCCTACTAATATACAGGAATTTGAGAGAGGAACCTGTGGCTCCCAGGGAAATACACATAATTTTTTTATTATTATTATCTTTAAATGTTTGGGGGTTTTTTGTTTTGTTTTTTGGGGTTTTTTTGCTATGAAAATAAGTAAACAACCCAAAGCTTGCTTTGTTTTGAAACCTCTGTGCTGACTCCAAGTTTTGGTAACACCAGGAAAGCCAGGTCACTTTGCATGTGTCCCCACCTGGTTTATCATTTTTGTAATCTTCACCAAAAATCAATCTGACAGCATCATTTTAAAAGCAAAGGTGCCACAGCCAAAGGGTACTCACATCAGATGTGTTGTTGCTTTGTGATTTTCTCCAGTATAGAAATCCAAAAGAAGAAAACGACGGTGTCAAATACAGTTAAAATTGAATATAAATTGCCCTGCTGGATTTTATTGGGGATGTTTTTGTTGTTGGGTCTTTTTGGGTTTTTTATCATACTGAACATGTTACCCAACCTCATTTTTTGGCCGCTCTGGTAAACATTATGAAAGTTTTCTTCCTCTAACTGTGGTCATGATCATCTCTATGCTGAGCATGCAGTTTAATGCTGACATGGGCTGGCTGGGATATGCATTGCATACGATTTTCCAAAAGGCTGATGTGATTGGGGTCCCAGCATCCAACAGAGACACAACCAAGATTTCAAAGGCACTATGGGCTCCATAGACTTACTGCTGTACTTTGGGGGGTAATTTTTGGGCATCAGAATTCACTCTTGAGTTTTAAGAACTTGCTGGGGTTTTTAGGGCCAGGACTGAAACTGGACCATGAGCACTACTGTCTGTCCTGTGCATACCATTCAGGCCATCAATATTTCATTATCATCAAAAATCACCCCACTTTCCCTCAAAAAAACCCCATCTCCCAAGCCAATTAGATATTTGGCCCAAACTTAATCAAAGTCACAATCAAGTTTCTACTGAAAATACAGGCTCTGCCTTCCAGCCCTTGCCAAGACTTCAGTGGAGATGGGGTTGGACCACTCACACCGCTCTGGATTCAGCCTACAAAACCATTAGTGGTGTCACCCAGAATATAGATTATCAAATAAATGATGGTCAAGTGTGACTTGTGAGGTTAAAGGTGCTCTCTATCAAGGTGTTCTGATGACATCATCATAAACCCAGAGGGCAAAGCTCAGCTAGTTTATGATGTCACCAGAAGGCTTCTCTGGGTAGCTACCATAGTTCATGGTCATTATTTTCCATAACAGGAAGAACATATGCACCCACATCCCGACAAGGCTCTGATCCACATTAGCCTTCTTTTCAAGCATATATTTAAGTAAATATATTTTTTCATGTATATATTTCAGTAACTATAAATAGATTTTTTATTTTGCATATATAAATGGCATATATGTAGCGTAAGCACTTTTCACACACATATAAATAAAATTTGCCTATCATGTTCTTATATAATTTTGGTTTGTAAAGAAACATACATAAAAATTGCATATATGTGATAATTTTCATTTTACATATATACGTGTATGTGTGTGTGTGTGTATATATATGTTTATATATATATATATGGATGTATATAACTTATTCTCAGCCACTGCTTACTGGCAAAACACAAGCCAAGGTAGTGGGGGCCAGTACCCCAAGCTGGAAGAAGCCCAGGAGGAGGGCAGTGAATTTGGCCGCTTCCCTGGGGAGCTGCAGCCCATGCAGAATGGATGCTTGGTCTCCTTTTTGTATTTTTATTAGTAGTATTATTTTGCAGAAGAGGCACAGCTACAAAGGGTTTCCTAACCACTACAATCACTGAGCTGGCAGCAGCCACAAGTCATTGATCTCTGAGAGATGCTGCATTTCCTCTACAAAGCTGCCATGCAAAGGCTGGTGCCTACCTGACACAAGGGCAAACAACCCTGGGGTGGAAAATACACACAGGGAATAAAGTAGACAGTAAGAAAGCTGAAAAAAATTAAACCTCTGCCCCTTGTCTGCCCTGTGGATTTAAAGATGGGCATCCCCCACACTGAACTGTGCATCCAACCCCTTCCTGGGGAATGAGGCTCACATTTATTTTAGAGACAGCCAGGCAGGAGAGCTACATCATCTGGTGGCCCTGGCACAACCAAAGCAGTACACCACAGCTGGATAGCTGATCTGTGTTTCACCTCACTGAGAGGCCCTACCACATGTTATGAAATGCTTTAATGTCCCCTTAACATGCTGTATAAATAATTTCCGTATCCATTCAGTGGTGCTCACATGTGGTCCTTTGAAATAGTTAACTAAAAATTACAGTTCTAATATATCTTGGAGATGAAACAATGACATTTATAGGTCATTGTAATCCATTCATTAATTAATTTTATTCCCAGTCTTCCATGTGATCCACATGATGCCTCCTAAGTGCTAAATTTGGTTTACAGAACTGTGATTTTAACAAATAGATAAGTTTTAAAACTGGATTGAAGAGAGTTTCTTAATATTTCAGCTACCTCAGGACGGGCAGGTAAATCAACTTACATTCTCTTAGCAGTCTACAGAGTCCCTTTTTTGGGGTAAATGAAGAGTGAAAGGGTGCAGTCCCTCAATGCCCATCCATTGCCACACAATTCATAAGGAGGGAGAGATGCTCCCCCCATTTCTGCAGCTGAGGGATGTGATGCACTTGTACCACTTTACCTTGGGGAGGCTGTAAATGGGGTTGCAGCGTGCTGTTCAGGAAGACATGCAACGAGGAAGAGGAGAGCAGAGTCACGTGTGACACTTCCCTCCAACCTCTGGAAGGCAGAAAGGCTGGAGGAATAGCAGCCACTGCCTCTGCACTGGTGGGATACAGAGCCAGTGCACGTTTCCCACAAGGGAAATTATGTGACAAAGGTAAAGTATGGATTCCACCAGGACTCACTTTTTCCACATTTTTGCCTTCAATGTGCTGATAACATACATCCCCAGCCACATCCCCACTATTCCACCTCAGTGTCACTGTCTGTGCCTGTACTCAGGGATGGCCCCTAGTTTTTATATTTTACAGAGCTCCTCAGTGCAAGCAAAAAGAAAAAGAGGCCTTTCAACTAGCGGCAATTACCTATTTCATGACTGAGGAGTCTGTTCTGTTAGTGGTACAAGAACCCTGATGTGATACTCTCTAATTAATAGCAAGGCATGAATAAATCCCACCATGCAGTGATGGTAGTAAATTAATGTGCTGTTTTTATCCTTCATAAAAGTAGTTTACTAGTTCTACTGCAGAGGGTCTAGGTATTAAGGAGACTTCTGATCTGCTCAGCTCTATCACCTCTAAAAACCTTTATAACTTCTTTACATGCCTAAAACACAGTTTCATAATTCAAAGATCATTATTCTTATAAAACTGATAGGAAAGCTGCAACCCATTCACATACCAAGTCACCATCAGGCCAAACAACACCCTAAGAAAAGTGTTTTCAAGGCAGCATTTCCTTTTCAAAGTGTGCAGTTCCTTGTTTCTTCATCCTGAAGGAAATCCATTTGTTGATCAGCATGCAGTGCCCAGCCCAGATTATAGACTGAAGCATAGACTGTGCATAAACCAACATAAGTGTCTCTTTGCCCTAATGTGAAAGTCACTCTGGGGTAATCTGTTAATAATAATCCTCATTAAATGCCTTGGATGCTTGAGTAGAGAAACAGAGAGAAAGGCAGGTAGGGCTTCCTGAAGCAGCACATGAGGAAATGAGATAAATAGGTCTGGATCACTCAAGAGTAGGATCAAGGAGAAATTTAAAACCATCAAAACCAAAGCATAGTATAAATTTCAGAGGTTTCTGCTGAACTACCAGTAACATTGGTGGGTGTTTTGGAGCACACCTTCTACTTTCAATTGACGGGAAACAGGTGAGAGGTGTTTACTGCCACCCAAGTAAAATTCCATTAATAGTAGAACTGCTCAGTTGGAAAGTCAGTCCCAGTATTTTCCATATATTTAAAGATTTTCTTAGCAATTTTTTACAGCATCCATTCCACCCAACACATTTCACGATCATTTTAGTCTGTGTGTGTGTGTGCATGCAGGTTTATAGGGAAAAAAATCATGAACTCTCCCTCCTCTGTAGACATACACGTGCACAACTTGATGCTGCAAACAAGAGAATGAAATGTTGGGTGATTTGGAGCCTATTCACCTTGCCAAATTGAAATTACAGAGGCCATATCCTCAATTAATATAATCTGTCTCTGAAGCCCATAAAACTGCTCTGACTTAGACTACTTGAAATATTCAACTCAGAGATTTGGAAGATTGTGGCATGTGATGTGATTGCTTAGAAAGGTAGCTAAGCACTGATGGGACATCTGGATGCCTCAATTTTTATTGGAAAATTTGTTGGAACTTGAGTATCCTAGCAATCACCACAAGGAGGAAGAAATCTGCCTTTGTTTCTCCAACCTGAATGCCCATCCATGCCATGGGTGCCTTGCCTCACAGGGAGAGAAGAAAAGTGGTGTTGTCAATTAAATAGTGCAAAACCAACAAACCACCTCCCCCCCAAACTATTTGAACCCTAATTTCAAAAGCAGAAATTTGACAAAACCATGCTCTGAAGCAGCTACCCCCAGGAGAGGCACTGTCATTTTAGGTAAGAACAAGTACAGGCAAAATACAGGGTTAGTTCGTGCTCCTTCTCAGTTTCAGAATTATTGCTTATATTTCTACTTTCTTAACAAATTATTCCATTGACACTAGAAAGCAGAGGGCTGAGAGTGAAGGATAATACACAAGAGAGCCTCTAGGCTGTTACTTTGGATTATAAGTATCTAATTTCAGTCATTTAAAGTAAATTCAGTTTTGTCAAAGACTCCAGTCCAACCTATAAAACTCAGGTCCGGTGAGCATGACAGCATGCCTTGGAGGAACAAGGCTACAAGAGGGAAAACAAACAGCTCCATTCAGCTCCTTCAAAGGCCTTATTTCATCTAACCATGCAGTTAATACCAACCTCCTTTGATTATGTGTACTGTAAGAGAGTGAGTAGTTTCAGTTACAAGTTGTTCCTTACACTTCCCATCATTTTGTGTGGGTTTTTACACCCCCAGTAGAGAAACTTCCATAACTGAGCCCAAGGATGAGAAAGAGAGGGAAGTATTAAGAAAGCAATTTTTGTAAAGCATGTCTTATGTATTATTGGAACTATGTGCCATTTGTACTTTCACATAACTATCATGCAGCCACTATGTGCCACTAGAACAAAACAAGTCCAGCTCTCCCCTGCACTGGGGGTAATTGTAGGTTACCCCTTTATTTCAGGGGAGCACTTTAAATTTCCTGCTGAATTTGTCTCTGAACAGTAATAAATGGCCATCCATAGGCCCTAGGTGGCAATCAACATACAAATTCCCTGATTTTTAGCCACAGAAACTGCACTCTTGATTGAGTCCCCTTTTATTTAAGGATTGTAGGCCTTGGAGAGCTTTAATAAATCAGAAATTTCTGTGCCCTGAATTGCACAGTTCATCCTCCCATACACTTGTAAGGTCAACATGTTTTAGAAAGGAAATCTTTCATGGAGTTCCATTTTGTTCCAGTCTAAGAAGAATTCCTCAAGCCACAATTTGAAGCACAGTATTACAGCCTGGGCGCACACAGAAATATTAAGACTACACATTCATTGCTTCTCAGACTGGCACTTGAGTTAAGTCAAAGGCTTCTCCTAGAGAATAGGGAAAGCAAGGTCAGAGTTCTTCCCTAGTGAGCTCATCCCAGCTGCTCTGTGTTTCAGCATTTTGGGTTTTGTAGGGGAGAAAATCATGGCTTAATGGCACTGAATAACATTTGCTTATTGCCAGAATGAAACTTATAAAGATAGTTTCAAGAAGTAAAAATCATGTGTTTGTATTGTTATTATATTTTATTACAGCTATTGTTGCTGTTGCCATTGTTGTTGAAGGGCTTTTCTAACAACTAAATACTATTTATTATTAATCAAAACCAACTAAAGGTTGGCAGAGAACAACAGACTCCTCAAGCAACAACTCCTAAGCATCTGTGCGCTCGAAGCTTGAACTTCCTTTGCTCACATGATAACACTGTTTAGCAACATGGAGTTGATCTTTGGAGGCCTCCAAAATGGAACAGACATGCCTAATGAGAATTCCCATCATTAGATAGACTAAAATATATAAATATGTCAGTATATGCACACAGATAGACATAAAATTTAGAGTG
The DNA here is from genome assembly GCA_013399695.1 of Formicarius rufipectus. Taxonomy (NCBI): domain Eukaryota; kingdom Metazoa; phylum Chordata; class Aves; order Passeriformes; family Formicariidae; genus Formicarius; species Formicarius rufipectus. The sequence continues at coordinate 119,713 of VXAU01002306.1, read as the reverse complement.
TGCATCAGCCAAATGTTAGAAACTTTCCAATGCAGAAGCCACAGTGGTTTTAATCAAGAAATGCACTAAAAATCATTGATTATCAGCCCCATTATTTGCCTACGGAGGGGCTAGCATGGATGAGAGTAAGGAGGCAGGTGGGGCAGGGTGCAGTGATGTAAGGCCATAAAAAGCACATGTGAAGCAGATTGGGGTCATGTCCATTACAAGGCTGCAACCCTCACCACCAGTGAGGTGGTTTTATGGCACATCCCTCCGTCTTGCCTGCCCTGTCAGAGCTTTTCTGAGGGAGAAGTTTGTTAGTAGTGATGGGGCTGTGCCTGGTCCTCTCTGGTCAGAGGAGAGCAGAGGCATCACTTGGCCAATGATGAGGGGCAAGGACCTTTCTCTGCTCTGATGCAGAAGGTCTATATGACTACGTCTCCTCGCTTGGATGCAAAGAAAGACCTGCTAAAAGATAAAATAAATAAATAAATAAGCAGTTATTTCTCACTCTAAGTTTCTTCATTGCAAGTGTTTCTCAGCCCTCATGCTGGGAAAAACAGGGGTGCCTCTCCCTAGGGAAGGGAAGAGCCCTCAGCTGCAGGATGCTGCTGAGCTGTCCCTGAGCTTCCCAGATATAGCCCAGCGTCCAAGAGTTGCAATTCCCTGCCTTATTCTGTGCCAATTTCCTCTTCCCCACCACCCCAAAAGGAGACCAGCCTGGGCTGTGACCTCTCTGGCAGAGGAGGTGAGCCTCCAGCGTGAGAACCTTTTGCCAAAGAAAGAGCCAGCCCTCCAGCACTCACATTATATAAACAAGATAAGGTGTCCTTCCAACCCAGCCCCCCAGGGCCTGTGGTTGGGGCAGGGGGAAGGAAGCTGGGAGGGGAGCCACAGCACAACGGGTCCCCGCCAGGCTTGGGAATGGGGAAGTCAAAAGGGCCTCTTCTTCCTTCTCAGGACAAAGACCTCCACCACATCCAGCAACTAGTACAGACAATGTTTCTCTGCAAAGACCACATCAGAGGACCTCAGGCTGCCACCTCTGTGGTTCTGGAAGGACTTCCCTCTGCTCCAAAATGAGTTGTGGCTATCTGCTGTTTCCTGATGTAAACAACATGCTCCTTGCTGAACACCCTCCAGCTCAGCAGGCTCACTGCATGGTGGCTCCTGTACTGATCATGCCTACACCATCCATGTGGCTCTGCTTGGCAGGGAAGTTTAGTAAAGCACTGTAGCTCAGTCCACAGGCAGCATATCCAGTAGGAGATATATGATAGAAAAAGGACATTCTCCTATCACAAGTCTGAACTGCACGTTTTGGTCACTCCCTATCCACGATTCCAAAGCTGAGCTAAAGGTCACTACCAGCAGCTGCCTGAGCAGGTCAGCGGAGGAGAGGTGATCCCTTATGTCTTCCAGGATGGTTTCCTCCACTCGATGAACATGGTGGCACCAAAGAAGAGATAATCTGCTCTCAAATCACGGCTGCCACGTTCAACAGAGATGCCAGGACAGATGCTAAATGGAGCAGACCCCTTAGCTCTCAATTTGGACTCGTACACCAATCTAATACAGCATGGACACCAATTCAGGGGGAAAGCTGGTCAGATTTTGGCAAAAATTCCACAAGAACCTATTGAAATGCAACTCCTGGCTCAGATTCAGTGGTCAGACAACTCGTCAAACTCAGCAGAAAGCTAAATCTAGGTCCAAATATGGACTCAGCCCCTTCAGCATCTCTCTAATTACTGCCGAGTAATTACTGTGCAAGTAACAAACCGCTAACAAGTTCCAATAAAGAAAACATTTTATAAGAGGAGAAGGAGGTAACGGGAGGACTAATTTGCCAGGTAGGAGGTTTAAATGCCATCAGGGAAGATGTTGCTGATCCCTTTGTTAACAAGGCCTGCTGTTAATTCTGCTCTGGGAAAAGAGATTTTAAGATAAGGGGGGAAAAGAAAAGTAAAAAAAAAAAAAAATGGCAAAAAGCAACTCAGCCAGAAAAGAGAATTTAGGTGATGTCTTCAGTTTCTGCTGCAGTCTGGGTTGGGTAGGGCTTACTTCCACGCTAGAACCCAAGGCTGCATGGGAGCTCTGCCAGGATAGCCTCATTAAAAAAACCCTGTGGGAATCAGCTGGGAAGGGAGATGGAAATCCCACTCCCAAGGACTGTGAGATCAACATTTTAGGGAAAAACCAGGCCAGCTTTTTCATCACCAGCTTGATGCTCCCAGCAGCCAGTGGTGCCAAACCATGGGCAGCAACTCACCACAAGAAGTCAGGGATGAAAAAGAAAATGACAAAACACCTTTCATAGTTGGGGAAACTGAGGCACACCAAGTCAGTTTACCATCCCATGCAGCAGTAACACCCACCCTTGGCTCTGCATGATCCCAAGGTGTCCTTGGAAGCTGAAATCCCATTGATTTTCTGTTCAACTTGTGCTTGGACAGGTTAGGTACCCTGCCAGAATAAGGTTGCTACATCCGGCAGGGTGATGATTAGCACATCAAAAGGCATTGAAAAGGGAAGTATTCTGTTAATCTACTCTGGTAAAAGACAGTAAGAAACTGTGGGAGTTTTGTCCTTTATCTCCATCCAGGACACCGGTGTGGGGGAAAGGGTTTTTTCCAATACAGGAGGCTTTACAAGGGATTTCCCAGGCTTGGGGAAAAGCCTTTGGCTGAAGTTTGTTTTCTGATGCTTCATGAGTTACCAGGACCTGTATGGGAGCTGGCTTAACCCACCATTGTTAGATGCTGGTCAATGGCAGCAATCATTGCACCTGCCTGCACACGCCACCCTTGTGCTGTCATCAGCAAATAGCTGAGCATTTCAGTAGTGAACTGATTTTATAGCTCTAAAAGTCATTATGGTTTCTGTGAGTACTTGACTCACATTGGGCCTTTACAACCACTTTCATTCCCCAAAAAGTAAGCTCCTGAGGTTTCAATCCCCATCTGAGCCTTGTTCTCCTCCACACCCTTCCCATATGTACGTTTGCCCAAGTACTACTCACTTTGATCTCTGCACAACATGGATGTGGTTCAGGAAAAGTTACTGGGTGAGTCACTGGGCTGGGATCCACTGGCAGCTCATCCTCCAGGTAGGCTGAGCAGCAAACAGCACAAAAGCTGCTCATGGGGTTAAAGTAGATTATCCCCTGAGGAGCAAACCCCTTTAGTGCTCCAGGGTCTTCAGCATCTTCAGCTGGGTTTGCCAGAATTGCCAATCTGAGACTCAACTGCTTGGCCTCTGCAATAAAGAGCAAGTCTAGGAATTAATTTGAAGGGTTAAGCTGTATATAAACCTTTGCAGTATGGCAGATATCAAAGAGCAGTACTGTTGCTTAAAAATGTGCTTTTCCAAGCTAGACACAATAATTGGGGAGTGGGAGTGACAACCTAAACCTTGTCTTGGACTGCCAGCTGGTGAATTCCCCACAGGAGGTATCTATCCTTCCCTCCTGGAGAAGAAAACCTCCCCCACATACCCCAGCAGTCAGAGCAGCAGCAGAACCAGACCTGAATCCAAACTGAACGGAGTTTAATTTTTACTTCTCAAGAGGATGATAGAGTTAATAAAGCAGTTTAAACTTCAGTTCCTGCTAACCTTATTTGTTCTTTCTGCACAAATGCATCTACTTTCTGGAGCCACCAGTTCTGCAAAACAATGCTCAGGCAACTAATCCCTTCATATGTGAGGTTTAACAACTCTGCCTTCACACCTTAAGAATTACCATTATCAGGAAGGCTCAGTCGCTGACAGAAGCTGCATCTCACATAGCACCTCAACATCTATTAGCGTTGCTAAAGCTAGATCCATTCCTACCTTTGCAAACCTTAAAGACACTGGGTTCACTTCTGTGAACTCGATCTGAGATAGCAGGAAAAATATATTTAAATTTATAGTCACTTGCACTGAATGTCACATACAGATATGCAGGACCTACATCTTCAGTCTGGTTCTACTCTTGTAAATATGGGGGGAAAATTGGCCCCAGTGATTATACATTACCTAGAAATTAAAATAGATTGAGTAGACCATAATAAATACATGCCAGAAAAAATATAAAGAATGTGTGGGAATGCCTTTACTTTATCTTAACATTTCTTAGTAAAATAACTTCCTTATGGTGTAATCAAAAATGGAAAGCCAGCACCTAACTAACTTGAGTGCCACAAACATTAATAATGGTTAAAATTACCATTGAATTTATTTTTATATTGGATAATCTTCAAAGTTGTAGATTGAGAATTGCTGAAACATTTCAAGGATTTGTTTCTCAAATCACAATACTTTAGCCATGCAAACATTAACTTGAATTTTAATATCTAAAAATCCTTAGTGAGGGGAAATAGATGTATTTTTTAAAAAGGAGAGGAGGGTGGGGGAAAAAAGGAAAAGAAAAACTTTAAAAGTTCCCCTGATAGTTACAGATGGTTTAATCTTTGGAACCTATTATGTGTTCATTTTCCCTTCAGCATTAATTATACATAATTACCACCACTTTACCCATACCCTTTCAGAAACGAAATCTGTTTACATTTTTCGCATACGTTATATAAAGGCAAGATTTTTAATGCAGTTTTTCCCAGAAACGGGGCTTCTATTTACCCTCTGAAGGACAAGGGGAGCCAGCGAGCGGCGAATCGGTTTTATTTAAAGTTCCTTTAATATAGCTTAATTACTTTTAAACTCTGGAAGCAATTAGGTTATCACCCTTTGAAGTGCGACAGGCGGGTTGCCGTGCTGGGAGGAGAGGGCTCGGCTTTGCGCGGCTGCTTGCGCGGCGCGCAGGGAGCGGCGCAGCGCGGGGAGATGCGCTTGGCCGCGGCTGGCGGAGGCAGGAGCTCCCCGTCCTGCGGGGATGGCGGAGACTGGAAGCCGGGGAAATGATAACTCACATTTCGTCTGGAAAAGGGTGGTTCTGGATAAGGCTGAGAGCAGCGCTGGTGTTGTAAAAGATTGAGGAGGATTGTTCGCACTTTTCAACCTTATAATTTTACCCTGCGCACAAACCACGAAATTGCACGGCTCTATTCTCCCTCTTTTTTTTTTTTTTTTTTTTTTTTTTCCCTTATTTCTCGCTCGTTTCCCCTCTCCCTCCCGTCGCAGATCGCTGTCAGGTGGCTTTTTTCCCGGCCGTGCAGGGATCAAAGCGCCCGGGAGTAGAAGCGTCCATTGTGGGGCTGACACACGATCGCCCTGGGCAGGGGCGCAGGGCCGCAGCGGGTGCGGGGCACCGGGGCCGCTCCCCCGGGCGCTTCTCCTCTCCAGTGGCATTTCCCCACGGGCTTGAGGGGGGCTTGTTTTATATTTTTTTTTCTGTCTCACCCCTCCTTCCTCTCCCCTTCCCCCATGGGGAGGCTCATTCCCCAGTTGTTTCGTCTCGCTGCTCTCCTTTGCGGGTGCTTCGGAGAGGGGAAAAGCAAAGGGAGGAGACACCCCCGTACCCACCGACCCCAAGCCCTCCGCTCCCGGCAGCAGCTCCATTATTTGCATGTCATGTTTATAACCTGGTGGAAACCAAGACTGATATTTGTGGTCGGGAGAAGATGACTTTCACCTCTCCGGATCACTCTCTTAAATAAAAAAGAATTGACCAGCTATGGGCGTAAGCATTTATCTTGAGTTTGCGGTCATTATCTTTATTATATTGCCTCGGCAATAAATAAATCTAGTAGTTACTACCCCACAATAAAACTGTAGTATATGGGACACCTTACTATTACTTTCTTAACAATCTGCCATTCTCTTCACCTCTAAATCTTCCCTGTCTGCTCAGTCTGGGCGGGTCGCTCCCCGCCCGCAAGGTGCGGAGACTCCGCGCCGCTGCCTCCACTCCTCCCGCCCTTCCCTCTCCTTTTCCCCTTTCCCCTATGATTTCTCCCCAAAGAGCTGCCTCTCGGCCCCGCAAGTGCCAGTCCTGCCCAAAGGCTGCCTTCAGCCCCGTGCGCCGGGTGGGCAGCCTGGGGGAGCCCTCCCGACTGGGCATCCCCTTGGGCGGGTGTTCCTTCTTGGGTTCATCTCCTCGGGGGGATATCCCCGGGACGGCTGTCCCTTTATGGGCATTCCCCAGCTCAAGGTCCCCCTGTGGGCAGCCCCCTGGTGGGTCTTCCCCGTGGGCAGCCCCCAGGCAGGTGTCCCCACGGGCAATCCCGCCTGAGTACCCACGCTCCCGTGGCACACATTCCCCGGCAGGTGGGACCCCCCCGCCCCCCTTTTGGGGATCACCACACCTTCCCCCCTTGGCTTTCTACCCGACACCCCGGCCCAAGGGGTAGAGGCAAGGAGGAACCCACGGAGTTTCTCTTCTCGGAGGCTGCACCCTGACTNCCCACCTCCCCCCGCCCCATTCCATAGGTAAATGTCCACGCAATAATATTTATTTACAGTCAGGATGCTGCGCGTATGTTTCTTTTAATTGTATTTTACCAGGGTGATTCCTCCTTGCTTTTAAAACAAGCGGCTTGGAAAAATATTCCCATTTGGGGCAGGAGCAAAGGAGAGGAAAA
>VXAU01002306.1:60254-105419 GCA_013399695.1 Formicarius rufipectus | reverse complement strand
AAAAAAAAAAAGAATCAGACACTCAACTCAGTCAAACCTTTCAGTGGGTTTGGGAGAACAATAAAGAAAAAAAATTGGACCTAAAACAATAAAACCTCCTGCTTTCTGTGGGCCTCTGCCTTCTGCTTGGATTGCTGTAGCTGATGGGAACTGACAGGTGTATTGTTTCGGAGAGCTATAAGCTCCATAATCATCAAGGGTGAAAGGCATACGCTATTGCTAAGTAGGTTCAATTGGCTTTGGTTCTAAGTAAGAGTGCGCTGTGAATGCGCCGAACACCTTGGAATCAGGTCTCAAGGCTCTAGCAATGAATAGCTGCTTAATCTAGCCTAAAGGAACAGTTTTGAACTAATGAAAATTGCTTATAAAATATACTGTACTCACAGCTCTTTAATCAAAAAAGATGATAATATTTTTTGTAATAACCTATTAATTTAATTGGTCACGAAGCATAAAATACATCATTTAAATTTAATTGACCCAGAAACTAAGAAACAATATTTAAATTAACTAAGCTAGAAATTTTCATGATGAGGTAATAAGGCTGTTGCATTCCCAAGCTCAGAGGAATGTTTTCACAGCTAATTGTTAAAACTTAGTTTTGACTTAGGCCCAGAGAAGACTACTATGAAATACACTTGCCCTGGGTAACTTCAAACCCCTGTGTTAATATAGGCTGGGGGCACAACAAAGATGCTAAAATAACTCTTTTAACTCCAGAAAAACAGAAAGTGGAACAGAATCAGGCATCACTTGGTACATGTGTCTTGGTGTTTCAAACCACTTTACTCTTTAAAAAAAAAATACAAAAATTCGTATAATGTATTTTCCCCTAAAAAAGACAAGAGGGGGAAAAAAAACTGGGACAGTTTTTCTAGGCTTTCTTTGCAAGGCCTGCCACTGAAGATTGCATTAATGATCTCTATTTTTGTATACTGAATAAGTCAAATCCATTTGTCACACTGCAAGTGATGGCATACTTAATTTGGATATAGTCAATTAGCCTGGGCTAAGCTCCATAGCCTGCTGCGCACACCTCTATTTTGTATTCTCTCTTTTTCCTTTGCCACACGTAATCCCATTATGACGGACAGACAAAGAGAAATAAACTTGGAAAAAAACCCTAAAAAATAAAAATAAAAAAAAACCCCAAAGTTTTGTCCATCCCCTTCCAAAACGCAACTAAGTGAAGCTGCCTTTTTTTCGTTTGGTTTTCTTCCCTCCCCCCCCTCCCCTACCCTACGAGGAGTCTCTGTTTGGCTTTTTTGGTGTCTTGCAGGTTAGCGGGAGAAATGTAACTCATGCATCAACTGCGGTTAGACAGATTTATGACACTTTGGGGACATGCTCTTTCCTCTCCCTGCGCTGCTGCAGACCGCTTACATTTTGCAAATCAGTCTGTTGCCAAGACGACGGGCTCCCCCACCTCCCCGGCTGCTCCTTGTTTTGTCATGTGCTCGGGGATGGATAATAGCATCAATGTATGGCGGCGTCGATGTACGGCAGCGTCAGTGTACGGCGCGCGCGCGCGTGGGGGGTTTGGGAGCTTGGGAAAGCTTGAGCTGAACCAGAGGGAGAGAAAACCCGAAGGAGCCCAGGCGTAGGATGGATGGATGGAAAGGAAGGAACAAGCATGAGGCTATGGGCAGGGAGAACATAGGGAAATGCAAGAAGACAAATATCCCTCGGACAAAGTGAGAACAAAGACCTCGTTTGTACTTACTTCCCCCTGGCTTTGCCATTGGTTACCTAGGTGAAGGTTACATGTAGTGCCACTGCCCCTCCATGCCCATATTCATGCCCATTCCACTCATAGGTCCTAGAGGGAGATAAAAATCCAAGAAGATGCCAGAAAATGAGCAAAGTCAACAGATAGTGCCAAAAGCCCCTTTCCAAAACACAGCACCAGCAGAGGGTCCAGGACCACTCAAGCAAGGAGATGCCTGGTTTCCCTCGGTCGTGTGGAAGGCAGGCAGAAGACAGGTGAGGCAAGGCAGGCAGCTGGGATGGTGGTGGGCAGAGGTGTGTTTACCTGCGGTGGCACAACCGAACCCACCCATGGGTGGGTGATGCTCTCCTAGGGCTTACCTGGCGCTCGGATGCCCATGTGCTGCTGGCCGTCCATCACGAAACCTCCCATTGGCTGCCCGTCGGGGTTATAGGGTGTTCCTTGACTTACTAGGAAAGTGCAGAACATTGCTTTTTAGCAACAGCCAAAAGGGCTCTTCTCACGGCATCAAGACACAACCCCCCTACCCACAGGCTATTGGTTGATGGCTCTAAAAAGTGGTAAAACCCCAACTGTATGAATTTAAAGGCCAGACTAACAAGTGTGCTTAAGTTTTGGCTTAATCTCCTACTGCCAGTTTGGAAACGAAGTTAGCAAACTGAAATCTTGAGACATGAGGAGCCCCGGCTCCAGCTGCTGCCACTGCTGACGTCAATGCAAAAACCTGTATAGGAGCCGGATTTTATGGCTGGAATAGTCACACTGAAATCACAGTGTGTTAAATTACGCCCCGTGCCTTCTAAGAGCAGGACCTGAAATGTCCATGCCACATATTTACCTCTACTGACAAATAATCAAATGTACTTGAAGAGAAAGGGTAGCCCACAGGCTTTTTGGACAACGATGGGTTCTGAGAGTTTGACAGCAAGACTCAGAAAACAGAACCAACTGGGGATAACGGGCCATGGTAATCCTCAATGGTAAATACTCGCACACAGCTGCGAGCCAAGACCCCAGACAGAACCAGCACATGAAAGCTTAAGGTCTTTTAGAAAACAGAAATCAATCCCCCCAAAGTAAACAGCAAATGCTCGGCAATCCCAAAAGACAGCTACTAAAAAGAAGAGCCAAGGGACAAAAGGACCCTGTACAAGCACCACTACCTGAACTGGAGGTTTTGACTGTACATTAAAAGCCAGCTTCAGAAGTAAGCTGCCTTGGGTTATTAAAGCACATAAAGCTCTACCTCATTGAATGTCTTTGAACTTTACTGAGTCCCACAAGCGATTCTGACCTCTTTGCCCTTTTGACAGGTAATAAAGTTTACAGCAATTCCACACCAAGCCATGCACCAGGGAGTGGTCACAGGAGCAGAAAGATCTGGGAAGGAAAACTCCAAACAACTGCTTAAAATAATAAGAACAGTTTGATTTGTATACAGAAAGTCCGGTCGTGGAGAGGATCATTTTAGTTTCTCTTTTAGAATTTTCAATGTCTTTATTTTTTTCCCAAAATGCTTTTAATCATGTTTAAATGATTAGAGTCGTAATGAAAGAAAGCTGGTTGTATTTTAATTGTCAATCACTCCCAGCATTCATTTCTCATTTATTTACCAGGTAATGGACCTCCTGGTGAATGGCTTGAGGATGGTTTTCGCCTGCGTGACTCGAATACAGTTACTACTGGGGACTTGCCTGCTCGATTGGACTGGTCTATCATGGGCTGAACTATTCTTCTTCTAGCATTAATAAACCTGCAATAAAAAAGAGGAAAGCAAATGGTTAGGGAAGGGATGTCTTCCACCCATCCCCAAGCCCTCTTGCCCTGCTGTGGAGATCTCCATCAGGCTGCATGGGGATGCAAATACTGCTAAACCTCTAACCCTGATGACCTTTGAGAGCACGAGCTTGGGGTTTCCAAGCTGATTTATGTTTGCCTGCTTTTTACCACAGTCGGACACTTCCATTTCATCTTTTCATGGGGGAATTAGCCAAGTTTTCAGGAAACAATACCAGCAACGCTCTTCTCAATGCAGAATGGGGCACCAAAAATACAAAAACGTGTGAAGCCAGCGAGATGCTCATGAGGGCATCTGCTACCTCCCCCCTCATTAGTGTCATTTCTGCCTTATGTCCTCTGACTTCTTTTTCCAATTTTTTTCTTTATCAAAACCTGCCCCTACCTCTTGCAAACCTAATTCCCTTTTAATGCCCACTATTAAGATAATGAACTGTGATGGCAGAACCCCATCAAATGAGGGAACGTCTGGACTTTTATCACCACTAAGTCACACTGCTGGGGACTTCAGAGCCATGCATTCCTCCTAGCCATTTCTTGGTGGGCTTTTTCCCCCCTCCCTCTCTTTATGCAAAGTCTGAGGGGGTCAAGGCGAGGTCATAGCTTTACAGTAATTGAATTTATAATCCTGTTTTCTCCAGCTAGGCCTGACCATTTACAGCAAACATCTTGTTAAACTGTAATTACTGGACTACTGAAAATTCCCCCCCGAACAATGAAAAGCAGATCTTTGGAAATAATAAAAAAAGAAGGTATGGTCGTTTTCAAAAATAGCCGACTCCTTCTGTTTCCATAGCTCTTTGCCTCAGTTAGTCTTGCAATGCTTATTTGGAAGTATTCAAAATAATTTGGAGCAAAACAGAAGATCACAAGTGCCCTGGTCTCCCCGTGGCACTGAAATCAGGAGGCTGGAAACCATGGCTGGGAAGCAGCCTGAACGCAGAGCATTTGAAGAACATCTCAAGATTTCACCCCTCAGAACGTTTAGTTAAAATTAATTTGGAAAAAATCTGCATCGAAAGAAAAGCTGCATAACCAGACTTTGCATTCTTTATGAGAGAGAAAAAGAATAATAAAAACGTGTATGCCACAATATTTACTAGTAAAGGAAGAAGCATGAGTGTGGGGCTAAACCACGCTACACTTGTAAACTGGGATGGGAAAGTTCACAAAGGAATACTTGATGCTTGTTTTCATTGCCTTTGCTTGGGATGGCTTAGCAGGAGCCCTCCTACCACAGAGATAAAGCCACCAGGATCCTTCCACAGGAATCAGCTCTGCCCACCCATTCCCCTACACCAGAGGGGAGAAGAATAGCAAACCACTGCCCCATGCTGTTTCTTTTGCCCTCATCAAAGACCAGCACAGCGATTCCAGACTCCTCCTATCTCCCATTCCCCACTGACACCCATTACTCAAACTCCTGCAAAAATTAATCAAGATGTTGAGTCCATATCAAACTCCTTGTCTTGAGAAAATGGGCTCAAAGGCACCAAAACTGGCACCTTACACCTGAACTAGGTCATGTTTTGTCAGCAACAGTATTGGATCGATTTTTCTACACATTTCCAATAAACACCCCCCCTCAACGCCAGCAAACAGTGTTGCAAATCAGTTTATCATTATCTTGTACAAACCATGAAAATTAGAATCATGTGAGCAGAAGGTTAGACTAATTCTCCTTTCTCATTATAAGCACAGGTGTAGCACAAACACCATGCGAAATAAGCAATTAAAAAAAGCTGCTTTTTTTCCCCCATTAGCTGCCTTAGCTCCATGACCAATTAGAAAATTGTTTAATATCTGTAATCTGCATTTGCAGAGAGCAATTTTCACAGTAACTCTTCGAAGTAAAACAACAACACAGAACTCTAGTGCCTCAGCCATTTCTTTTTGTGAGTCTGGCAAGGCTCTTGCTGTGTTTCCTCCATCCTTCTCCTGCCACATTTCCAGGATCTGGTACTGTGGCAGAGGGCAAGGTTTTTGGTATAGCTGTCAGTGTGACTGGTCACCAAAGCTATCATTTGTCAAGAGCTTTTACCCCAAATAAATGCTGAGCAACATTTAAGCATGCAGACCTCAACTTCACACCCTTGTCTTCCTTCTCCTCTGAACTACAACCACTTTTAAGAAAAAGAGGGTTCTCAAAATAATAAACTATACTATATAGTATAGTTTATATACTAATATGCTAGAAAAAATGATATATCTAGAGTTTACCAATAATTATCCACAAGATGTGTCTATAGTGAAACATATTCTCACCTGTTTGCCCCATGCTAACACTTGGGATATCTGCTTTAAGAACATTTTACACACAGGTACTTAACAGTTATCTTCTTCCTACGCATTCACGGAAGTATTTTCTATAAGTAGCAATTCTGCCAAACAGCCTAGTGTTTGGATGTCTTCGGGGGGAATTCAGACACAAGAACATTTTCCTTCTGGGCAAAGTAATAAAATGACATTCTCGCTCCTCCCACTAGAAGTCAAACAGAGGTCAGCTCCCCATCCTTGTATCTGTTTAAATAAACTGGTCCAGCTGTTTGTTTCCAGGATGCCCTTTAACCTTCTGTCCCATCCTCCCTGCCTTTGTAACACAACGCTTTACTTTGCATTATAGTAGACTCCAAACCACTATGCATTAAAAAAAAAAAGAAAAAAAGAAAAATGACAACTGTTACTNAAAAAAAAAAAAAAAAACCAAGAAAAAAAAAAAAAGAAGAAAGTATTCACTTTCAAGTTTCTTCCTGCATCCCAAACCTGGAATTCCTAAGAACCCACCAGCTTAAAACTATTAATGTGGTTTGCCTTGAGAGAGCACAATGCAGTGCTGCGATGTTTATAAATCACATTTGAGAACTCTTTGCAAGCAAAACTGTGAATTAGCTGTTACTGCAGAAATATATGGGCATGGGGTTAATTTCTTCATACTCTCTGTTTTGTTTGTTTGTTTGTTTTAAAAAAAGGGCCAGGATCTTTTGATCACTTTTTGAATTTCCAAAGTGCCAGGCTGATGTTAACATCAGAAAAATGATGGAACAGAAAAGCTAACATGAAAAATCTCCCTGTCCTGTTTCCCAAATGCTCATATTCACCTATCTTAAGAGAAAAAACTCTAAGTCACTCTAATTTTTAAAAGTTTAGAGGAATCAGGACCCAAAAAAGATATTTGCATACCAAATACTACTGAAATGGAACATTATCAAAATACAACTCAGCATAAAACTTAAGACAGAGGTATAACCTTACTCATGTGAGTAAAGATCCAATCAGGCTCAAAGACCTGTATTAAATCTTTTTCCCCATACCAGTGGCTCTGTGCATTGGTGTTTTCGCTCTGATGAAGGTGGTTGTTTTGTTGTTTTTTGTTTTTATTTTGGGGGTTTTTGCCGCACAAGAGTAGGATCAGTAGTGGCACAGACAACACAAGAACACTCAGTGTAGAAGTCATACCCACTTCAGCCCAAGAAGAGCTGAGAACTTTGCGAAGTGATACTTTAGGCTGCTTTTTTTCCCCTTTTTTGTTTTGCAAAGGGAAGGATCTGGCATGGAGAAAACATTTGAACAGTTGGGCAAACACTGAAGTTTAAAGTATTTACAATTTTTTTCTGTTTAAGTTTTCCTTTTCCTTTTTGGACACATGGGATTGTGCTTTCTGCCGTGTCCCAAAAATCAAGAAAAACTCAGCAATTTCACCTGCATAAGCCTAAAGAGGAGAAGGAGGAGGAAACCCTCTTTTCTCCCATTTGCATTTTACTAGGATGTTTTCTCTTAGGCTTCTTGCCTGGGGTCTGTCTCCAGAGGTCACTGGCAGACTCCCTGGCTGGTCCATCTCTGGTCCCACGGGTGAGCTCCAGCCCCAGCCCCGGGGATGCAGCAATCTGCCTCTGCACTCTGACCTTCAGCTTGGCCGCCCTCGCTGCCACGCACAAGTTTTGTTTCTTCTCAGCAAGAGGCTGCATGGCTGGTGATGACAAAAGACTTATTTTAGTTGGAAATTGGCTACAATAATAGCAGTCAGAGAGCAAGGATTTTCAGAGGGTCACCAAACCCTCCGAAAGGCACAGCTCACCAAGGCTCAGGTTACAGCCCGAGTGACATTTTCCGCACAGATCTGTTTTTTCTCCCTTTCCCTTGTATTTCACTTCTGTTGAGTGAATAAAACAAGACCTTCCTCTGCTGTCACAAATTTCCAAAGTCACCTTTGCTCAAGAATCGACAGAGCTATTGTGGGGACTTCCAATTCGCAGTCTTTGAATGAAATTTTCCAGAACCAGCTGTCTGAAAGGAGATGCTGAGACTTCGCGGTCTATTGAATTTTTCTCTTGCCCCCAGCCCTCCCAAATGAGGAGCGTGTCACACCATTACTGACTTCTGCTACTTGAAGTCAGAGGATGCTTGCTCCCTCTCAATATTGTCCCAGAGTGCTGCACACCAGAAGTCTGTGTCTCACTAGCAGTGCCAAGACATTCCCCAAAATCTCTCTGCCTCGTTTTCTCCTTGAGCTCCTTCTAGCAAGCCAGGAGTAAGGAGAATGAGAAAGCCTACAGTACCTACAAATCCCTGTGCTAAAACCTCCTTTGCTGCTCTGAAAAAACCTGTCCCTCTTGACAACATGCAAATCATCATTTTTAGAACAGATGCCAAAGCAATCAGAGCCCTTCAAACTCGCAAATAATTCACTTGTAAAACCAAGTGGCACCCTGTTTTGCATACTGGGATCCTTCATTTATACAGCAGTGAAACAACCCTCTCCATACAGCACTTAATTCCTCAACGCTTAACAGGTTTATCTCTAATAAAACCAATTTAAATGGAAAGTGTGCTATAAACCGAGATTATTACACTTCAGTAACTGCTTTATTCCTTATTTTAACATATTTTCATTTTTTCCTTCTGTGTTTGTTTTCCAGAGCCTTTAAAGGAGTCAGTTAAAGAAAAAAAAATAAAACACCATAGAAATTATTTCACCAAATACTTTCAAATGTTTTAAAAACAGCCTTGAAAATAGCAAGCTGCTTCTGTAATTATGGACAGAAAAAATAACTGCAGACTTTCAAATGGTAATCACATCTCCCCATCCCTAAAATGAGAAATAAATGCTAAAAGAGTGCTTACTGCTGTTATTAGAAAGTTCTGATCCCAAAGTCAGTTAGTGAGCTTAATGACCCGTAACTACCAGTCATTAGCAATCCATGCTCTCTGTACTCCCATTATTTGTAAAGGAAAAAAAACACAACAAAACCCCAAGACACTCAAGAAACTTTGTTCAATTTAAAGTCAAACCTTATGAAGTCATGTTTGGCAACTTTTCTTGGTTTCTCCTCCTCCGAACTGAAGACAGCTCGGGACTGCGATACATCCTTTACAACACTAAATGGAGGTAGGGAGGGAAGAGAGTACATGGGCTGCTAACCACCCACTTCAGACACGTAATATAGGAATATACTCCAAACACAGAGAGTCCATCCATCAGGAGAATCACAAAGGTCTCCTGCAAACTCTCCTCTTCCTCCCTCCTTTTCTGGCAGCACCAGTGCCAGGGACTGTATATAGGGCTCATCGCAAGACAATATTGAAGAGTGAATAAATAAAATACTATGCAAAAACTAGTGACGAAAAACCACTAATTAGCTGACAAATTTGATGTAAAGCACTAATGAAAGCCATGTGTGGTTCTGCAATTTAGTTTTAAAAATAGCTTCTGACTTCAAGCATTACTATGTGACCCCACCAATGGATTCATGTGGTGCATTCAGAAAAGTTGCTGTAAAGCAGGAGCGTGCTATCGAATCTCTCACAAGCCAGGTCTGCTAATGCAGTGAGCATATCGAGGGCAAAAATAGAAAGCAGAGAGATGAGATCAGGTATGTGCTCCTTGTAAGATAGACAGCTATGCCCTACATTTTGGCTGGCCCAACATGCACCAGCTCTACCTTTGGCCACCTCCTCTTCTCTGAAGCCCTTAAACTTGGAGCCTCCCCCTCCTGCTCCGAATCAGGCTTTCTTCTCAAATCACTACTAGAACATCCTGACTCCATATAAAAAGACTGTATTTGGGGAAGCACCTGCCACCATAGGATCATAGAATTCTAGAATGGTTTGAGTAGGATGGGACCACCGAGATTATCTAGTCCCAACCCAGCCTGTTGTGGGCAGGGACACCTTTCACTAGACCATGTTGCTCCGAGCCCCATCCAACCTGTCCTTGAACATTTCCAGGTATGGGACATCTACAACTTTCACAGCAACCTGTTCCAGTGCGTCACCACCTTCACAGTGAAGAATTTCTTCCTAATATCTAATCTATACCTATCCTCTGTCAATTTAAAGCCATTCCCCCTTGTCCTATAGGCCTATGTCTCCCTTGTCCAGGCCTATGGGAAAACATGTAGATACGGTGACTGCCTTGAGGTGGTAACAAGCTTGGTGGTGGTTTGTACTCTGGATGCAGAAGGGACAGCTGGTGGCTTCCCATCGAGCTCCTGGTCCTGCTTCTCCCTTGGCCAACATGCTCCACTACCCCATCTGTCTGCAGGGCTAGTGACTGCTGACTGCTTGATGAGTCTTTCTAGAAGAAACCTGGGCAGGAAACAATTCCTGTCTTGCAAAATTTTCCCTGTTCTCCAGCAGGATGGGGCTAAAGCCTATGTTTATTTATTTAGCTAATTCTAAATGGAAATTAAGGAAGGGACTTGTTGCAGAGGACTGAAGAGCCAGTGTGCCTGGGGAAGGGCTCCCTGGAGATCCACCTCTCTGCTCTGCCCATCTCCTGTGCCATTCCACATCACAGGTGAGCTGCTGTTGGCCATTGCAGTATGTTCTCCTTTCCCTCATTTCCTTCTATCCACATATTCCACCCAGAAAAGCTTTGCCAGCAGGGAACGCTTCCGGTGAAAATCCATGTCCAGCATCCAGGCGTCTCCCTGTCGATGCCAGGGAACCAGAGCACCAGCCGTGTTACAGGTCTCGGCTGCACTGGGGAAGACTCTCAGCAACCTCATTCCCTGACACCGCAATTCCCTCGGGTGCAAAGCAGATGTAAACTCGCCCTCGGCAGCCAGATGATGTAAGGGGAAATCTTTACATGGCAAAGCGCCAGTGGAGCTGACCTCCCGTCTCTTCCCTGCTCCTAAATCCCAGCGCAGCTGTACTCTGCTGATCTCCATGTGCCACAATTAGCCTTTAAGGAATATGGCAAGGATTCATCTAGTAGAGCAGCACTAAGGCTGCTCTAACTCCCACCCAGGACAGGGCTGGCCCCCCACAAAGTGCTGCGGTTGGGGACGCAACGTTCTACTAGACAAAATCTTGCCTCGCACAAAAATGCTCGTGACAGAGGGTGTGCAGGCACTCTACAAGTTTTGAGAGCAGCCCAGGCTGAGACGCACATCTCCCAGCTCAGTGTTTTCTCACAGCTCTGAGG
Source organism: Formicarius rufipectus (assembly GCA_013399695.1). NCBI lineage: Eukaryota > Metazoa > Chordata > Aves > Passeriformes > Formicariidae > Formicarius > Formicarius rufipectus. The sequence continues at coordinate 94,464 of VXAU01002306.1, read as the reverse complement.
AGGGTCTGAAAGTCAGCTTTCCATCTAATCCCTCAGGAGACCTTGTCTGTAACTCAGGTCCTGTGCTGGTGCTTGCCAGCAGTGCAATCCAGCAGCTTTTCTTCAGCAGATCACTTCAAACCACCAACCTGCACCCCACTCAATGGCAGGGACTATGCTGGGAATGGGTGAGAACTGATAGCAAAATACTGGTTATTTCTTTGAAAACACTTCTCTCTAGTCTAGCAATTCCATCTCCTTTGTCGATTCAGCATAACCTCTTATTTAAGGGAATGTCGTGCTTGTGAGAGGTGCCTGCATGACCTCGGAGCTTCCTCATGCCACACACGTGTTCTAAACACAGGTCCAAAGTTTTTTGCATACATCAGCTTGGGAGCCTTGTCCAAACAGCTTTGTCTCTGTTCATTCCTGCTTGGCCCACATACAACATGGGAGTTGGAAGCAGTTTCTGCTCCTCCAACCCAAGTGAAAGAAAAAAGGCTGCTCCCACATCTGGCTGTTGCTTTAAATGCGTTCCTGCTCACTGAAGGGTGTGAGAAATGATCTGTTGGCACTCCTGGATGGCTCTCCTCATCTTCCTCATCTCCAGAAGGCCACTGAAGGACTGTGGAGTAACTCCATACCCTGTCACCCCACAGCAGCTCCTCCAGCCAGTAGACCAGGAGCAACAAGCCCAGAGTGGCCAAACCAAAAGCCTTTACAAGTGTCTTTGGGAGAAAACAACCCCTGGGTCCACAAACAATGAACCTCTATACTGGACTAGTGTTTTGCTCATGAAATAGGCTCTGGTCTATACCCTAACACTCCGCTTTGGGATGTTGAGGGAAGCTTTGATTCCTGTGGTTGTGTTGTCCCTACCACAACCAAGACAACAAATACAAGAATGTTGATGTATTTCGTGTGATGTGGGCACCTGAAAAACTGGTTCGAATTCCTTTTTCCCTCTTTTTTTTTTCACCCCCAGAAACCACAAAAGATACAACTCTGAGTCACAGCCAACCTGTAAAACAACCCCACACTTCTGAACAAATTCTCCCTGCCCCAAGACATCCTACTTCAAAACATTGTTTTCTAACCACTACTAATAGCCTACTTTGTAATCTACTTTATCTAAACATAATTTCCCATTAAGTGAAGTAATTCATTTTGCTTATAATCCTACTCCTGACAGCGTTTTATTCAGGGCAGAAGAAAAGACACCCTCAGAAAACAACACCAACAAAACACAGGGAGGTCAGAGGAATGTCAAAGATTAAAAGAATTTGTGAGACCATGGGACTCAGAAAGCCTAGGGATCAGCCCTCAGATGGTACAAACCACCTTTATAAACCAGGTGAGAAGTCAGATAAATCTGAATTCAAAAGCAGCTATTGCTATCATGCTCTATCCTCAGCCAAAAAACCCACACGGGCTACAGTGCCCAGGCAGAGAAAAAAAAAATAACCCGTGAAACTGTTACATGACCTAGATTTCATTGAAGAACTGTGGAAGGGATATTTTTTTCAGCATCTGCTGCCTTTTCTTTTCTTTTTGAAAAAGTCAAATTAAAGGCAGAAGCCTGCTTGGCACTAAGGCTGGTGAAGGCAGCCATGCATCATTTACACCAAAATCATTCCAGGGCAGGCAGGGCAAAACACACGCCCTCAAAAGCACGTCCCCGCCCTGCCCCTCCGGCTGTGTTTCCTTTCTGAGAAATTGTTTTAACCAAGAAGAAGGCAACATTTGCCCCATTTTTACTCTTTCAGGCTGGGTTTTGAACCAGGCAGTTTGTTTCATGCAGGTGCAGCCCAGAGCAAGTGTCTGATTTAAGAGTGAGGGAGGGTCTCTGAAGCCACGTGCTGGTGTTTCAGTTCGTGATGGTTAATCACTCTACACCAGTCTCAGCAACTGTTGACACAAAATAGGTGGAGATCAGGTCTGTGCAAGCACAAAATACCAGAAAGGCAAACTATATGTAAACACAGTTCAGATAGCTACAACAAGAATAGACCAAAGCCTGACTTGCAATGACTCTCTCCTTCTTTTTTTTTTTTTTTCATATATTGAGGACATATAGTTTTAATTTTCTTTTTTAATACATATATATCGAAGGTTGCTCTCACACTAAAAACAAATCAAGCCCTGAGGACTCTATTTTCAGAGACACTGCAAAGCCCTCCCCTTGCTTGCAACGCAGCATTTCCACATTACAATAGTGCCCTGGATGTGCATTTTTTAAAGCCAAACACTTCTTTTGAGATGGTGCACACATGACTCTCGGTATTTGTAAATAAAAAGTAGCAAACAGAGCATTCTGAACCCGACCCTGATCCTGCATGGCAAAGTTAGGGCAGGAGGGGAGAAAAGAGCATGTGGCAAATGTTTGCATGGTGATGTTTCATCTTATTTTCCTGACACCTGATGTCACATTTGCTACAGAAAATTAATGCACGGACTGAAAAAAAAAAAAAGCTTTTTCAGGTACAAAACCATCCCAGAAGAGGGAAAATAGGTCGGGGATTTTTTTGCTTCATACTAAATTCTCAAGTGCTGAGCACCACTCATTAGTCAAGACTATTGGCAGGTAAATGCTGTTTGAACTGTGTGATGCACTAGGGTGGAAACCAACATTTCTCATCTTAAAAAAGCGCATCTATGTGAAAAAAAAATAACACCAGGTTTGCTTTTTTTCCTCAATGCTCAGGGTGCCACTAATTAGTCTGTTAGCTTGTGCAAAATGAATCCACATTTGCTTTTGAAATAAATGTTGTTTCTTTTGCTGGTTTCCCCAGCCCAAATCCAGGATCTCTCAGAAAAATCTTTCTTTGGTGCTTCTGAACAGGGTGACTCCTGTTTTGGGGTAGTTTAGGGTGTGTGGAGAACGACAAGGCTGGACTGAGCAAGAAACCCAGGGTCTATTAGCTCTCCCTCCTCTGCTCCATTTGAAGTCCTGAGCATTTCCCCAAGTAAACTCTTTACTCAATGACTTCTTTGGAAAAACACCCCTGTGTCATGCCAAAACTGCATCACTACTCCTTAAATCCACGTGCCAAAACCAAACCCTGCATGTGTAAACTGCCATGCTGTATTTTTAAATGCCTTTACTGAACTAAAAAAAAAGAAAAGGCCTAAAATCCGGTGATCCGACGGTACCTGATGGCTCTACATTCACAACTTTTCTCCCTGTAAGCTATTTGCTCAGCTTTTCTAATAATACCTTGGCTGCCTGGCAGCTCTCCAGGGCTGTCTAAGGCAATATGCAAGCTAAACATTTTTTCATCTGATTTCAATATTTTCTTATGAATAACTATACAGGATTTTACCTAGTGAGTATCCCTGATTGCTGTAATTTAAGAACAGAGAAATAGACTGCAGATGTAATATTATTATTACAATTGGCATTCAAGGTGAAAGGCATAACAATTAGCTAAGACTTAGTGAAAACATAAATGTAAAAATCTGCCTGAAAAATCCAGCACATGGTATATTTAGAGCAGCTAATTTACCGCACACATTCTGAACTGCTCAAACGATACAACAATTCACCCAGCAAGATATTTTTTAAACAGCTTCTTGGTGTTTTGTGTGTTGTTGGTATTTTTATTTTTCTTTTTGCTTTTTTTTGGAGGGGATGATTTTCATGTTGCAAATACCTACTGTCTTATTTTACTCTGGAATATCAAACAATATGTATTTGTTAAACCCGAAACATACATTTTCTTATTCCTGATTTTTCCTGCTTCTGTATGCATTCCCATTAACAAAACAGTGTTTAAATAACATCTGTATACATGTTCTTGAATCACATAGAGAAGAAAAGTAAATTGCCTCCACAATCTGACGTTTAAGTTCGTATTGCTGAAGTTGAGAGGATAATTTGTGGATGTTTTAACATTTACAAGTAAATAAGTACTTGTATTTACTATATCTGATTACTGAGAAAAGTATTTGTTATGTTCTTACACAGATTCAAATTGCATCTTGACCTTTTCTCATTTAATCTGTTTACTGCAACAAAAGCAGTCATAGATACATCTGAAAACAAGGAGATATTTTACTCGCCAAGGACTAAAAATTCCCTGTGTGTGATGTGCTCTGCAAAGTGGCAAACTGAGTATCCTCCCAATTTATTGTAGTCTCTAATTTGGTAGGCAGCAGGGGTGAAAATCCAACCCTGCATATAGGACCAGCACCTGCCTTTGCTATGCTCCCTCCCTGCTGGTCTCCTCCCCCACTTACACCCTAAAAATAGTGCTTAAGAGGGACTCAAGTGGTGCACTGGTCATGTGCTGGCCTTTTGCACAGGGTGAGTATCACCTTCAGCAAAGGAATTGAGCAAAGATGGTGTTTATGCTAAATGCCCAGCACTAGGAAGGAGCCTTTCCATCCCCTCCAAGGGGCTGACATGGGGCTTAACACATGGGAAACACCAGACAATACCATCACTTGGATTTGTGGGTGTTTGGGGTGTTCTTTAGATGTACCAAATCCTTGGCATGTTATAATATAAAAACTACTGTGGGAAAAGAGATGCCTGGGAATGTTTCCCAAAATGTGGAGAGTCATGCAGCTGTTCCTCCTTCCCCTGCACCTCTGTGGAGGGGCAGGCAGGGGCTTTCTGCATCTGCCCCATCTGCATCTGGTCCCATCTGCATCTCTCCATCTGCATGCCCCATCTGCCCCCCTCAACATCTCCCCCTATGCCCTCCATCTGCATGTCCCAATCTGCATCCCCCCCATCTGCTCCCTCTGTAACCCCACCATCTGCAAGCCAGGATGAGCAGATGGAAAGGACACCCTTCCCCAGTGGTACTCCCCGTCCATCGCTGGGTTCTGGGGGGCACCCCCCCGTGACAGGTGCAAGATCCTGCTGGCCCCACCACGCCACTCTGCCTGCCCAAGACATGGCAAACCACTTCCCTCCAGGCCCCATGCAGGAAATGTCTACTGGTATCCTCACCACGAGCAAAGAAATGGAGGCAGAAGGAAATTTCCTGCTGGAGGAGAGTTGAGGGGGATAAAAGAGTAATAAAGTATTTCTGTGTGTCTATGCTTTGAACTGGCTGTATATACAGTAAGGTGGTCAGGTCTTCCTATCTCAAGTCCATCTCTGATTTTTCAAACTCATCATTTGTCAGGTTTTGGAGCCTTTTTAAAATTCCTTCCTTATAAAGTTTCAGTAAAACTAACATCATCCATCTCCAAGAATGAGATTAGGGAAATTTACATTATTTGATAATTTTTTCCAGTGTGTTTCATTGCGGTTTGTTTTGGTTTTATTGCAAGCCTAGGAAATCATACACAAAGTTGACATTTAAACAAGCCAAGGACATTAAGTCAAGAACTCGAGAGTTAGGAAGCCATATTATTAGAACTGCTTACACCCTAGTCTTTAATGTACTTCATATGCAAACAGTCCAGTTACCAGCTCACGCTACCACTTTGATAGGGCTCAATACCTCAAGCATCCCAATGACAATTATGTCTAAGAACGGGCCAGGGCATTATAATGTAAAAAAAATTGATTTCTTCAGGAAATAAACTTTGACAAAGTTGAATTAATAAGACAGCCAGAAAAGCAAAGCAGTCCTGATTGATGCAGCCAAATGTTGTACCGTAGAAAAGCATTCAGCTCTGTTGTTTCCTTGGCCTTCTCGAGAGCTACTAGACAAATCACTGAGCCCAAATTTTTCACCAGCAGTTACTGATTTCTCATAACTCTCCTCCAGATCCAACACTAAAGGTTGACAAAATAAGATGCTAAGACACTCAAAACTAAGAGTTTCCACAAAACATCTACTTTCAATGATCATTGGACTTTAAATAGGAATAACCTGCTGTCATTTAGAGTCATCCCACAGTCCCAGATCAAGCCCAAACCTGTGACTGTACCGGACCTGGACCTCCCTGAGCCTCGCTGCTTCCCTTGTGAACTGGGACATTACTATTCTTTCTCTCTGTAGGGGAACTGTAAAAAGACCATGCAGACCCACAACCTTGTATGCATATATAAGCTCGTGGAGGTCAGGGAAGGACTTGGATATTACAACAGTAAGTGCAATAGGAAAGCCCAGCAGTAATTATTAATTCCATCTTCAAGCATGGTTTGAATACAGCTCAACAAACGAAGCACAGAAGAATGAGGGCAAGATAAAATATTGACTAGCTGCTCCATCATTGTCTGGGCTGTGCCCTAGATAGCACAAGGGTATTTTGAAAAAAGCAGACTGAAAACACCTAGTAAAGGCTAGAGCTTTATGGATTTGAATGTTCAAACTATTTTTTTTTTAAAGATCATTTGAAGACAGTTATACAGAACTCTAAATAGAGAGACAGTCACATATAGAGAGGTTACATAGGCACAAATATACAATAATTTATCTGTGTGTACCAAGACTTTTTTAAAACATAAACAAGCATCTGACACCTAATACAGCCCTCGATGAGAATTGCTCTCTCTCCTTCACAGAGTACCACCAGTAATTATTTACCATTAGTTGTTAATGGAAAGGGATTCAGCTGGGATGTAGTAAACAAGAAAACTGTATAGATTGTTCAACAGAGCCTGGCTGGCTCTCAACTGAGGCAAGAGGTGATTGGCTCACACCTCCTGGATATTTCAATCAGTTTTTATCACCCGGGAAAAGCACCTTATTAACCTGTACTGGGTCAGGTCTCCACCATGTCCATATAGGCAATGCTGTCAAGATCATACAAGTGCCCCTTCTAGTTCATGTTACCAGGCTCTGAACACTAAACTGCAGTTGGGTTAAACAACCAACACAACATAGACCTGAACGGCATAGACTTATTTTTACTTTGCAAACAGAGAAAGGCTCCCTCTTTCTGCAACAGAAACATTCAACCGAGGCAAAAAGATGGTCCTAAAAGGCAATGCTGGTGATTCGCAAGTGAAGCTGTCACGTGGAGGGGAGGTAAAGGGAAACAAACAAACAAACAAAAACCAAGGAAAAGGATCATGGCAAAGGAACTGTGGTATTTTTGAAGACATGTGCCCTACCACAGAGACATCTTCTGGCACATCTCACATCATCACCCCTGTGACTCCCCCACCATCAACAGGAGTTGATGTGCATCATCCTGGGGAGCCCCAGCACCGGGCAGCCCACATGTGAGCAGCACAGTCTTTTCCATTATGGCACAGAACTGAAGTGTGCAATCAGCACATACTGCAAAGGCATTCAAGATATGACAAAAAAAAAATTGTTCAAATGCTTTCAATCTGCAGAAAACAAATACTCTCTTCACTGACTGCTCTGTGGCAAACTTCTAGTTCCAGCCAGAAAATCCAGCATTCCCAGTCTGGGCTAATGACCATGCTACCAGACATGAGTTTATGTTTTTCATGCACATTTCATGTATTCCCACATGCTGTGTTGCTGCCAATAATTTATGACTGATCTGCACCCAGCCTGCCCTTCAGCATTTTATTTAATCTCTGCAACAGTGATTTACAATGACTCATCATTAATACAAAAATGTACATGTGTGTTAACAAGTTTGGAAGAATCTAAGGAGGAAGGCAAAAAATTTTGTGCGAGTTGTGGCTGAATGACTTATGAGCTTGCTGAAGAAAGGCAAAACTAACCAGAAATGATATGTTAGCTCTTCCCTGCAGCAAATTATTTAGGCAAGAAGAGTTTCTTTAGCACATTGCCTTGGAAGAAAAGGGATTCAACAAAAGATTGAAGAGGGTTGCCCCATACCCTTCAGGATTTGGGAGGGGATGAATACATCATTGGTCACCTTATAGATGGGTATTTCCCATGCAACCTGTGCACTCTGCAACAGCTTCACAACCATCTTGTTCCTTAGCACCCATTACAAAAAGCAGGGGCTGAATTGTGATATTTTGGCATTTCTGCCCACCTGTGATTTAAGAAACACCAACTGCCTCTATAGTGTTAAATCCTTGTTTCACTGGGGAGAGAAGGGGAATTGCCTCAATAATTTATGCAATTGTAACACCATGGCAGCTAGCTCAAGCAGAGGAAGCCTGCCCTACATCCACAAGGCTTCATTTATACTGGATTTGACCTCCTTTTTTTTGTTTTGCTTTTCTAACTAACACATAAGGAACTTATAAGAACACAACTGACAAAAAGCCAAAGTAAAAACTCCTCACATTCGAGGTGAGGTGGGTACTGAAAAACACCCTGGAAAGTCACTTGGGAGAAAGTCAACCAACTTTAGTTCAAGGCATCCCATGTTCATCATCTTGAAAGATTTCTTTGATGGACCATCCTAAACCGTGACACATTTGCCCACGTTGAATCCTACACTCCCAGACCCGGCAGAAGCAGCACAACCTTAACTCCACCCCCTCGTTAAATAAGACCCTGAGGAATACACACAACTTCTCAATGGGCCAAAGTGCCCATAGTTAAACTGAAGGACAACCATATAAATTAGGGTAATGCCCAGATGAAGGCTGGAGGATATAATGCTGAAGCAAGCACCAATTTTTTCTGGCTGAGCCAAAATACTCTGGGTTATGCTACCTTATAACACATAAATTTAATGTTTAGTGCCTTTTATTCCTCCTTTTGAAAGTATCTGGGAAGCACACTTCATATCCACTAAGTATTTGGTATTTTCCTTTATTCAGCGTCTTAAAGGGCTTCAAAAAATTGATCTCTCAGGGCTTCTGTGGGGTCACAGAAATTGATAACCCTTACAAGCTATGCTTATGTGAGCCCGCCTGCGTCTCCCAGATAGTGCACTTTGTAAATTAATCCTCCAAAGGCAAATATATTGTAAGTAGCTTGTTATCTCTAAAGTACTAAATTGAAGAATACATGGGATTATATTGACAGAAATTACATTTTCTGTAATGGGGCTTAATATATCTGAAATCTCTCCCATAGGCTCCTACTCTCTCTAAGAGAGGAGGGTTTGTTAATGTAGGTGCAATGGACATCAAGACCAAATTTATTCACTAAAATGGATTAGGCCATGTAATCAGAGCTTCAGTAATATTAATCTCTGACACTTATTGAACAGCAGAAAAAAAACTTTTGTCTGCAAACTGGCATTCCTCCCTCCCTTTTCCCCAGCAGGCTTGCTGTTTGCCTTGGCCATTTTCTGGGTATTACTTCAAAGAGGATAAGGTTTCCCATCATAAACACTGATCTAAAAATATTAGGACAATTAATTAGATACACTTAGTTTTACAAGGTATTAGATTGCAATACACTTCAAATACGACACTTGTTCTGGGATAGTGGGAGGAGCCTACATTTTGATGCAGTATCAAAGGGTAATAAATCAAACTTTTTTTTTAAAAAAAAAAAAGTTTGCTGCTGTATGATACTTAAATCACAAGTAATTTTCACTGGTTGCCTTCACCACACCCTGGACAGTTAGCAACCCAAAATCTACTGCAGGAACAGCACCGATCCTGATTTCCTTCAAACAAATCACTACTGTAACAGCTTTGGGCTCCACCAGCCCTTAGCTGGAATGAACAAATAAAATTGCTCCACACTGTACTTCAGCAGCAAAGAACCAGATTGTCCTCAAAGTTTACTCAAGCTTTCAAAAACCGGATTTTTAAAACAAACCCATAAAGAGACACAAGGATGTCAGTCAAAAAGAAAAACGCCACTTACAACAATTAAAAAAGCATGACAGCACCCCCAAATAACAATACACTTGGCAGAAACGGGACCAATTGCCTCGTTTTTTCACCCAACATCTGAAACTCTTCCAAGACCAGTGTTCTGCAAATGGATGTGCCTTCCTGTTGAAGAACACATGTCCTCAGCCAGAAGAAGGACTGGCACCCAAATGTGAATACACTGAAATCTGCCCAAATGATGGGAAAATAAAATACAGTAGCAACCCTCCTAGTTCCTACATCTGAAACCACTCACTTGGCTATATCCCTTTTGCATCAGTAAATGCTGGGGAGGGGAACAACAAGGGCAAGGTGTGTCCCCAAAACCACAAAGCATTAGCCAGAGGGTGCCAGCGGCTGTATAGAAACACTAAGGAAAATTACTTACCAATTGTTCACTTGAAGTATAGTGAGCCCTGTGTCTTGTGCCAACTGCTTTTTCTGTTCTTCTGAAGGGTAAGGGTGCTATAAGACACCAAAATAAATATATATATTTAAAACAATGAGCTTTGTTGACCTACTTTTTATCTTAAATTTAAAAAACAAAACTAAACCAAAACAAAACTGAAGCGTGACATCTATTACTGAAAGGTGAAAATGCTGAGGTGTGTCACTCTTTTATAATTATTAATGGGCTACTACATCACTTAATTAATGGCAGTAAAAGACAAGCCAATTATAAAGATTAGTGAAGTGGAGAAATAACTGCTTAGGATACTGACAGTACCTTGATACTCGAGAAGGATATTTGTTGCATGAGCTGCAAGTTTTTTGTACTTGTCTCAAATGACCGATTAGAGTCTAATCATCTTTTTTTTTTTTTTTTGCCTTTTTTTCTGTATTTCACTGAACAATACAGAATGTGATAAAGCATTTCTCTGTAAAACTAAAACACACTGATGTTTTCTGAGAGAGTGAAGGCAAAACTTGCCAGTGCCCCAAAATAATTTGCAAATAAGATCAGCATCCTGAACGTAAACAAACGCCTGGGTTTTGAACTCAGGCCAACACAAGGTCAACAATCAGCACATTTTTGCCTGACATTAACATGGCTGTGCTGCACTAATCCTAAGAGACAGAAAATAAATACTGCTTTAATTGAAGATAATGTTAAAATTCAATCATAAGTTAAGTTTCTTGTGAGAACTTGATTTGCTTTCTCAGAAAATTCGCTTCTGCATGAATACAGATTGCTTAATAAATCAACAGCAAAAAAGACAGCCAAGTCCAAAGTGTAAAAATACCCTTTCCGTCCTTTCCTTCTGTGTAAAATTGTCACTGTCCCAAAAGGAAATGGCTGAATATTGCAAATGTAACAATTTCAAGGAAAAGTCCTGTTTTGAGGATCTGGTTCAGGTCCTAACCTGGATGCCCAAGCCTCAGTACACATCAGCTTCAGACCCGGCCTGTTAGTAAGGACCTTAACAGCACTTCATCAAAGAGAATTTGATGTAACTGCTTAGACCTATCCCAACACCATTTAGCAGCTGATTGTCACAAAGTATTTGCTGTTACACACTCATCCCTTTTCCCCCCCCAAACATTCCCATATTGACTGGATGTATTCTTCAGTGCAATATTACACGAGATGTAAACTGAAACCTTGTAAAGCATAAGAATTTAAGACCTCATAAAATTCCACAATCTTATTGGTATCGTAACTATTTAGCAGATTTTATATATTCTTGTAAACATCACAGTCCGGTTATGACATGATGGTTATGTTACACGCCTGTATCACCTCATCTTACCAAACGGGAATTTTTCTTTTAACTCCAGCAATTTCCCTTAACTCAGTATGCCCATTTCAAAGGCCACCACTGTGGCCATCAGCTCCATAAGAGAATTTAATTTTTTTTTTTTTTCACCCAAAAACATTGGGAAATTTTCAATTCTTTAAAAAATACTGTTTTCTTGACAGGAAGCCCACAGCTAATCTGTACACCTGTAAACCAGCCCCTGCGTTTTCTGTGTGTGTTAAAACAGCTCCAGAACTGCAAAGTGGAAAACAGAAGGAAGGGGTTTCTACTTCTTTTTTTATGGGTAATTTGTACTTTACACTTGCAAAACTCTAGCATGCTTTTTATTGTCTGCCCTCTATACACATTCACCCACAACAAAGTCATACTTGACTTTTGACTTATGTCCATCTATCTGAATACAACATTTTGATTCCCTTAAAAAAGAAATCAACTAACCTGCAGAGATGATTTGTAACATTTTCATCTTTACAGCTTACTTCCCATTTCATTACTTTGCTATCAAGCAAGGACAGAATTATTCTCTTTTTTTCTTTTCCTATTTTGCTTTGCCACCTTACATGTGATCTAATTTTAAGTAATTGAACAAACTGTGTCTAATTTCATGCAGCAAGCAATAATTACTAGACAGCCCCTAGCTATTGGAATTGAGAAGTCTGTCTCCATTAAGCAATTTTCAATTGTTCTGGACTTTTTTCCAAACAGACAAGACTGGATAAAATTAGCCATCAGAATAATACAGTCACTGTAAAAATAATTGCTTTAAAAGTCCCCACCCCCAAATTCCTCAAATTGTGGTATGTTTAAGGTCATCTGATTTTATTTTTTTTTCATATCCTAGTACAGCATAAACTCTTAATTTCATGATAAATCTGTAATTGCCATAATCACATGACAGCCTGGGATTTCACATAGCTAATCCCTCTCAGCTAAAGGCTCACAATGCGGCAGGTTTTTTAACTATGCTTCGGTGTGGTTTAAAGTAATCTTAAACACTAGGCATCCTTATTATATAAGCTTTCTGTGGATCATATGGGTTGTTCCTTTGTAGGCTAAAAATAAAATAAATAAAATAATAAAAATTACTTGACAAAGAATCAGCGTGCCACAGGCTAGGTTGCTATAAAAATATTCAAAGCCTTGTTGCATTCCCACCCACAGGGCTCGGAAGGCCTGTGCTACGGGCAAAGGCAGACATCACATTGCAACAGGGAGAAAAGGGGGAACCCTGAGAACTGCCATTTTATGAAGAAATAGGAAATTCATTCAAAACTGTTGCTGTTGGTCTTTTTTCCACCCGTGCAAGAACGACAGGTGCCTTCTGAAAGTTTCCAGTGGTTGTTTACAGGGATAAAGACAGATACACATAGATATGGGTATATATATTTTTGTGTATATGTGCATATTATATTTGCATGAGTAAGTATAAAATACATGTACAAATATATATTTTAGACAAATAGTTTTGTTTAAGGTAGCCTGTGAGGAACAAACTTGGATTTGATCCTCATGGGTCCCTCTCAACTTTGGATATTCTACAATCCTATGAAATATATAAATATATACGGAAGTATGACTGAAAAACACCACACTGACTCGGGCTGACAAGTCCACCTATTGCTCTGGATCACTTTGGGATATCAAAGCAAACTGTTCAATAAACAGTGACTTGAGACCTTTACTTTGTTGTGTACATTAGCTCCTACCATTATCTCTTAAAAGCTTAATTATTTGCAAACAATTGATCAAGATGGGAATTGGAGAAAAGAGACGCTGGACCACCGGGAGAGCTGCAATGCATTAGGAGAGCAAACAGAATTACCTTTAGGTCTTATAATCAGAATTAACGATTGGGACCTTATGCGGGGCAGCATGAGAAGCTGTAACGCTCATGCTGGAGTGTTTTCCATTTGATCTGCATTAACACCTCGAGTGAAAGCCATAAAACAGTGATTACAGATGGGAAAGCCGACCCTCCTTCCCAGAACCAGCCCAGCTTGTGTGTATACTGGAAGACTGCAGACAGGCTTTCTTGCCAAGGCCAGAGGAAAAGGGCAAATCCAAGGGGAAAAACAAGTAGGAAGCAGGCAGGTTAACAAAAAAAAAAAAAAAAAAAAAAGGCTGACAACAGATAAGGGCTCAGAATTTGGCTCTGATATTTTCTGATCAAGCCTGCTGCTGCTCCAGCACTACAGAGCTGCATCCACCAAATGATATGAGGCCTTGTGCTTTTCCCTTTCCATAAATCTAGCACTGAAATGCGGAGTGTTTGGCACCATTAATGTGTTTTTGAGGCTCTGTGGTATTACTTTTAATAATGACTTAGTACAGAAAGTGATTGCTTAATAACACCATCAAAGTCTGCATGCAAATGAAAATTATCCCTGGGGGATTTGCCCAGGGTAATATGAACAGTTAAGGAACATTTGAAAAGGTAAAAATAACTATGCAAAATATGAGTCAGAGCAGTCGTTTTAGCAGTAACAAAGAAATCAAAGTGACAGAAGGAAAAATGTAACTTTCCATCATATTTTCTCTGCACTGTTTTATGAATGGTATTTAACAAGCAGTAGTCTTAATAAAGGCCCCCTTTTTTAATGCAGCTGAGAGCATTTTTAGAAAAAAAAAAATAAAGACTTTTTTTTTTTATCACCTTTGACTACAGATGGTGGGTAAAGTCTCCAGTAGATACAGATGGAAAGCAGCCAAGTTTGTCTCTTAACTCTGCACCTTGTCCAAATGTACTCCTTTCCTCAAATTTTCCACCACAGGCGGCAAATGCTGGATGCCAGGACAGTGACAGACTTTATCTTATCCGTAACCCAGCACCAAACACTCCCTCCCTCCCTCTCTGCCGTAGCAGTGCATCCCTGATGGTGGCAGAAAAAAAGGAGAATAATCCTGCCCAGAGTTGACTGCTGAGATAATGGGGAAGCAAAACCACCCCATCCTCACCCTGCCCCGAGTTACTAATTCCTTGGGGCACCGAACCCCACACCAAGGCTGCCAGCCAGCCCTACCATAGCTCCGAGGCAGGAGCAATCCCTAAGCTAAAGGTTGCATGCTACGCTAGAAGGAGGTTGTGGCAACCATCCAGCATCACCCTTATCGTGGCAGCGCCGTCGCTTGGCTGACCGCACCGGCAGAGCCATTTCGGAAGTCCTTTTATCCCCTTCCTCCAGCCCTCTGCCTCCTCCAGAGCTCAGAGTAAGGCACCAAGGTGAGATGACCTTGAGCTAAACTCTGGGAGGTGGAGGAGAGAAACTGCATCCCTAAAATTTATGCCCTCAGGAGTGTCTATTAACTGTTTTCTTATGGGAAAAAAACCACAAAAAACAACAAACCAAACAAAAAAAAAAACCCCACACTACGTTTTTCTTGTTTTCGAAGAGAAATCCAGCCCCAGTATCCAGACTAAAGCCCAAGGTTCAGCCCTCCTGTGACAAACTGCACATTGATTTTATGCTGAACTCTAAATTCTTGCTTTACTTAAACTTGTCAAGGGTTAGCTAAGGTGGCAGCTCAGCCGTTTGGGTCTCTCCCCTTCCCCTACCTCCTCCTGGTTTGCATTTGAACTGTTTACATTAGCGATCAAGTTGATCTATGAGAAATTACTATTTTTTTTTAATATCCATAATGCTTTCCTATTGTATCTCAGCTTTATGAATTAGTTTTACTGTTGCAGTGAATGCTTTTTTTGTCTCCCGACTGCACATTATCAAAGGGACACTTTGTGCCTGCCATTTGCATTACAAAAGCAGTGCATGGTGTAGTCTAAGAACAGAGCCTGAATTTATAGCAGATCCTCACACATTCTGGCCTCCTAAAGAATAAACGGGGGTTCCTGCACTTGCAAAGTAGCCAAAAAATGGTTGGATCGCTATCCATAAAGTCATAAGACTGCAACCTCCTTTCTTCATCAGCCACCGGCGTGTTGAGAGAGAGTGATAAAAAGAACGCGTGGAGTCCCCTCGCCTATTTTTCAGGCTGCCTGAATCGGTTTAGACCAACCCTGGGACCTGCTTTATATTCAGGCAAGGCTGTAAAAAGTTGCCAAGTTGAGGTGACCTGCTAGGGAGGGGGGAGAAGAAAAAAATTCAACTCGGAAGCTGCAAACTCGATTCTGTTTATCCCATGGGACCAGCTTGCACGTTTGAGGAAATACTAAACACTGAGAAGGAAGTTGTTTTATTAGAAATGCATCTCTGAGGCTGGGGGGCGGAAAAAAAGCCTGTGCAAAGTTTGCACAGTCTTTTCCTTGGCTGAGAGCAGTGAGTCAGCCTGATAATGCTGTTGAAGTGTGAGCTGGCTTTGGCATTTCAAACTCCTCGTTGCTTTTTCAGCGCAGCAAGAAAACACAGTCCATATGACACGGTCATGCTGCAGACAAAGCCAGCCTTTTCCTCTTTCAAAAGAAAATATTTCCTCAACTTATTGTAATAGTTTAATATCCCCGCGGTAAGGTTTTTTTCATAACATTACTGTTAATAAATCCTGGTGCTGCCAGAGCTATTGAACTGCAAACTACGAACACAAACTCAACAGATGAGCTTGTTCTTTTAGAGCAAAAAAATGCACCAAAATATGCAATCTGACTGGATGTGCTGCATCGCTGTGACTCGCCTGTGTCACTATGGCGAGGCCACACGCTGTCGCTTGACTTCTGCATCAGAACATTCCTGTGAGATGGGGCTCGGAGACACTGCCTCACAAAAGGGTTTGCAGGCTGCTTTGGCAACCCTGCCAAAAAATAAAAGGTGAGGAAAGGAGACAGAATCTGACTCTCCTAAGGCAAACACAGAGTGTAAAAGACAGAGCCAATATCCCAGAAGTTTTTAACATTTGAACATGTGTTCACAGCCCAATCTGACCAAACAAGGGCTGGAGTGGTTTTGCAGGCAGGGGGGGTGGAGGAGAGGTTTTCTTTGTGGGGGTTACCAGGAGGGGGAAGAGGTAATGATGCCAGGGTTAAAAAAAAAAAAAAAAGAAGCTTCTCTTTTTTTCCCATTTGCCCTTTTGTAAATAATTTTCTTGCAAGAGTTGTCTGTGAACAAGTTTTGGCACTCGCTAAAATAAATATCCTTTCCAAGGCTGATGGAGAGACATGGTATGGCTTGGGATGCGCTGCCAATACTTCTCTGGTGGCCTCATCAAATTACTCATAATGTGAGCACTCATTAAGGAAAAAAAGTTCAGATCATCCCTTGCACAGGATATTACAGAAGTCAGAAAATGGAAAAACCTTTTAACTCATCTAATCCATCTCCTGGCTGCTACAATATTATTCCTTCCATACCATATATTATTACCCACTGCCTTTTCCAGTAGAGCTTTAGCTAGTCCAAGCAATGGTGCTTCTGCTATTTCCTCTTGGAGACACTCTGATAGATCTCAGTGTTGGAGCTTACTCTGGCTCCTACTGGTTTTCAGTTCAAGCTGAGTCTATGGAGACACTCCCACTTCATACCTGGCTAATTGAGTGGAGCTTTTCCCATGTTAAACATTCCTTTAATGTCTGTATGTATGTGCACACAGAAACACACATACACAGCTTGCACATATACAGTAACTTATCTTAATACAGTTAAAGAAGGGATTTTTTGCTCTAGAATCAAGACTATTTGTGCTAATGGGACATGGGCAATACGTTTTCACATCCTCTGCCCTGTTTTGCTTTATTATTCATTATTGTTTCACTATCACAGCCTAAAACTAACCAAGGACAGGGTAATTAAAAGAAAAATTGCTTCCAAAAGATCAGCCAGACCCTCTTCAGTATAGCACACAGCCAAAAACTGTGAAATGCTACATCCAATTGACACCAAAGGCACTGAGGAAATGCATCATCTGCCTTCCAACCGTCTTAGAGCTAAAACTCACATCCCTAAAAACCCAGCTTTTCAGTTAAGCCAACATCTTTATCAGGCAGTTGTGGAAAGGCAGGAAGGCAAACCCCAGCCTTCCCTAGGTGAGCAGCTTTTGGGAAGGAAGAAAAAATATCACTGGCACGCCAAAGGAAATCCCAACTACCTGATAACTCCATAAAAGCACTGCTGTTGTTTTTAGAGCCAGCCTAAGACAGATTAGCTCAGGTAAATATCTCCTAACCAGAAGTCTTTTCTCAGCAATAAGTCACTGTCCTTATCTACCTCAAATGACTTTCTAAACAGGTGGGCTCGGAAATAACTCTACAATCTCTGGGAAACGCCAGCGCCAGCAGTTGTAATCCCATAGAGTTAAGCCTAAAGCCTTTATTTGTGCTTTTGCTCTCTTTCCCAGGCTGCCTTCAGTACATCAGGAGCTCCCTCTGTAAGTGAGGGATAAAAACGGTCCCCTACTCCTCCAGCCCCTACCTACACACCCGTGGGATCAGGCTGGTGAAGGGTTGCTGTATTCAGCCAGGCCCCTAATAGGAACCACAATCTTTTGGATGGAACAGGAGCTTTAGGCAGGTTTCCTAAGGTGGCAGTACTCTTAGGAGCAGACACCAGGCAATCTGGGAAGCCTTCTGCCAGGAACTCAGCCATCTTTTTTCGTGGAGGGACCAAGCAGTCATGTAAAGAGAGTTCAAGGCAACCAACATAACAAGGTGCCCATCTTGAACACCAAGATGAGCGGGGTTACATTCTATTTTGTTTTCCATTTGAAAACCAAAACAAAACAAAAACCAAAAAACTACCATCGAGGAGGAAAATGAAAAGATAGAGCTGCTATTTTGCAATGCTGCTTTGTTGGCACAGAAAGTCCTTGAACAGATGCCCCGTCCACCATTAAATATTCACAACATATCCTTGTAAAAGAATAAAGCCCACTCAAGTTATAAGCAAAACCACAATGTGTTCTTCATAAAAAAAAAAAAAAAGGGGGGGGGGGAAGGGAAAAAAAAAAAAAAAAAGAAGAACCAAAAAGATGCATTTAAAGATCTGGGAAGGAAGGAAAAAATAATAGAAATGAGGATGGAAAAGGGAAAAAGAAAAAAAAGAAAAGCCAGGCAAACACCACTGTTCTCCGAAGAAGCAGAGACTCTTGGAAGTAGCACACAGTTCTCCAGCGTTAATTTTCCCACTTAAATTACAGTGATGCTGTAGCCTCATCTCATTAGAGATCATTGTCCCCAGTAGACAGTTGTGTTTATGGGGGATTCTTGCTGTTCCACACCTGCTGCTCAGGTTGCTACGTGATAAAGCCTGCATACAAACAGCAGTCTTGAGGTTGCTGGACTGCAACTGATGAGCCCAGGCTAATTCAGGGGTGATTATGTAGTTTACTGGACCACTAAACCTCTTTAAGCTTGTAATTACTGCCTATTTGAGTAAAGAACATTCAAAAGCAATTCACTGCATCATGCCTGCCACAGCTGGAAGCAGGCTGCCAGCAGTCTGCAGGGACATTAAAATCTACAGGGACTGGGATTCGAGCACAGCTCGTAGGCACTGACGGTGGCGCAGCCAAGTGCGCTCACATTCCAGCTCACCTTTTCTGACCAGGCGTGCTATTAAAGGTGCAATGAAAACTATAGAAAAGCCATAAAGATGACAAATAACGGGACATAATTGAAAGAACTGCATTTTAATGACTCTCCCCCTCTTCCCTCTCCCCTTATATTGGCTAAAAAAAATTAAGTCTTTTTGTCATGACAAGGGAAGGGAAAGAAAAGGCCTTTTGCAAAAGGGGAAATGCACTGCCTACATGTGGTTTTGTTTTAAAGCTGGGGGCTTTCCTTGTGTTTCAAAGCTTCAGAAAGAGTAAGTCCCTTTATGTATTTGGCAGAAATGATAATGCAGAGGCATCTTAATCCCTGAATCTTCATTAAATCCTCCTCACTGTCTTCATGAAACCCTTTAAGAGTATCTTCAGCCTTAGAGCACACGCAAACGTCCTGTTTCCACTGCACCACTTGCAAACACCGGGAAATGTCTCAAACCACCACTCTGCAAAAGAACTCCACCCTGTGCAGCATCACAACGTCAGACACAAGATGAGGTTTTAGTTTCATTATTTTTCCTTCTTTTTTTCTTAATAACAAATAAATATCTCTTTGATTCTATTTGCCTTTTGAGTTCTGATTCACTGTATCTCTCCTTTTCGAGTCTGCCCCTGCAGCTCTGAATGAGCAGGAAGCTATTAAAAAAGGTGCCTTGGGTGCATAATAAGCAGATTTGGGAACTGGGGGAAGAAGAGCAGATCAAATGGGACCTATGACACAGGAAGAAAGGTTGGTAATAGGGATTTTTACAAGTGAGTAAACAAAGGTCCAGAGAGGATTGCTCCAGTAGAGCTGGAGAACAGCACTGGCAAAACGGAGGGATGCTGCCAGTATCAGTGCTGAATCCCAACAGAGTTGGCATCACTGGGAGCTCCAATGAGGTGGCAGCACCTGCCCATGGGGTTCTGGTTGAAGAGCTGGGTCCTCAGAGCCCTCCCATCCTCCAGCCACTCCACAACATGATCTCCCTGCTATTAGACTGTGTGAGGTCCACAGCAATGGGCCTAACGAGCCGCCTGATTAACTAACGGCATGAAATGGGCTTTAAAGCCTCCTAGGACATTTGAAGATGCAGAATTCATCAGTGTCATTTTCCTGCCCTGCTAAGAACTGCCACAGCTGCCTGGGAGAACAGGGCGTGGGTAAAGGCAAAAATAAACAAGGAAAATAAAATAAACCATTGCTATTGATACAATTAACCCTGGACTGAAGTAAATTTAAGATATGGGGCCACTTTCCTCTCCTTGTCTAATAAATTGCCTGGTTTCAAAACACACGGACATGTCATCTGTAATATTAATATCACTATATACCTAGAAAGGGAAAGGGGGAAAAAAACCAAAAGATGCAGGCATGAGCATGCCACTGTAAACAAACATCAGCTTTTAAAGGAGAATGTAAAAGCATTCAGGAAGTTTGTTCTTAAAAAGCATGTAAATTCCCAGTCACAACAATCCTCCAACTAAGCCCATCCAAGCTCCAAAGAGCCACAGGCTTGTGTGTTATCCAGCCATCACTCTTATTAATATTCATTAGGCAGGTCTACTTGCATTTTCATAAGCTGCGAAGGTGGCAAAAGAAACAATCAGAATTCTTTAACATACAGGCATTATCAATTCAACATCTGCCAAAGAAGAGTGCATACAGATCTGAGGTTGAAATTCAAATGCAATTTACCTGGGCTAGAGCTGGGCTTCACTTTTCAACACCCAGCAAGCTATTTCAGGTGCTCTCATTTTGTCTATCCCACCTTTTACATCCCCATAAGTTCACTCTCCATTATTTTTACTTTTAAAATGAGAGTTCCTCATAAATTCCCTCCTTCATTCCTTAGGTCTAATGAGTTTCCTTCTGCTAAAATAACCCAAGTTCAGTGAGATTGCATATATGAATAATACAGCCAAGTTTTAACTCAGCAAACTTGACTAAGCAATTCTGCTTTCTAGCTAAAGAATTCATTTATCTACACCCATCTAGTGTGTGAAATCCCTTTGACTGGCTTCAGGGTGTGGGACTGTACAGAAATCCACTTTCTGGCCAGCCTGGGCTTAAAATTTAACCCCAGGAGATGAACCAAGAAGCCTCCAAAAGAAAACAGCTACTCTCATTAATTATGCACCCTACTTAGCAAAGAAACCCATCTGATAATGCTAACTAATTTCAGAATAAACCAAACAAATGTTCCCAGGACAATGGTTATGTGCACAAGGATGTGCAACAAAAAAGTGTGATTTAGATCGTCTGAGAGCTGGAAATAAGCACATCACAATTCACCAAATCTCCAGATTCATGCCTAAATTAACATGCATTTGCCCACAAGTTCACTATGTATTGATTCCTGTTCTTACAAAAACATTATTAACAAGGCTTGAACTAGGATGTGACTCTTGCCTCTTGGAAATCTGCTTGGATCAAGAGGATTCCCCCCTAAAAAATAACCTTTGTCCCACAAAGTCAATCCACCAATTTCACCTGGATTTCAAAAGCCTCTGAAGACCAAACTCGATCCTACCGCACAGAGGTTTGGTGGAACCACATTTTGCATTTCAGTGGGAACAGTCATGGAGTGAAGCACTTCCCAGGGTCTGGCCTTGGCCACCATGGGAAAGACAAGCCCTGAAATGGCAAACCTGTCTTCACCTGGGTAACTTTAGATATGGCAATTACAGCTTCAGCAACTGCAGCCAAAGCTTTGGTTGCCTGAAGGATACGTCCTCAGCTTTGTAAGGCAAGACCCTTGGTGGGCATCTTTTATGGGATGATGGATGGGCAAGGCCAGGCCAGGGGTTTTGAAAGGGGCTTGCCAAAAACTCAGAGAGTCATCTACAAGCATCCAGTGCCCTCCTCATACCCAGCATGAGCATCAGCTTCATCCTCTGTTGTCTGGTCTCCAAGGTCTGAATGCATCAACCACCACACACATGGCGATGCCTCCACCATCAAAGAGACAGACCACATATTAGGAAAGCATTGAGATGGTGTATTGGTTTCAGCACATTTATGATGTGACTGCCATTAAAAATGTGCAAAGATAATAAGATATAACAATTAATCTTTTCAATACCAAGCTCAAAAATACCACTCCCTGTTCCCCTCCTTTCTGAACAAAAATAATTTCTTTTAGAAAGACATAAATGAAAGTATTTAAAGACCAAAAAAATATCACCACTAACAAGTTACAAAGTAAGAAAGAGCAACCAGGCACATTTGATCTTCTTCTGTACATGAACCTTTCTAAGATGACTGCTCCAATTAAAAAAAAAAAAAAAAAGTTGAATTTATCATTTTGATTATAGGAAATTATGAACATGACTATTATACGCATATATTTTGTTTAATGGCTTCGTTTATTTTAATAACAAAGAGAAACTAGATCTTTACAGATGAAAGCTTTATTTCATGGCTTCGGTGCAACTGGGATTTTTAAAATCTGTGATGTTAACCAAAATGTGATAATGGATGTTCTCAGGGGCCCTATTTTGCAGCATTTTATGCAGAGCCAAACTGTACGCGAGACATTACAAACATGATGTTTAGCCTTATTTTAAGAAAGTAGAACTGACTCCAGTGTCAGAAACCCCTGTAATTGTTTTCCATCTGCTTCTTGTGCCTCTGCACAGTTACTTCTGCAGAGAAGTCTGGCTGCAGAAATGCTGGGACAGAGGCATTAGCTCACTGAAGATTTGTTATGTAAAGATATTGAAAGGCACTGTTCGTGAGATTTGGGCTGGGAGGGGACAGGAGTGATTGGAATGTAACCACTTTATCTACAGCAGGCTGCCTTGAAGGGTCTGTTGACACGCAGAAGAAGAGAGACACAAAAAAACTGCTTAAAAAAAAATGAAACAAAACACGATTCTGCTACCATTTTTATGTCATTTAATTCCTAAGACAGAGACAATCAGAAACACCTCATCAAACTTGATCATGCTCTCAATCCTTCTGGAGAACTTCTCATCTATTCCACTTCCTTTTATTTTCACGTTAGTAGATTGAAAACAGTCTCTTCAGACAACGGCGGCACTCATGCGTGCGCAGCGTTAAGGATGCTCCTCTTTAATACTTTTTATTCACATACATAAATCTTTATGCACGCAGAGGTGTGCGGATACCTGCGGGGCAGGGGGTCAAGGCAGTCTTGCAAACCATGCCTTCCACACCCAAATGCAGGGACCCAACCAGTGTTTTTTGGGAAGGCGGCCCAAGATGGCAGCTCATGATTAATGGCTGTATCATCCCTGGCTCGGTGGCAGCAAGGCCCCGGGTCTAATCTGCCAAACATCCCCTTCGTCTGCAGCCGATCAGCAGATGTATGCACACAGGCCCTGTCAGCTTGACATATCATTCCTACGACAACGTCAACGAGTATTAATGTTCAATTATCTGTCCTAGAAATAACCCTCGCCTTTACGCATTGTGTAACTGGGCGCGTGGCACCGCGGTAATCCGAACGACAAGGGCAGAGATGCCCGCGCTCACCCGCTCGCTGTGAGTTGGCTTCCCAACATCGGCATGACATTGCCTCGCGGTAGCACGCGGACGCCTTCCCCCTCCTTCCTTTCCCTGGTTCTGGTTTGGGTTTTTTTTTTTGGTTTGTTTTTTTTTTTGTTTGTTTGTTGTGTTTTTTTTTTTGGTTTTTTGTTTTGTTTTGTTTTTGTTTTTAGTTTTTTTTTTCTCTTTTTACATGCAAAGACCCCATAGACCTTCCTGATCCTCTTCGCATGTTGTGTGTTGCCCACCAGCACTCCAAGATAGGCTTGGAAAAGGCATGTTTTGATTTAGCACCCATGCAGAACCATGAGGAGTTCGCTTGTTTGCTTTCATGGAGGGCCAGAAGCTGCCCAACACCTGGCAGACTCTTTTTCTGTCCCCTGATTGGGAGTATATATGTATCATTTACCATCAAACACAAATGTCAAAAGTGTCTTCTTCCAGGGCTGCATCAAGATCAATTCAACCCTCAGCTGGAGGAATGCAGCAATTTGACCAAATAAAAGATTACAGACTCCCTTTGTTAAAGCAGTTTAAAATAAGGCTCCCCCATAGGAGAGATGATTTGAAGAACAAACTTGAGTTCATTCCTGGCACACTTTTTTTTTTTTAACTACTTTTCAAATATTAAAATTATTGATCAGGCTAAATTCAAATAGGACTCTTAGAGCAAAAATCATACCAAGTACTACTCTTTCTTTTAAATCAGCATTATGGACAAATTACCACTCGTTTGAATAGTCTTTCACAGAGTTTGCATAATTTCTTTTTTTGTTGTTGTTACTATGGCACAGCTTCCTTGAACTAACATTCAAAGGTTATCAGCTCTAAGTTATGCTTGCTAAGTCTTCTTATACAACTCACAATCAGAGGGAGGGAGTGGGAGGAAGCAGTGTGATAACCAGTGCCAGCTTTGAGATAAAGCCCTCCACCTAATCTCTGTTTATTTAGACAACCATCTAACTGCAGCACCGGGCGTAAAAACAAACCAGGTGTATGGCTAAGGGAATTTCTCTTACCTTATCATGATTACATTACATTTTTGGGCAAAGTGAAACAGAGCTTTTTTCTTTTTTAAGATAACTTTGAAAATTTAAATTAGCCAAAGTTTGAGGTTTTCATGTTTGGATTCCCTTGGTTGGGTGGGTTTTTTTGCTTTGTTTTGTATGGAGGGGAGGTGATGGTAACAAAGCACATTCTATTCCATGTGTTTGTATTTCTTGAGGCTTTGGAGCAAAAGGTTTTGCCTTATCACATTTACAAAATTAAGATCTTGCTTTGAAATATTTCCAACCAGACATGATTTGAAATGTTTAGAATAAATACAAATATCATGGAATCAAACTGGAGAAACTGAGTAGCGTTTAAAAAGTACTTCACCCTAAGGAGCTGACAGAGGGTTGGGTGCCCAGCACAGCTCTGCAGCACCAGTGCTGAAGATGCTTTTCCAGGGCTGGAGCTACTTTCCCAACCCAGGTGCCAAAATAGAAAAGCTCTTGCAAGTCAGGCCATGAGAAGCAGCACTGCAAGGTGTCTGGCTGAAGGATAACTGAGCCTCCCTCTTGCTTCAGCAGCAAGACTAAACAGTGGTAGGGAGCTCGTGTGTTGCCTGATAGCTCTATTTCTTCTACCATATGAGCCTAAAGTTACCTGCAACATATTCAAACTCAATTTTCCCTCTTTTTTTCCCCCCTCTGATAATTCACCTCACCATTTACTCAATCACTGTAGGTAGGGGGAAGTGATGAATATTGCTGAGTGCCAGTTTTTTTGGTGCAAGACGAATAACCCCAAGGAGCAACTTGCACTGAGTCCCAGGCTCCTGTCAGCCATATAATTGATAATGTTTTCACTGTGAGGGGTGGGGACTGGGACACATTAAGGCTCAATAGGGGAAGCAAATGGAGTGAATTGACTCAGCAACTCTGCCTTTTACCACAGCTTCTAATAATGATAAACTGATTACTGCCAAATGTACTTTAACATCACAGGGAAGGGGGGGCTGAAATAAATCGATCTGCTCAAAGGAAATAAATGCCATACCAGAAGTTTTTTTAAAAGTGTACTTTTATAGTCAGAAGCATAGAAGCACATTTCAGCAGTATGCTGCTGCATCTTTCTGATTTGCCATTTGCCAATTAACCAAAAATGAATTTGCAGCCTTAAAATGCACCCTAAAGACGAATGCAGCAAAACGATCTCTACAAAGCCAACTTACCGTTTTTGTAATCACCCTCTCAAATGACTCCAATAACAAAGAGGTGCATGGAAATGCTCACACTGTAATTCAAATGCTGACTTTATGTCAGCATCTTTTTTACAGTGACTGAGAGACCGGATGCTCCACTTCTGCGCCAGGCGGTGGGGAAGGCAAGCAGGCGGCAGCCCAAGTTGCCAGGGGTGACTATGGAGCTGACAACCCCAGGATCCAGTAAAACCCGCCCTGACGGATGGCTTCTGGGTCCCTGCTGACCTTTGATCCCTCCTAGTTCGGTCGGGAACAAAAGAGTCTGTTCACAAGGGCCCCTCACACGTATATTTAACAAAAGCAGTCCTTGCCTATATGCTGATTAATATGTTTGCCTTACATGCGGCAGGAGGGGAACCATGCCCATCACATGCTGCTGTGCAGGTAAACATCAGCTTACCTAGCTTGCATGTCACACAAAATAAATCAAGGAAATCCACCATGAGGCACATAAAGATGACTAAAACAGGTAAAGACAATTTTTGTCACCACTGCAAGAAGTTGCCAAGGGTGGCGATGGCGCCAGGAGCGACATCCCCGCAGACCCAAAAACCTGTGGAGGGTTTCTGTCATTAGAGATTTGATGCTGCTCTGACACCGAGGGCCATCAGCAGCTCAAACACGCTGTTGCAACGATGCTGTTGGCTACGGCAACCACAGAGGATGCTGTCCAACCCTCCGCGGCAACTTTCATCACCGCATATTGTCACCATAGCAATGAAGCTGAACACGGGCAAATGACAAGGGTCTGTCATCACTCAGCCCTGGCCTGACAGCCCTCAGCACCAGTCGCTCTCATCCAGCCTCAATACACAAACAGGTCCTCAACGGGCCCAAAACTAATAATCTGCCCCTCCACAATGTCACTGTTTCGCTGGCGCTCCCAGAGGCAGCAGGCAGCCCTTGTACCCCCTGGAGATGGCTCTGCTTTATTCCCTTGTGAGCTTTTGTGCTTCAGGGAACAGAAAAGTGAGAAAAAGAGGAGCCAGAAGGGAGACAGTGGTAACTGAACATCAAATATCAAAGCTAATCAAGGAACAAACAAAAAAAATTAAAAATCTGTTGCACCAGTGGAAGCAAAACATGAAAATTAATGTTTGGAAGGAAAATGACAACACTCTCCATGTAACGGTTTGAGCAAAGAGTACCAGTGTTACTGTGAAAGTCTAAAGCTCCTTTCTAATATTAAACATGGTAGCTGTGTATAAAATGCATCCGCTGCTCCCTTCACAGAAACAGGTGTTTGGGGTGAAGTCAGGATAACTGGCAAGGTATGCAGGGCTGTCACCGACAGCAAGCACGGCCAACACGCTGCTCTGCCTTCACGCCAACACCAAAATCAGGGTCCCAGCTATTTTCACGCTCTTCCTGCCAGAGATGCCACAAAGAGACAATTAACTTGGTCTACTTCCCTGCTGCCTGGGTGGAAGACAGAAATCAGAGATGGCAAACACTGTCTCATCTAGAGCTCGCTGCCTGCTTGGATTAATCAGAACACCTCTATTTCAGGAGGATTTCTACGTGGGGTCAGTTTTTACTCATCCTGCCCATGCAAACTCACCCCCTCACAATTGTGGCACGTGGTGAGAAAGATCTGTCTTGGTGGTTACCTTACTTAGCTCATCTCGACCACGCACTTCAGATTTTACTTTGTGTTTAAGTCACAGAGATTAACCCGATTTAACAGCGACCCTACGCTATCACACCAGCCCTCTCACCAGTTTGAAAGCTGCCTTTTAATGACATTTAATTTAGATGCCCTTATACGTTACATTTGCTAGTGAACACATTGGCTGTGTGGCTCTCATTTAACACGATCACCGTACAACACGCTCGCCCGTCCACAGCAGCCCTGGAAAGACAATTCACTTGCTTGAACATTTTTTTTAAACCTGATTTACTGTTCCAGGGAAGCAACTCTGCAACTAATCTTCCAGGACAAATGTAATGCCGAAAAGCAACTAAACTGAAACGTATAAATTCCATATATACTTAAAAATATTATTGTCTGTAATTTAATATAACAATATTTCTAGGCCTATAACCTTGCACGCAGAGGCAATTTCCCAAGCATTAATACTTAAATGGGTCATATGCACCACATCTGTCATTCTGTCCTGAAGTCTATGAGGCACAACCAAGACTCTGCAAGCCTATTGATTTTTCTAGCATTTGCTTTAATTTACTTAACCATTGAGAAATCCATCAGTACATAAAGGGCAACTGTCCATTACTGCCTCATTTGCAGACATTCTTTCCCCTCTTTTTTCTTTTTTTTTTTTTTTGGTTGTAAATATTTCCCCTTAAATCGCTGTGTGTTTACAGTGTAAAAATGAATCCAGAAAGTGCTCACACCTGTTTCTGTTCAGTAACTGCTGCACTGAGGTATATGTAATGTGCTTAAAGATAGAATAAATATCTAGACATTATTACATCTGTGTGCAAAGGGTGGTAAATTAGATCCTAATTACATTAACAGGGATTCTGCCTCCCAGCTTAAATTTTACATGAGCACTCTGTAAAAATCCAAAAGCTCTGCTGTGGTTTCTTTACGAGCTGGTGATTACAGCTACTTCCTATGCGGTCACTAAATATTCTGTTTACAAATAAATGAAGAAGCTTTGAGCCAACTTGCCAGGGTAATAATCCATGTTTCTTTGCTTTTTTTCTTTTTTTTTCCCCAGCAAACCTTTACCACATAAGCATGGCAACAATCAGAAGCCCTGGCTTCATCTAATTACTCTATCACATAATTTCACAAATTGCCTTTTCACTGGGGAGCCAAGTGCAAAACACGCTCACAGTGGGATTTCAGGCAGCAGCTTTCATTTACTACTCATTTCTTGTTAAATTAAACACAAAAACACCAGTTGTGTGAAAGAAGTCAAAAAGAATGCTTGCAAATGAGCCAGACAAGTGTATCTTATATTTATACCATTTGCACAAAATAGCTCATTGACAAGCTGGATTTTTAATGGCACCATTATCATCTTTAACCCTTTTAAAGCCTGGCATGAGGCTGGTAACTGGATCATCCTGACCAAACTCAAGCCAGCAAAAGGCCACCCGGCAGCACATCAGCCTCATCCTTTTTTTTTTTTTAATTACAGGAAAGGCAACATGACCCAAATTTGCTTCCATGTAACCCCTCTAGCTTACCAGAGGTTTAGCAGGGAAAGATCCAAGACAGAATCTGCTCCATCAATTTCTGGGTTTATACCCATCTAATACAAGGGAGAGACAGTCCTACAAATAAATCAAGTGAGATCTGCAAGCACAATCCCTATTTTGCCCAGGACATCCCCTCAAGGTCTGGGGTACCTGCAAGACTCAGGGGCAGAGGGATCTGGAGGACCAGACCCCTGCTAATTATCTGAGTGCTAACAAGGCAGAATAGCACACTGTCATCAAGGAACACAAATTATTTTGAAAATAATTGCAGCCAGTGTACCATCGCTGGTGGAAGTGAACCAGAGGTTACACCACTCTAAGATGACATTTTATACATCAACAAGTACAAAACCAAAACACGACCATTAGTAATTAAAGCTGTTCCTTTTGTAGCACCAGAGCCAATAGGTCAGGTACCATTTTACATCAGAAAACTGGCCTTGATGGCTGCAGATTTGCCAACATTAGCTGCATAGGGAGAAAAAAAAATAAATCCAAACATTAGCAGCAGCTGTCTGTGTGCCTTGACATCAAAAATCCTATTCATACAGACAGGTGGAGTAATTTAACAGCCAATGTGGTGCAATTTTGATGCAAGTAATGCCACTGTTTACTAAACCGCCACCATTACTGCTGTTTATGAAAACATTACTAAAATTGCATTTTATTCATAAGAATCCTAAGGTTTGGGTTATTACTGGGTTCAGAATTATCCCGACCCCGACTGCAGCTTACAGCCCTCTGGGGTTTACAACCTGCTCAGGTTTCAACAATGAAATCAAGGGTTTATCCTCTTTGCCATTGCCACACAAGCCCAGTGCAGTTCCTACATCAGCACACAGTCCAGGGCAAATAAGCAGAGTTCTGCCAATGAACCTGCTAACTAGACAGATTATCTAGGTTGGCATTTACCTTTCCGAAAATATCACTAGGGACCCCAAAAGCTCTGGCTGACATGAATAAGGATGATGTAAGGAGAAGAGTTTCACTTCAAAGCTGACTTTGGAGCAATCAATAGAGCAAGCCACCCAAGGCAGAGTCCTAAATACTCTTGCTCAGAGTGTAAAGAAAGTGCTTGGAAAACATAATCACATCATGAGCAGCCCCTCGGTTTTACTAGTGTGACTTGAGCAACCATGTTAGTGCCACCAACATGACCACCCTGCTTTTCGCATTGCTGGGACAGGGCACCACCATGAGAATAAGCTGGGGTTTTTTTTTCTGTGGGTAGGGTTTGTTTTCTAAAGAACTTCCAAATGTTTAATGCTGCACAGGTTGAGTTACAAATGGTCAACCAGCAGCCAAGTAAAGAATATTCATGCTACATCTAAAGTCTGAGAAGTATTTTCTGGGCAGAAATTTCTAGTTCATAAAGCAAAGGATGAAGTGGTAACTCTCCCAGACCTTGCCTTATTAAAATGATGGCCCACCACTGAAGTGAAACCAGCACTCTACTAAATACTCAGGGTCTAAATCAGGCAATGATGCAAAAGGCGAGGTAAATTAGATAACTACATATTAACTTAAATTCTTTTCTGCCTACTTACCTTCTCTCCACACATATATTTAGCACTGCTGTAGCTTACAGGGTGAGGAGTTGGAAGTACAAAGATGACCTCTTATCAATAAGATTGGTTGGACTCGATGATTTCAAAGGTCTTTTCCAATCTTAATGATTCCATGAATACACTTGTTCCATAAATAACAACTCTATGAATATTGAAAACTGTATTTTCAGGTGACTTTTTTGGGGAAAGGATGACATTACCCATGGAAAACTTTAATTGGCACCAATTAAAAAAAAGTTTCCCTTCCATAAGAAAATTTTTCTATGGGTAATTTCAATGGGTAGACAGCAACATAAGTAGTTAACACTGGGGATTAGGGCCTCTTGAATATATTCAATGAGAAAAAACATGGAAGCTGTAGCAGTGTAGCTTCTGTGTAGGTGACGGTAAAAATGGAAAAAGAGACACAAAACTTTTTTTAAGAGGGTAAAAAACCAACTCGCTTCTCAAGTCTGTCCTGGAGCAACAAACAGACCATATTCACCACAATTTCACTGCTTTGGCTCATCCAGACAAGGGTTAAGTTCATGCAAACAGATGTAGGATACTCTATGCCAGATCAAGGGAATGCATCTTACACAACTTGATGTACTACTTCCAAATGTGACCCTATTTGAAAGGCAGCTTATCTTACACCACAGATTAACACATCTCATCAGATATGCGCCCAACTGGTTCGGTGCCTCATATTTTGGCACTTTACCTGATCTGATTAAGTCATTTGCTAGCACACTGGCATGCTGCAAAACTCCTTCAAGAGTTAGATTTCCAGTAAAAAATTAACACTGGCATCTACATACATAAGCATATCTGAGAATCAACATAAGCTCTTTTGTAGCAACTGTGTTAGAGTACAAGCTAAACAAACAACTAATAATGAAGAACCAAGCCCATTAATTTATCCTCATTTCCTGCTCACCCACTGCTTGCCAAGATACTGTTGTTGCCTTTAGTGTTCTTCATATTGCAAATTATTTGCCAAAATATTTCCATGGATACTTCCAGATTTACAAATTGGTGGTCAGACTTTTTCCCCATCACTCCCTCCCCCTTCCAAACGTGATACTTGAATTTTGTATGTCTGCTTTGACTGCAGAAAGACAGTGCATCACATAACACATTGCTGTGCCTTGACTGGAGAACGCTAATTTCAAATAGGAAGCTGCACACACAAAATACCACAGCTGCAAATATAAAAAGAAAGGAGAGGGTGGAGAAGAAAGCAAAGCATCTACTGCTGACTAAAAAATTCTTATTATTGCAAACATTCCTGCTGGTAAACTCATTTCCGAGAATATTTATGCAAACAAAAGGAGTTCTAGTACAACCAGAGCAAGTGTAATTTAACATCTGAATTAATGTTTATCATGTTTCAACTTTTCAGTATTCCCTCGCTTCTACTCAGATATGAAATTCTGCTAGTGTGTAAATACTAATGTGTTTCAGCAGCTTCCAAATAATTCAAATTCTTTAATGTGCTGGTGGCTTCTACACAGGTACAACAGTGCCTCCAAGGTAGAAACTGGAGGAAATTGGGAAAAAGGTAAGATAGCCCTTTGGGAATAGACACTATCCCTTTAAAATCCAGCCCAAGTTGTTGGCTACCTTCTGATTTCAACCAAAATACTTCCCTGGACCACTGCTGTTCCCAAGACCTGTGAGGAGCCCAAGATGAGATGACAGATACCCCACAGTTCAAGACACAATGGTGTCTTCAACAAAAATGGAACTGAACCATAGATACGAAGAAAACAGATGCTGTAACTACACCACATTTCTGCATGTGAGAAGAGCATAAGTTAATAACCTGCTCTCTATACTCTTCCATTTCTGTTCTAAACCCAAAGGTTTGTGGCACAGTTCAGTGCTGACAACTGAAATAATCTACAAGACAGCCTAAGATCTCGGTGCATGAGATGTGTGCTTTCCAAGAAATCATGAAACTCAAGCAACAGTAGCATTGCCAGTGGTATCCCCAAAAAATAATAGGTAAAATTTCCTCATGATAGAAAACAGACTAATGCTTGGAGGCTGAACAGCAGGTCAAAGGTACAGATTTGACAACGATTAAAGAAAATGCTGAAGATTTTGACAGTCACTGTCCTCCATCAAAATCTGTGAGGGCTGAAGGGTTCAGCAGTTAATTTAAATGCAGTTACTGAAGTCCTGTTTGTCATCCTTTCCAGAGCTCTCAACTCAATTCAAACAGAGCCTCAAAATAACTATCTTCTCCAATAACAACATTTCCCATTTTCCACCACTGGAGATGACACTCACAGAACCTCCACCAGAAGAAGGAAGCTGAGGACCCTCCCTGTGGGCTACTTGCACCAACCTGTTGGTAGATGCTTTTGTTGGATGCTCTGACAAGTCCTCCCACTGCCAGGAGCAGGGAGAGCCCTGATTCCCACCTTCCCAGTCAAGGGCACGGTGGTGCATGAGTGACCCAAGGCAAGCAAAAAAGCCTGGCTTTTCCCAGGAATTTGGGACAGCTGGCACTAAGAAGCCTTGCAGATGTGGAAGAAAGCTTTTTACAGCCTTGCCCACAATAAAATCAAGTGAAAGAGGAGACTTGCGTATTTGGGATAAAGCAGGCGGACACCCCCGCCCGTTCCAAGTCCAATATATGGAAATATGACCCCTGTTACGCAGATGAGCTCCAGGAACCCTCTGGCATTTTGCAGAGCAAGTATCAGTTGGTGCTGGATGGAGACTCATTGTAAGCTGCAGTTCTCTTTTTTTTTTTTTTTTAGGAGAGGGAAGGGGTGCTCTTTTGTTTTATGCTTCCAAACCTCTCAAGAGGAGAACAAAAAAACTTGGGTTTAGCCAATTATTTTCCTCTTTTTATGTTTTGAGTGCCCCTAATTTTGTACACACCAACTCTCTCACTATACTCCTTTCCAAAACCAGACAAGCATTCCACATGGGAGTAAGGGCAGGGAGCTAAATTAACCCCATGTTCCTCCCAAGGCAAAATCTCATAACCATGGAGGGATGAGAAATGACATGAGATCCACCTTAAAAAGTTGCTAGCTACTAAAATATTTATGCATAAAAAAATTGTAGGATTAAGTAGTATAATACAATTTTTCTATCACAATAACATCCTTGAAGGGATGGGGACTATTTTTCTCAGCTAGATTTGGATATAAACTGTCTCCTTATATAAAGTATCTCCTTCAAATATTTGCTTCCAAAAAATTCTTTTGTACAAATAACAGCTTCACTAAATAGATTGCATATTGCTTATTATAAGTTTTCTTGTTTAATAACATTGGTAACAAGCAATCAACAGGTTAAAAAAACAGACACATAATAGAAAAAAATCTTTTCCTTTTAAAGTCAACAGCTTTCAGCCACATCTTTTACTTTCTGCTGTCTCCTATTTCACTAAGATTTAACCTCTTTAGGAAATTGTTTTAAAAGCAGTTAAAAATAATGATTAAATTATGGGATTTACATGAAAGAAACCCTCGGCCCATTCATTTTTTTTTTAAATCATGGCAATTTGTTTTTTAAAAGGTGTTTGAAGTCCTTGAATCTACCTCTTGGCACCATTAAAAAAGAGTAGTTTATAATCCCCTAATGTGCTTAAATAAAGCCTTCAATAGTTTAAATTGTTATTAAACATCTTTTGGGATTATAATTTTATGGCTTTTTTTGCCTGATTAGATGATGAACGTGAAGATCATCAAATACTCATCATATAACAAACCAATTACATCGTATAATCCCCAAAATGAGGTTTGAATACCAGCATTTTAAATTAAGTTGGATTCGAAAGATGCAGAAAATTCCTAATGAGTAAAAAAAACCCCAAAAAACAAAACTAACCAACCAAACAAACAAAAAAAAACAAACAAAAAA
>VXAU01002306.1:26582-60196 GCA_013399695.1 Formicarius rufipectus | reverse complement strand
AACCAAACAAAAAAACCAAACAACACTTGAAACAATGCCTCACAAACTCCCTTCTTCTAGTTTTGAACAAAAAGGAATTTATACCAATTCCAGACACCAATTTATACCAAAAAATATCATTGATGGAACAAAAGTATAGGATGGGTTGAAGCATTTACACATTTAATTGCAAGCAAGACTATTTTTTTCTTCCCCTTCCCTTCCTCCAAGCTTTTCTCTTATTTCCCAATCCCTGCTGAGGGATATATATTACAGTAAGGAGATCTGCTTGAAAAATGGGGGGAGAGATCACCTCTGAATGTTAAGTGATCCAAGAAATAATTTTTTTAAATTTTTTTAAAACGTCTAAAGGGCCCACAAAACATTGCTGGGCTGCAATACACCCTGAAATCATCCTTAGCGTGACTTTCTGAAGCCCAATGCCAGCACAGAACTGGTTTGCCCCAGTCCTTCCTCCAGCCCCTGACATGGCATTTGACGTTCATCTGATGCCACTCCACCACCCTCTGCACAATTCTGACTCTCCTTTAACAGTCTGAGGATGTCCTCATCTCTTCACCAAATTATTAGTAGTTTTTTTCTCCCCTCCTTCCCACCCTTCCACCCCTTCCCAATCTACATAGTAACAGGCTGCCATCTCCAATTTATAGCAAAATCCTGAAAACGGGTTTCATAGACCTCCAAATTTACCAGCTGGTGTCATAATCTACCAGCAAAAAGTCCAACAAGCTTCACAAACACATTTTGCCCAACTAACAGCCGACCTGAGCAGCTCTTCCAACCCACATGTTTAATTAAAATTACATCAGAATAGCAAAGGGTTAAAAAACAAAAAAACCTGCAAAGTCCTAAGTATGAGTCTGATCAGCACTTTTGCAATTGTTTTAGCTGATTGTTTTCGTTGTTGTTATTCCAAGAGGGGAAAAAAAAAAATAAAAAAAGGCAATTTGGACAAATTTATCCCCTAAATTGCTTCAGAGCATACTGCCTGCATCCACAGAGGAGAGCGCTTGCCTACCCTTTGGGCATGTGTCAACTCAGTTCTGCACATCAGACAAAATACCGGGGGTGGGGCTGGAGCCTGACACGGAGTGGGAACTACTGCCCAAACACTTCAACATCCGGAGAGGAAAAAAAAGGATTTCCTCCCGAGTGAGAAACAGAACGAGGGGACAAACCTTCGGAAATGAAGTCACTACACAGAGGAAGACTTAATGCTCTCCGAGGTGGAATAACTGCATAGAGGGAATTAAACCAACCTATACACTTTTGAAAGATTGTATTCATCCAACACTTATTTTAAGTCTTTCCAACCAGTAATCATTAGTATGACAGACACAGCAGTTACTGTCTATTTTGTTTAATTCCATGCTGCTGATGTGTATTAATATTACAATTGCAAGGGGAAAAAAAAAAAAAAAAAGTGCTTCTGAAAAGGAGGGTTCCCAACACCCCAATTAGGAAGCACCAGTGGTCAAGGGGATGCTGGATTTTGCACTTAACTGCTGCTCATTTCTTCCCTGCTGTTTTTCAGATGGCAAAGTGAAGGTAGGTAAGGCACTGGGGGCAACAGGGAGGTATCACCTACCCTGACATATCCCCTGCCTTTATAGAACCATCTCCCTAACTTTCCTCAACTCTCACTTTAGGGAGGACTTTGTGTTCACACTACGAAAGACCAAACCCATTGAAAAATAAATAGATTGATGGATAAATAAATAAATAAATGGTGTGGAATCTCTAGTTTTCTCAGGGTGATCTCCCTCCTGCAGTGAGGAAACCAGGGGAGACACTGCCATACCAGTGCGCAGGGTTTTAAGAGCAGTCATGGAGTCCAGATGCCCTCAAAAATGGAGTTTTAATTCCTTTGGTCTCTCCCCACACTGCTCCTCAGATGTGACTGCAGTTGTTATTTGGGACTGGGGCTTTTTTTGCACAGCGGACAACACCCCAAGAAGCCTGTCAACACACAGTATTGCTCTAGCACTTGAAAGAACCTACAGTGTTCTCCAGACATGTTTTAATTGGAGGAAACTGTCCAAGATCTCACCTAGAATCTGTCTCCAGGTTCTGCCTGAAGGTGGTTGGACTGGATAAACCAATTCTGTTTTACTGAATTGATCAGAGAAGTCTGGATCTACCATGCTACCAGGAGAGGAAAAAGCTGCCCTGCAATAAAAACCTCCTGCTTCACCTGCCTGGGTTGGATCTGCACAGGAGATGGTGTAATTTTAAAGTAAGCTTTAGCTCAGTTCCACAGAGTAGAAAAGGTAGCAGCTTCACTGCACAGGTTCTGGGGTGAATGGCGCTTCCTGGATCTGAATCTTTCAGAAGAGACCACCTTCAAAGCAGATGTGAAGATGATGTCTCCCAGGAGCTGACAGGAGCCCTGCAGCAAGTTCTACAAGCACTCTCCTCTTCTGCACACTGTTACTTCACGGGAGAAGAGTGAAAAGCTACTAGAACCCTACCTAACCCAGATGAAACAGTGAGGGGGTCCATTCTCTGTCCTGAGACTGTGCATGAAACTAGCTGCAGGGTCAGGTCAAGTCCATGTAGTTAGATGCTCAACACAGGGTGGTTCCTACCACAAGGGCTTTTTGAAGACATCCTACAGCCTTCTGCCTTATTCTCAGGAATGGGTTTGAGGGGCAGGGGGGTAGCTGGTCCAGGCTATGAGCATGCTGAAGAGTGCTCAAGCAGTTTACCAGGATAGACCTTCACATTCCCGTGCTCAGGTCTGGGTGATGTTTTATTTACCAACACAAACATAGCAACAGGGCGCTTTCAGGACAAATATTTATACTACTTAATTTGCAATTCCTCACTGGAAACTACAGGGATCGACATGCAGTTACACAGTGTTCCCTGGTGTTCCTTATCCTGACTGCAGAGCTTCCAGGGTGTCTCCTCAATCCAGAACCTAAACCAGCTGTGCCAGGCTGGTGTGAGCACTGCTGCTGGCACAGCATCCCTCGATTGTTTTGGAGGTGGATGTCCTTTACCTCACATCTACCTGCAGAGAGACACCAGGTGTTGGTTCACCTTGGGTGAGGACTTAGTAATGGGGAGCTACCAACACCTAAAGGGACCTCAGCCTTTGGAAGTGATGACACTGAGAGCACCAGGCGGGAATAAAGGAGCTGGCAAAGCTGGGGCATGACTGACAGAGTCAGCCAGCAAAAGATATTAACTTTGAGACAGCAGAGGCCCTCTCTGGCCTCGGAGGAGTAGTGCTCCAACATGAAGGTTCATTCATAGCAACCCAGGACCGCGTGGGACAGGATCGCCTGCCTGATCCCTGTGCTGACAAGAGTCATGGCAGGTATCTGGTTTCTTGGCTCAGCAGGGGACAGAGGGGTGATGTGCATGAGTGCTTCCTCCACTTTACAAGTATACCCTTGGCAGGTCTCCCACCAGGGCTGGGCAAGCTGGCCAGCTTCTACTTTCATCCTGACCCCAACTACGGGCAGAGGAGAGAGTCAACCACTGGGACTAGAGGCAAGAACCATTCTTCAGTACCATCAGCAAACCTTCAGTATCCCTCACCTGACCCTTTATCCTCCTGAAAGGCTGAGACAGAAAACCTGGGGCTGATAGCCCACATCCCCACAGTGGATAAAAGCACAGTGACAGATCACCACAATTCGATGAAAAAGGAGAAATGACATGAGAAACACTTTTCTAAATGCTAACATTAGAAGGTGTGATACACAATGTAAAGCCTTGAAAGCAGCTCCAGCATCCAGCTTAACCCCACACACCTGTCTAGAGCTTTGATTTCTAATCTGAGGAATAAAACAACCAAAACCATACAGGTAGCTGTGCATCCTCCCACCACTTTCTAACTTTAAACACCAGGGTAACTTACACTCTGGGAATGAGAATGTCTCAAAGAAAAAAAATTATACTTTGCTATTAAACCAGATACATTGAGACCTTTCATCATGAAGCTTCTGATGATCTCTGACAAACACCTGAATAAGGTCTTTGTTTGCTTTTGGCTTTGTTTTTAATCTCCCCAATTGTTTCCCGCAGTTCTCCGGAGCGCAGAACCGGGGGCCAAATGCTGCTCTAATGCTCTGAAGCAGCGATTCCCACATCAGCTGAGGGGAGCTGCAAAGCAGGACAGGTCTGCGGGGTTGCATTAACACAAGCTTTAAGTATAAATCACATTTCGCAGCGACGCCCTGTTAACAGCTGCGTCTCAAACAAGCAAACAAAAAAAATTAGCTACAAACAACACACACACACACACATACACAAAGAAAACCCCAAACCATAAAAACATACGCTCCGTGCTCTTGCCCTGGCATCTAGCAAATGAGGCAACAACAGCTCTGCTCGGAACAGTTCCTCAGCTGCCTGTCAGCAACATTATACTTATTTTTTGCTTTCTATGACTACTACAACTATGACATTATCCATGTTTTATTTTGCATATGTGATCTAGAGTTCACTTACTGTTAGATGTTGGAACAGCCATGCCCTCATGATATTTGTGGCTACTTTGGGAAAGATGCCACGCTTTTTATGTCGCTTTTTGTCCTTATCTGGATCATCATCATCACCTGTGCTGGGGGAAGCTACACTGTTGTCCAAGCCGTCACCTGTAAATATAGTGAATCAAATTTTGACTTATGCTACCTTTATATACTTCAGTCGAAGCCTGGCTTTGGGTATAAACTGCATGAATATTTAAATGAGGTATAAATTCTTTAACATCGTAATTCACCAGGGGTTGAAGGGGATGGGGGAGGGGGAGAGAGACATGGGGAGAGGAAGGGTCTCAGAACTGTGTCGGCCCCATTCTGGTTTATTCTGAAGGACAGTGTAGCCATTTCTGCCATTGAAACCCAAAACAAAAAGTGCTTAAAAATTATAAAAATGCTTGCAAGCATCCAGCTTGCAAAGGTGGAAGTGGAGGCTTTTCTTCACACTAGGTCACTTCCCAAAGAGTCATCCCAATCAGCTACTTTGGCTGAGCTGACAATTAGGAAAACATCAGTGGTGTTCTGGGATGGGGATCATGGTGTGTGCGAAGCCGGGCGTCTCTTCCCACTCTGGGATGTGAAAAGCAGGGTGAGTGCAGCTCTCTTGCAACATCATATTCTCTCCACAAATTCAGAAATAACCAGAGCACTGTGGCATTTCTTATACTAAGTCCTTTACAGATGTTTGATGTCCCCTGACTCTTTGATGAAAGGTGGGTAGCTAACTGGCCTCCCCTCTTCCCAACCCCCACCAAAAGAAATTCATAGTGGGATAAGCAGGCACCAATTTGACATACACCATTAGGAATTAACACCCTGCTTTGTGCCAGTGTGCTATATCCATAATAGGTGTCTGCTCCTGTTAAACAACAACTGATCCAGAATGAATTTCCTTAATGCAGAGAAGGTCTCAGACAGTTCTCATCACATTAGCACATGTCTACAGGAGGATGTAACCGCATAGCAGCCAGCTTGAGCCTAGGCTGAAGGCTTAGTGGCCAAAGGAAAACAGAAGTTGCAGTGGCTGGCCAGTTTGCATGCAATTTTTGTTTTAAACCCTGGACACAGTTAATAAACAAGTCCAGAGGGCAAATAAGTCTGTGCATTCACTGCATGTGGACTGAACGGTAGATCCTGGCTTCCAAGGACACTGTATTTGTAGCAACATGGAGTTGAGATGTTATTAGGCAAGTGTTTTTTACACCCCCGGGCAAGAATGATCAAGAAAGCCATCTGAACTGGGCTGAATACA
This sequence comes from Formicarius rufipectus, assembly GCA_013399695.1. NCBI lineage: Eukaryota > Metazoa > Chordata > Aves > Passeriformes > Formicariidae > Formicarius > Formicarius rufipectus. Next base: position 54,451 of record VXAU01002306.1, on the reverse strand, counting down.
AACTATCTCCATTAGGGACAAAATAAAATTGATCAAAAAAAAAAAAAAAAAAGAGGGGGGGAGGGGGGATGTAGACAGTCAAAATTATGATTTGTTAAACAGCTTTCAGCACCAAAAAATAAAAGCTATTATTAGTGTTTTATTTTTAGCATGTTACTGACCGTGGTAAATCTATAATTGTCCTTATGACTTGGCCTGTGTCTTTAATGAAATGGTAACCTTGTGTAGTTACAGAAACAAACAAGATTTTTATGAAGAAATTAGATATCTGACAAATTCTTTGAAAGCCCAGTATGTAAAAAAGGGCTTTTATACAGAGAAGCAATTCACCATGTAAAATAATAATTCATAAAAGAAACATGAGCAAAGGAAACAACTCAACAGCATTTAAAATTCCACGGGCTAATCCACTTTCTGTCTGCGAGAAGCAAACAAGGAAAAGAAAAGTATTACGCATTCATTGATTAAAAATGAAAAGCTTCTAACCTAATGACACTGCCTTTCACCACCTCCCTGCCATCGTCCACCCACCCTCTCCCCCCACCCCATTTTTTAAAAAATACACTCATTTCAAACCCCCTTCAGATTAATTTAGCAGGCATTGCCTCATGCCTGACGGGAGGAGGACTCATTGATAATTTATGGAAATATCTACTATAATCCAAGGGAGATGACTTTTTTTCCAGCTTTGTGCATCAATAGATAATCAAGGCCTTCAAGCAGCCTTAGCTTCCCATTACCTCGGGCAAGAGAATTCCTGAAAGCATGCCTCCAGGGCACCTGAATTATATCCTCCATTAGGGGAGGAAAAGCTTTCTGCATTCCACCTATAACACTCCCCAGAACCTTTCCTGTTTATTTCTGCTGTATGAAAGCAGAAGCATTAGGAACAGGATTTTTTAAGTGAAGACTTATGTAGATACAATGGAGAAACCTTTCAAGCGCGAGCCAGATCACCTCCTTCAATCCCGGGCAGTGACCTATCCCAAATAAAAGGTTTCTGTTACATCATTAGCTCAAGCCAAAAACAGCCTTGGCTTAATGCACAGTTTGTTCTTCCTACTGTTTTTAGGCAAATACTGCTACTTTACTCCCATCTGGGAGGGAAATTACACTGCTGGGCTGTAATCTAAGACAAGATTTTCATTGGAAGCAAATGCTTTCAATCCAGTGTAAATACTGGTGTATGTTCAGAAAAGCCTAAAACAATAAACCCTGGCCTCGACCGACACAAGTTAGAGAAAGTGAAAAGCAGGGAGAGGATAAGAAAGCACACGGCTATCCTTGGAGCAAATGCTTCGGTAGACTTCTGTAAATTGTTTAACCTCTTCCACTTTTTTTAAACGGAAAATTGATCCCGTAAAGACTGAAACCACAGAGAGAAGTCTAAATGGTCAATTGTGGATTTCAGTATTTCCATCTACTTTGCAACTCGATACACTCACCTCTGTGAGGTCTCCAGAGATTCCCCCCTCCCTTTCTTTCCCCCCCCTCCTCTTTTCCTCCTTTTAAAGATCACTAAACAAACTTGAAGCACCACTGACCAGCCACACGGTAGCAGCTACGAACTGCATTTGTAAAATGTCGGTGGCGACTCTGTTCCCGAAGTTGACTTCTCCTGCCGCCAAATGAAGGCGAACTGAAAAGGTGGAAATAATCATAGAAATGATGCTAGTCCATAAACAAGCTTACAGCCTCATTAGTATAGCGGGAGGCTCCGCTGGGTGATTTATGCTTGTTTTGCTGATGCCATGAGGAAATGCCATAGGGCAACTTTAGCCAGCTGCTAATGGTTTCTGACAGCTTCTTAGCAACTAGTGCAAGCAACGCTGTGGCGTTTGCTAGTGACAGAAACTGAAAATGTCATATTATCTGCCCATGTGTCACGACGTCCGTGTGGCAATTAACTAGTAGGCCAGTGACTGAGGGGCCACAGGCTCTTCAGAATGGCCCATGGCTATTTGGGGTCAAAGCGGGTGCTCCGCTCGCCTTTACGCTGCACATATTGCATGTGTGTCTGCACAGACCTCACCACGCTCCCTCCGCCCCGCTCGCCGGCGAGTTTGGTCCATGAGGATCCTTTGTCCATGGAGAAACTCCATCTCGCTTTCTCTTTAGGCGCGGTGTGACATTATCAGAGGAATTGCAAGTAATCTGTCTTGATATGATGGTTGGAAATGGCACTTTAATTGGCAATACCTGATTCCCTGGTTTTGAGTGCTGGATCCGAAGGTGCTAGCTGTTTTTCTGCTCGCTCGCAAATTAGTCTAAAAGGATTTAAGATCACTGAAGCAGACTCGTTGCCTGTCAAATTGCTGGGAGCACAGCAACTCTGCACAGCAACTAGACACTATTTAAGAGGAAAAAAAAAAAACCCAGAGCCTGTAAGGAGCAGAAGGAGAGCCTGGGCTCTGCACGCCCGCTCCCTGGCGAGCAAAACCAGGCGCTATATGTCAAACTGTCAAACCTTTCAGCGTGGCCGTTTGCCCTTTCAAACAATATTTAAGAATTGTTTTTACACAATTTTTTATAGGCCATGGTCTAGTGAAAGAGGCCAACCAACAAAGAAAGGAATTTGTACTACAATTCGTCTGCGGACGATTTCTGGCCAGACCTGGGCCAGTCCCCATGGAGCGAGGCAGGTGACCTGTGGCAGCTCCCTGGCTGTTGGGGAGCTCCAATTTCAAACGCCCTCAACTCTGGCGTCCCAGAGTTGCCTATTTAAGCACACCCAGGCATTTAGGCCTTGCTATCTTGTTCCTTTCAAGAAAGGATAAAGCAGCATTTATCGTATTCAGCCCTGCTGAATGGGTCAGGCTGGCCATGCCAGCAGGGGCTCCTCTCATTGCATCCCCCTCTCCACTGTCATCGCCTCTTACAACTTCCCTTCCCCTCCCACTCCTCCAAAAACCAGAGGCAGAAGCAGCAAAGGGCAACTGAGTTTACAGCAGCCCCTCGAGTGGGTAATGCTCTCTTTGTCCTGGGTGAGATGCTATGAACCTTTGTTGGCAAAATAGGTGCTTCTGGAGAGCAACTTGGCACAGGCACTTGCCTTCAGCAGCCATGACCATGGTAGGAGTTTGCTGGTGATTCAAAGCCACCTCCCTCACTGCCACACCAAGCCAAAATGAAATGTCATCACCTTGCAACACTGGGAAGACAGACGGTGTGGCACAGCTGGACAACTTTCAGCCACTCCAGATCCAAAACCCACCCGGCAGAGCTCAGCCATAGAAGATGCCCAGATATGGCATAAATATCCCCAATCCCAAGTCATGGAGGTTTCAAAAAGGCTGAAAACCCCAACTCTTTGCTTGACTACAAAATCCATGCCTTTGCATGCAACTCTTTAGACTAAGATCCTCAAACGATTTTAAATGACCAGAAATCCCAGCAGTGAAGTGCCAAACACAGTTTTACTACATTTATCTTTACCAGATTCAACAGGTTATTTCTCACTGCATGTAGCCCTGTTCTAGCATCAAACCTGCATTTGGAGTACAAGTATTTTTTATATCAAAGAAAACCAGACTATTCTGAAAAACATGATTTCTACACCTCTGCCAGGAGATCTGAGAGAGGTTCTGAGGTCATTGTTCAATTTGCTGAGACGGGGGTAAGAGGAGGGCACCAGCTTTGCTGAGGTCTACCAAATAATATGATGAACACCACCTTCCAGCTTTTGCAGTCCAGTTCTAGATAGGCACCTGAATGTACTGCTTTAAGGAGTTCACAAAAGAGAAAGATGTGCACTCAAAGCCCTAGGAAAGGCCTGGAGCAGCTTTTAAGTGGCTAACTAACTAAATTAGTGTCCTCTGGAAGCTCCCTATGTTGAACTTATTTGTATATGTCCAAACCTCTCTTGTTAAAAGCAGCTTCTGCCTCCCAGAAAAACTTCACAGTTTGCACTTACTTTTGCATTTCATGAGCTAATATAACTTAAATATGCACAGTGTTTGGACAAAAACTATTGACTTCTTAACTAGACCTGAAATGCATTTGGTGTTAGGAACTGAAACATCATACATGTAAATTTTTTTTCCTTTTTAATTCCATCATAATTTTTTTACAAGCATTTAGATGCAAGTTCCTCAAATTCTTGCTCCTGTTAGCATGAGAAATCCTACATTATCTAAGCCAAATATTTAACTATTCACTCTCCATCCACAGCTCTGTTGTTTCTCTTCTCTTTTAACTACTCCCAGAACTAAAACCTCTTTAGCAACCTTTCCAGGTTACCGATTAGGAAGTTTCATTAGTAAGTTTAGGCAACAACATAATGTACTAGAGCTATTTTAAATGGCAAAATAACTTTCTCTAACCTTTCTTCAATGTGGTGTACTGAGTTAGACTAACAACTATAATCTCCACAGTTTTACCTATGTTAGCCCTTACAGAAACAAAACTCCAGTTTGCTGGATACCCACACATTCACCATGATGAGTTTTTTTGCGGAGCGAAGCCAGGCTTATGTGTGAAATTTTCCTATAAGGCACAAAATCATGAATTCTCAAAAAGCAGGTCCAGGGATACAACAAGCTTTTCTGTAAAGCGAGAGAGGGGGAATCTGCTACAACCTCGTGTTCACAGGAAATAAAACAAGGATTATCATTTCAGACCACCAGCACTGAATGGATTGGGCAATCAAAGAAGAATGTGGAAATTTTTTCTTATGTATATATATTTTAAAATTCTTTCTGACACAACTAGCTCAAACTTGGCATAGGAATGTGGCGAGCAGAAGTCACACCCAAATGACTCTGATGTGAGTCAGGGCAGCTATTATTCATGCCCACAAGTACAGAAGGGTAAGTTCACTACTCAGAAATGATCATTCCTCCTTAGACCAACCCAGGAAAAGGAGGCAAGCTAAGCAGCACAGGGGCTGAGTGCTCAGGTCTGCCAGGAGAGAGCTGGAAGATACTGGCATAGTCTGGGGTGCATGTCCAGCTGCTAAATCAAGCTGTACCTATTTTGTCAGGAGAAACAGAAGTTTTGAGGTTAAAAGGCCCTTGAGTTTAGATTTCCCCAAAACACTGTATTTTAAAATTTAAACACATATGCATGTATATATTGCCTATGCAACATTAACCCACTGAGTTCTCTCAACCTGGCATGGCCCAGCAAGGCACACAAGCTGAGAATGGGACTCCCAGCAAAAACGTACTTCACAAAGTATCAAATAACTGCACAAACTTTTTACAGGGGAAAACATTTGCTATTATTCTAGATCCATGGTTAGTCAGATGTGATGGAAGCACATCTCCTGGAGTTCCTGAGATCAATGGCAATCGTCCCAACAGAGTGAATGGCCTCCAGAATAGCCCCCCAAAAATATTTACAACTACGCTGTAAGTCTGATTGTGAATTTGAAATGTGGTGTTGATGAGGAACCAATTTTCTTTTTTTCATATTCCTTAAGGAGAAAGCCTTCTCAAATGTACTTAATAAAAAGTTAATGAGGAACAACAAGGTTGAAAATGAGCATTAGAAAGGAACAAATACCATGTGTCAGGGTTTGCACACCTCTCTTAAGGAGATGCAGTACATCTTTCATGTAAGGATTCAGACCATGAGATAAACAGTAGGAGGTTGTCAGTCACAGATAGCATCCATATTTACAAGATACTAAAGGAAACAGTTGCAAAAATATCCTACAGAAATATCCATAGATAGAGTAATGTGGACAAGTATAAATTACCCTCTGGCATTTGACAAATTTTCAAAGTTTTTTCTTGAATCATTGTACTTTGTTCCCCAGAGACAGGAGCACCTTTTTCTAGTAACTTGACCCTTCTTTTTGACTTGAATTCCCTTCAGGCAATCAATGAGCAGATTTGCTGTCTATGCAAAGAGTAAAAACAGCACTGATGAACAGTAGGAGAAAACCCCACAGATTTTACTCATTTTCATTTCTTTGGCAGCTTTTTACAGCTGAAGGAAAGGAAACCTCTTGTCCTGCACAAAGTAGCACTTTTAATGGGTTCAGAAAACTCCACTGCTATGGGTAAGTTGTGAGACATTTCTGGAGCTGTGCATCTACACACTGAATGAAATACTAAAAAGAAAGCAATTCATTGTATGGGAAGCAAACAACTTTCTGCTGCCAGCAACAAGAGTTTACTTTGAGCAGTTGGAAGTAAATAGACTACAGAAGAGTATCTGGTTAAACAGAAAAACATCCTGCTTTAACCAAGAAAGGCAAAAAGCTTAAACAGTTGGGTTTTTTTTCCCTAACCTAAAAACCACCCTGACAAACTTACCACTTATTGGGAAAAGTTCTTCTTCAATCATCCTCTCATTTTGTTCAAACACAGATCTGTTTTATAAAACCTATTCTCTCCAACCTCATCAGGAGAGTTGGACCTCCCAGCTAAACATACCACCAGTTGTATTCTCCCTGAAAAGTCCACAGCATGTAACTGAGACATGGGTAAATCCAACTATTGGATTTGGTCAGACTTACTCCCTTGTAAAGCAGGAGCACAAGAAGCAGCAGGAGCATAGGACTGCTCTGCCATGGTGGAAATATGCCCAATTAATACCCCAAATGGCCACAAGGTCAACTTCTGTAAATCTCTATAGCTCCTTGACTACTGGCTCTATCTTTGTGTTTATCCAGCTTCTAAGACACTTGACTCTTGGACTGAGCACAAGCAGCTATAAGAGGCTCAAATCAAAGATCAGAGGCATATTATGCATAAACTAGGGGACGCATTATCTGTAGAAACAGTTTATTATGTGGAGCATTTAAGCAGGCTGCCTTCCCTAAACACAGCTAAATTGCCCTGGGCCCTGCCTACACACTTGCTCCAGAGGAGAAGATGCTGTAGATTTCAAGTTTTACAACAGGAAATATGTGCCAGAACCTTGATACTGTCCAAACCATTCAAAATTAGGTTTCTTCTACTGAAAAAAGTTTTTTTTTTTTTTAAAACAAGTAATTGTTGGGCAAGACAAACCAAAATACCTGGGATTGCTTAACCTAACTAAGGCATTTTCTGGGGGGCCAGTTCAGGAGCAATCAGTGCTGGCCCAAGCTCCCATGTGCACGGCAGGATCAACAATTCAGACACTGTTTGCCCCAGACCCTCTTTTGCAGAGCTGGATCGCCTATGCCACAGGAGTCCTACAGCTACAAAAATGTGAGAGAATTAGTCTAGCTGCAGCTCAAGCACATCAGGATTCTTGACCTACCAAACCCACATGAGATATTTCCAACTGGAACTTGCCAGGTAGTTTGAGTCGAGTGAAAAAGTTCTTGTGGCTATGCAAACCCATTCACCCATTTTAAAGTAACATCAAAACCAAGAAACTTTTATTTTCCCTCTCTCCAGCCCATCAGCTACATCTGACAATAAAACCCAAGAAAACTAACATTGAACTTCACTTTGCATGCCATGGCAGCATCACACTCTCTATTTCCCCACATGTAGCTGTCACTTTGCAACTGCAAAAAGCAGAACTGAAAGGGATGAGAATAAAATACCTCCATCTCATCTACCTTTCCTCTTTTGACATTACCAACATCTTCCACTGCCATTGCTGAAAACCACCCATCATCTTACACAATGTTATAAAGATCCACTTGCTGCAGCCACTGCTCCAGCACATCACAGCCACTGAACTCTCCTGACTGGGAAGCTATGGAAATGACATCTGTCTTTCAGTTTGAGGAACAAATTGATTATTTTTACTTAAAACAAGAGGAAGAAAATTTGTATTTGTTACAGTGTTAATCCAAAACCCTTTCTGAGGCAGGATGGTGGTTCCCCGGGGCAGAGAAGACGATTGGCCACATCCACCTAGAAGAACTGCTTCCACAAGGTGTCTTCGAGGTTCACCTCTCCAGTGGCCTGAACCACTAGCCAAGAGAAGTTCAGAATGTCAGGGATTTGGGAATCTTCCAGGATCTGGGCTCCATATAAGAGGGCAAGAGATGGACCCAAAAACACTTATGCTCCTCTTTTCTAAGCAAATATAAGAAGTATTTGCAATCATGAACTGATTGGATGGCATTTGGACTGCCCCATGAATTTCCTTCCCTCATCCTGCCCTAGTGCTGTCTGGAATGCTCAAGAGCAGCCTGCTTCCCCCACCCAAAGACAAAACTTTATGTTACCAAGCATGTAATCAGCTCAGAAAAACACACCTGAATTGTTAAATAAGCATATCTCTGTCAGACATCTTAAAGGAAGGGCATTAAAAAAAAATTCGTGTTTTCCCTGTGCTCTTCCCAGTGCTCCTTGCTGCCCAGTATCCTAAATCCAGTGCTCTTGTTCCTCCAACAAAAGCTGGTTGCTCTGGAGCATCCATGACTCCTTAGGAAAGAGGAGCAGAAGCCAAAAAGAGTACATTTGACAGAGCCAAGCGCACACAAGATGTTCCTTCACTTGAATGTCCCTCTGCCAACACAAAAGGCAAATCTGCTCATCCCCTACAGCAGAGCCTGAAAACTCAGAGGTATTGAAGAGCCCTTTGGGGAACAGGGATGAGGCAATGGTCTTGACGCTGCTCCTCACAGCTGGTCATTGGCCACCAGGCTCAGCAGTAAAGCTGGGATCCCCTGATGGTCCCACCCAGGAGCAGCCAGTCCTTTCAGACACTTCAGTCCTACTCAGTTAGTACATCCCCTTTAGCTCCAGCTTAATGTATTCATGCCACTGCTATGTTTTTGGTTTCCTACAACTTTCTATCACAGCTTCTGGTGTTTTGATGTTTGATTTACATTGCAGTTACAGTTTAGAGTGTGGGTTTTTTTCCAAACTAAAACAAACAAACAACAAATTCAAATGCAAATCACCCACGGACAAACAGTTCTTAGAGTCCAGAACATGCAATGAAGGTGAAAGAAAAGTCAGATCAGTGCTGGACACTCAAAAAATTTCCCTGAATATCATCTACTGGTGCATGTGCACCTTATTTTTATCTCTTTAACCTTCCATCACTACATATTTCTAAATATCACCTACCTACAACTACCTTGAATAGGCAAAATGATGGGAGGAAAGGGACAAACTTCTAGTGCACTTCAAACTTTGATTATTATTTGTCACTACATCAAGTGGCATCAAAGTTCCAACTGCAGGAGGAAGAAGTTATCCATTTCCAGTTCATCTCTGACTCCATTCCTTCACAATAAGAGTGTTTAACCAAAATCCCATAGAAATCTCAAAGCAAAGTTGGGCCACAGCAAAAAGCCAGCCAGTCTCTTAAGAAAAAAATAAACAAAATCCATACATCCTTCAAAAAGCAAGCCAAAATTATTTCTGGTGTTTCTTTTTCAATTCACAGCATTTGTCATTATCTCTAAGAGCAACAGCAGTAGAAATGTGTAGAAAGCAAAAACTGACTGCTTTCCATAATTCGATGTACTTTAAATGACATGAATGAGCAACCAAGGAAGCTAGAGAAAACCTCAGGTTCTGGCAGGCTGAAACCACAGACATCAGCTTCCCCATGGCAGGTGCAGACTACGTGGAAGAGTAACCTTGCTCTTCTGATTACACAACCTCATCCTTCTTGAATAGGCTGAGGACCTTGTCTCGCCCCTTCCACCCAGCAGTGATTGAAGAGGACTCTCCCCTGCCCAGCTCACCACTCAGTCTGTCTCCTCCTGAGGCAGCATCCAGTGCCTACAAAAATCACCAGCTTCACCTTCAAAACTGCCAAATATCATGTTGTTCAGATGGTACCTTCTCATCTGAGGTTATTTCTGCCATGTACCCCATCGTTTTCACCTCAGCTTTCAAGACGTGCTGCTCGATGGATGTGCAAGGACACACCACACACACTCAGAGGCAGCCAGTGCTGCACCGGGTCAAATACCAGCAATGTCCTCGTGTCCTTCCTGTGCATGCAGATATCAAGAAAGGTTTTATAGGCATCAGTTGCCACATAAAGGAAAAGACAGGTTTTCCTAAGTATCCTGTAAATGGCGGGAAAAGAGAAGAATGGAAAGGAAATGAAAGAGCAACCTGGAAAGGAGAACGGAAAAGCAGGAGGTCTTGGCTCAAAGAAGAGAGTTGACCACAGTCTTAGTCCTGCCTTCATCTATAGAAGATGTTTGCTCGTATTAATCTTGGAAAAAATGTGGTGCATGAGCTAAGTCAGCCCCTGGGCAGATTTAACTTGGGTGACCTGAACTTACTCCACAGATCACCATAGGTCTCTCTGACCTTGGCAGTGACACAAGGATCATATTTTCTCATGGATGAATTACTCTGGAATAATTCTGCCAATGTATTAGGCATAAATAGCCTTTTATTTCAGACTGAGAAAATAACATTCTCTCTTTCTGCCTCTCACCTTCCCAAACAAAATCTATTTATTGGGATTAGGAAAACCCCACCCTTCATTAAGGCCTGGGTACATGTCCTGAGGGCCAGACAGAAGTTTGGCTGCTTCATGCTCATGGCGGTGTGTTTTCAGACATTGCCTTCAGCAGGATGAATTTTGGAATTAACTGTTAAGATTTGTTGCTTTTAATTGAAGTGGTCAGGCTGCACATCTGCAGATGAATATACAAATACCTTCAGACACAAAGGAGGAGGTGTATATATATATATATAGGTCAACAGTGGGAATGTTCAGCTTCAATCGCCAAAACAGAAAACACAATCTTCAACATATACCTAGAAACGAGCGAAGAGCAGCTCCACAAAAACCAGCCAAGTTGTAATGAGATAAGCAAAAAATCACCCAAGCCCCACATCTTGGCCTTGCAGAAAATTGACCAGTTTGGAAGGAACAGGTAAACAGTGTGTTCTTGGACAAGAGTCAGCACAGTTTGGATGATGTAGACCTTTCCGTTCAGGAGTTGCACTGGTTTTTGCGTCTGGTCACTTGAGGTCACACCGCAGAGTTCCGAGGCTCTGCAGAAGCTCTTCGTGCTTCCTCCCCATGACGGAGGTGGCTAAAGTGGCTATTAAAATCAGTTGTTATTCTGATGCCACCTGAGTCTTAATTGCTCAAGAAATGAGGACTAAAACCACAGAAAGGGCTTTCTGGCACTGGCTAAGGAAGTATCAGTTTTTGAGGTCAGAATAACATCCCTTAAAAATATGAATCAGAGTAGTTCTTTCATGCTGAAACTTGATAAAGGCAAGCAAAATATTAGCAGACTATTTTGATGAAGGTCAGGACAGTTTTGTGTTATATATATATTAGAGACACACACAAATGTCCATAAAAAAGAGAACACTTGCAAACCTGTATTCAAATCATCCCAAGGCAGTCAAATAAATCCTAGTAAATACGAGTTCCCATTTCCACTCTGAATGACTATCTTCTGATAAACTCATCGCATGTGGAGCAAACACAATTTTCCAACTGTTTGTGAACTCCTTGCTTCCTCCATACACAACTTTTGCTGTATGGTTGATCCCTTAGAACCTGCAGGCAAGTGTCTCCATACTAAGAGTGGGTCACCACAGCTCCTCAGGCAAAAAAGCAAGTCACATCTCTAGTCACAGATCTGTACTCTCTCCCATTGCAACTCTGGAGCAATACTCACTGATGCCAAAACAGGTGATTCTCTTGAGACTGGAAAAGGCTTTCACAAATACCTGCCAATTATCTGAACAGTCCCCAACAGTGCCAGCCTCTGAACCATTGCTAATAGTTCTGCTGGTTTCTATGCAAAACAACTCTGAATTTTGTCATTTTAACTGCCTGACCAGTTGAATTGCACCTGCAGTTTGTGGCTGAGGCAGATGAGAAGGGAAGACAGATTTTCATCTGCAATCACGGGCTGAAACAAAAAGTCCAGCTGAAAAGTGTTCTTACCTATATTAAGCAGTTTCTATGGAAAAAAAACGTTGACAGAAGCAACATATTTGCAATGAATATGATCTCAGCAGTGACCTGAACAAGGGAATTTTGACCTGGAGAGGGCAACTGCCTGTAAGACCATGTGGAAGCTATCCTTCATGCTCACCCCTCACCAGCCTAGACAACTTCCTGCATATTCAAAGTTGCACATGAACCTCATGCAAGAGCATGCAAGGAGAGGCTCAAAACAGCAGGTGTTGTACATGTCCACTCAAAGATGACACGAGTTGTAAATAAGGAGGTCAAAGTCTCAAAGCACTCAACAAACATGTTGGAAAGCCCAACTTTCCGAGGCACTGTGGGGATCTGTGTTGGTTACGACTCCTGCAGAGCAAGCAGAACAGCTCATGAGAAAGCCTCCCTGGAAACACCTCACTCAGCTCCCTTCCCTGGGTTTACCCTGGAGAGCCATCCCTCAAGATCCCAGATAAGGCATGCTGACAAGGTGCTGAATGAAAGCCCACACTGCTGCTGCCAGTAACTCGCCCTCCCTCCATGCCTTCAAACCTCCAGCACCATCCCTAGGTTTTGTACTCACAGCCTCCCAAGGAAACCAGGTCTGAATTTCAAGTTTCTGGGGCACAGTGAGGTCACAGTGCACAATTCGGAGACATTTTTCAGGACAGCGTCCAAAATGGACTTTAAAATGGAAATAAGAGTTCAATAACTCTGCATAAAAAAATTATTGACCACTCACCCCTCAACCTCACCCTCTAGTGAGGGTTGCTACAAATATGACCCTAAAAATGAAATGGAAATATGAGCCTTTTTGAATGCACATTAGTGCACTTAAACGGACCAATGTACATAGTGTTAGTTTGGAGTAGAAATAGCTTGAACTCTGGTTTTACACTTAAAAGCAGATAAGGACAGAGTGTGGAGAGAAGTCCCAACAGCTGCAGTGCCAGCTGCTCAAGGACCTCATGCCCAAGCAGCACAACAAAGCCAAGTATGGCCATTCCTACCACCTCAATGCAGCAACAGGTTTTGTTTCAAGGCTTCCCTCAAGGAGTCCTTCAGCTCATGCAAGACATCAACAGTGTTTAGTTGGAAGTTGAGAAAAGCCTTGCTACAAATTTCCACAAACCCCATCCATGAGGTTTTATATTTAAGCCCTCAGCTCCCAGAGCCATGTGAAAACCTTAGACTAAAACCTCGTAAGCACTAATTAAGCAAGCAACATCCTGGTGGCAGAGAAATTTGGAAACCTGGCTACTTGACAGCTAGGGACAGGAACACAGACAATGCCTGCCTAGAATAATATTTTTTTAAATTACATATATATATATGTCTTTTTTTCTATAAATGCCAAGATTTCTGAACATTTACTACCCATACGTGTCTGCAAACACAACAAGTGTCAGGAGATGCTCAGGAGCTGCAGAGGACACAGCCTCATCTACACATACAGTGCCCAAGCCCACTCATTTAATCTCCACCAGTAGAAACCACTTTATTCTGCTTTTGCACATAAAGTAAACATTTCCTTCCTAAAGGAATGACAAGTTTTAGCACAGATTCATCCCTCATTACTCTGAGCATGTAAGTCAGACTGTCCAGCTAAGTGTCTGAGCGAGGCCATTAGTTCTCCCTGAGTCCCTTCACAGTCAACGGGGAGAAAGAGAAACCCTCTGGAGAGAAATTCGGGATTTAGATGACTACAAGAGTATGCACACTATTAGCTCTGAATACTGCACAGAATAGTAAAAACTTATAAGCAGCAAGGCTACTGCAAGGAAACTATTGCTAATGAAGGCTCTGTTTCTAAACAAGATGTGGACTTCAGGGCACCTTCTAAAATTACTCAGGATGGAAAGGCTGAATTTAGCACCCATCCATCACCTTATCATGAGGATACAACCTCATGCTTCCTGCCACTGAGAATCTGGGAAAATGCAAAAATCTACTTCTTATCACCAAATCATAATTAATTTCTTCTTCCTATTTTGCCTTACTTCAGGGAAGGAAAAAAAAAAAAAAAGAAAGCAAAGCCCTCCTCAATAGACAGCTAAATTTATGTCTTACCAAACTGAATGCAAATGCAAGAAACAGGAAGCTTTTACTTGGAAACTGGAATTTCAAGCACTCAGTGGCAAACAATGAAGCAGAGAGATAAAGATGCAATGGCAATGGTAGGGGACAGACCTGCCAAGCTTCCTGCCCACACTGACTCAAGAGCATGTGTCCTACCATGATACGGACCGGCCACACCGCTTGCTTTTATTTTGGTAATTGGTATTTGTTCCTGTGAAAACCCCTATAAAAACAAGTCTGGGGACCAGACAATAGTAGACCCACCATCTCTTATAGCCAGATCTTTTACTTAACACTTTAGCAAAAGATGTAATCAGCAGATCTTTGTCCATTTATACAATTCTCTCTGCTGCATTGAGGATTGTATTACACTCTCCAGCACCCACCAGATCAGAGTGTCCAGTCTTCCCCATCACTTCAAGAGATTGATCTGATACTTGAAAGCACATTTGCTTTATCTGCTCCAGCCCTTTGGAAATGACATTACGCAGATACAGGGGGCAGGCAAATATTGCCAGTCTTTTATTATTCCTGACGTTCTCTCGCTTGTAATATCTGAGAAGTTCCCAGGTCAATGGGATTACTTTATCTTCCTCCCCCTTCCTTTATCTCCTCCCTCACCCCACAGGTATCCATGTCCAAATGGGACACTTCAGTGGGGGGTTTGCTTGACCCAGGTCACTCGAAGGTCAAGCTTTTCACCACTTGCTAATGCAAAGCTTCCCTCCAGCCCTACTAACCCCAGGGGTCCAGGGCACCCCCTCCCCATGCACCCCTCTCCCGGCCACGGGCACAGATGGAGAAGGCAAATGCTCCTCAGTGAAGTTACAGAAGCAAAATCCTCCCCATATGGAAAGTGGAATATGTTTTGAGTTTTTAAATAAACAAAGCAAAAGGAGAAGTTCCTGAAAAATCAGCTCAGCAGAGACTTTATTCCTGTACTAAACTTGAAGGATGGGAGGCTTAACTAGTTAGAAGCAAATCAGACTATATTTTTGCCTACAGAACAAAGATCAATTTTTATTTAGATTGATTTTAAGATTTACATGCGAGAAATGGATAAAATTGGATCAAATATATACTAAAACAAATTGTTGACTCCCATGAAAGCCAATAAAACCAAAACAAATTTCACAGATCTCATCTACCAGCATTTGAGATTTGCTTTATTTCATTATTTTGTATATATTTACGGAGCAGAAATTTGCTTAACTCTTTTCCACTTTTCTTTTAGTGAAACAATAAGGCTCTCTGCAGAATATTTTTGACTTGAATATTATCACCAGGATAGCATATGGCAAACTAGCAGCAGGCAGTTTATCTTCATCCTCTTTGTAAGCTAAAATTAGCACAATGCTTTTGCAACAGCGTATGATGTATTCAGACCAGTACGATATACCTAATACAACTTCAGATCCATCCCTGGCTAACCTCCAATATTCAAGTAAATTGACTGCTAATTTTAACAGAGTATTAATATGTTTAGTATCAAGTTGGCATTTATAAACTTGAGAGGCACTTTTAAGTTTAATACTGTCATTGCACCTACACCAACTGCAACTGTAAATAAAATTTGTATACTGGTAACACACAGAATTTCAATTCATCTGTACAAAGCAACTCCAGTTTCTATTAAAATATTAGGTATGGAAAGCCATGCTGTAAAATTGCATAATATGCATGCTCTGCTTTTTAGACTAACGTGCTCCTCCTGCAGACTGTTAGCTGGTTACTGTATTTGGATTAAATTCAACCAAGTCACCAACATTATTTGGATTAAATTAAACTAAGTCACCAACTTTACGTTTTGTGATGAGGTGGCTCTTCCAGCCCTCTCTGCTTGCCAGTCAGCTTTTCAGCTTGGTAAATTACAGCCAGCTCAGGGTTTTTTTAGTTGGATTAAATATGTGGTGAGACGCTAATGTTAGCACAGCTTCCTAATTTGTTTCTTGTAGCTGTAACACCAAGGAACTTAGCACAATGCTCCTTGTAAAGAAAATTTGAAAGGTTCTAAAAAAGCCTTGTACTTCACATGGGTGGTTGTTTTACCACCTCTCTTTCCAGGTTCACAGAATAAAAAAGTGCAGTAGTGGGAAGTAGTCACACCCAAGAACATATAGGAACAAATACACACACAAACTACAAATATTTATACACTGACATTCAAAGATTTTGTGGCTTAGGCTGCTCACCAACTGACAGAACATCCCTCTGCTTTCGTACAGTCCATCACAGAACTAGAACAACATAAAACTACACCAAGTATGACCAACAGTTACATTTAATTAATGTCACAACTATTCTTGCTTTTACACAGCTGACCTCATGCAGAATTTGCATGGGTTAGCCCAGACAGATACCAAAAAATGAAACCAGGCAGAATCCTGTGCAAAAGCCTCTCCCAGGATATCCTCACTGCCACAGGGAGGATGAGGGGACAGGAAAGGATAAATAGATGCTTTACTAAGTGAAGAAGGGAGGAGGAGTAGAGCATCAAGATGTTTCAGTTCCACTTTGCTGTCTCTTTTCCCCACTGCTGCCATTTGCCTTCATCTTATCCCCTGCTCCTTAGTAAGAGACTGCTACATTCTGATGTTACAGTGCCCTGAAACTTTAACCCCATTTGAAATTATGACACTTTTTGCTGATCAGTTAAAGTTAATGCTGACCCCATTCCCTCTTTCTTCTGCTTCAGGAAGGTAGCTGATGCAGAAGTGCATATGTTATAATCCATGGTCCCAAGCAGGAGCTCCACAGTGGGGTTTTTTCCTCAGTGTTGGGCCAGGGAAGGAGAAAGGAAAATGATCCTCTTGGCTGAGCATTGAGACCAATGAAAGGTTCTCCATCCTACAAGCCTTGTTTCCATGACCTTCACTTGCTGACCGGAGAGAGCTAAGATATGACTTCTTTGAGGTCCATCAGGACACTACAGACTCCAGAATATATTTAGCATGCATCCACGTGACACTGTTATTCAAAGCACTGAGGGAAGATTATAAGAATCAGTTAGGTTATGTTCTCCATCATCAACCCTTTTCCGAAGACATAAGTGGTGTCTTCTAGTAGGTCTTCTGCCTTTTCTGGAAAAGATGAACTTACAACCTTGAGACAATACACAATATCAGGGTTGCCGGGCCATCTTTCTCCCATGGCACAGAGTCAGTCACAGGAAAACAAAGGAGCAAGGGACAAGTAGTTGAAAAGTCTGTCCCCACTATATTATTTACATATATGCCCTTTCATCTTTCCCACACTTCCACATCACACTTCTGCAAAGAGCTGCCGCAAAAACCTGACTGCAAACTCTGCAATATTTTAAACACTCAAGAGGAAGAAAATAAAACACATAAACAAATACTTACAACGGGGTAATATTTACAACATATAAATAAATTCTCTCTGTAATCCATGGTTGTGAGGTGCCAGAGGTACTGCCTGGCAAGGAGGAAGTTCTCAAGCCGTAGAGGAAGGCAGGGTGGCAGAGGGCCCTGGGGTGGTACTGCCTGCCCTGCTGTGACACTGTTCCCATTGCACATCACAGGCCTAGTCACACTCTCCCATATCTTTTCCCACCTTCCAGGCCCGACCAGCAAAAGTTAAAGCATGTCAAACACAAGGCTGCATGGAGGAGGTAACAAGGCTCAAGAGCCAAGCCGGAACAGTGGAAGGTTTCACCAACAGCATTCTCACTCAAAGACCTGCCAGGGCAACGTCAGGCATTTGCTTAGTCACAGCCCTACAATCCAACACCAGCTCAGGTAGAAGTGACATCAGGCCTCTCTCTCTGGTATTTCACATGGCACCAACTAGTGGGTCACCAGGCCAGTGAGAAGTGGTCCCCGATGAATTATACGGTGACAGGTGGCTCTGACGCCACCAACACTGCAGGGGTTGCCCTGATTGCCCAAGGTCCCCATCTCATTCATGAGTTTAAAATTAAGATTAAAAATAATAATAGTAATAATAATGCCCACATGCATCAATGTGTGTAGAAAAAATTATGTCAGCATGTTACAGCATTGATCCTATTAATTAATCCCTTGAAGAATGGCCCCTCGCCCACAAACATATAATGTAATGCCAGATTAATCTTACCTAAAAAAAAATTACAATGCAATAAGATTACTAGTCTGACTCTGCTAACTGTTACAGCACTGCTTAATCCTGTATTTCAGTGCCTTAACAAGCTCCTACAATTCTGCACAGAGTTTATCAGAGCGGTTGCCAAGAAAAGAAGTACTTATATTTTAAAGAATATAATTCCACTGTCTTTTGTGCTTTTTATGTATTATGTTTATACAATGATTTTCATCCTGGAAGATCTTAAAGCCTATTGCCTGCTCCTGTTTCCACTGAAGTGTTCCTTTCAGGTTTCATATTGGAGCAGGATTAGAAATAAATATATAAAAACATATATATGGGAGGTTATAGCAGGAAGATTTGCTTCAGCAGGAGCTCATCCCTCCCATTCCCCAGATGCAGCTGGGAGGGGTGCCATCAAACTGGCTCCTTCCTCCCAAAAACCTACAAAGGAACCCAGATGGGACCTTTCTGAAAAAAAAAGAGTGCAAATATGACCTACGAAGGTATCAATTCTCCATATCTGCAATCACTCTGCCTTCAGCCCCACACTGTACTCCCACCAGTACAGCCCCAATCCGACAACGTGCACCCACAGCCACGCATTTCCCAGTCTTTGCTGGTTATAGAAATATTAAGCTTCCCATGGAATAGGAGAAGAAAGCTCTGCTCCCTCCCTGTAATTATCAAATCAGCCCAAAAATGAGGAAGAACTGAGAATCCTCATTATAGCACATCATAAAACACGGCGAGGTCTCGTGCTCGCTGTATGTTATTGGCACAGTCTGCCAACAAAACTTCACAAAGAGCACAGGAATTCATGTTTGCAGAGATATTAAAGTCATAAAAGGGGAAATTTGTATTTTATTTTCCCACAGCCTAAATGAAGGTGAACCAAGCAAATCTGGCAAAGAGTGCTAGTCAGATGCCATTTCCCACAGCAGTGTGGTATTTTCCTCTGGGAATAAAACATTTTCCTTCAACTACTGTTTATAACTCTTATCAGTTCAACAGCAATAGAGCCATCAAGTCCAATATCTTGTGGAAAAAAGTCAAGGTCAACAAGTACTTGCATTTTCGTTTATCTTTAGCTGCAATTGCTACTGACATTGAATTGGGTAATAAACATGAGGACTGTCAAATGCTCTCAACAAACAGGTGATCCAAAAAGCTATCAGAGAGAAAGAGGCTACTGCCAGGTAATCAAACAATTCTGTTGCAACAATTATGATCTGAGTGCATTCATTTACAGAAGCAATCACCTGTCAAATTTGAATGAATACCGTCAAACCATTCCCACCACTGGGGTAATAAGGGCAAGAAAATACAAGCTTATGTCTACTTTCGTCCCAACAAAAGCATGCTGACATTAGCAAGAGCCATCAAAAAAAGGAAAAATGAAAAAAGTCCAGCATCTTATTTCCTGAATTGAATTACAAGAAATTATTTTAACATAAAAACTACAGGAGATGTGTCCAAGTAACTCAATCTCATGTCAGTATCTCCCATGAACAATAATGGGTGTTTAGGAAAACCCTATAGAAAGTGGGGTGGACACAGATGTGCCTGTGCCATGGCTTTGACAATCAGCACTTGGGCAGCTTCCTGAGCCAGTGGCTTCACCTGGATCAGGGCTTATAATAGCTGCAGAAGGACCTATTTTTCCATGAATTGGTCTAGTCTCATTTTGTCCCCTGCTGACCTCCTCAGAACACTGTGGCAATAAATTTAACCCAACACATCAAACATTTTTGTTTGTTTTAAACCCACTAACACTCTGGAAAGCTCCTGTGCCATGAACACCCACCCTTAGTTCTTGCATTACAGGACAAGCACCCACCTTCTCCATACACAAATTATTTTAAAGACTTCTCTTCCAACCATACTCATCTTTTTTGTTTTCCCCTCACAACATTTCATGGGAGAGACAGGAAAATAGTTTGTGATAAGAAGCCCAGTGGCACACCCTGTTGCATCACTAATCCAGGCACATGGCATACTTATGGGTTTATACTCCTTGTGATAAAATGTTTCTCAAAAGAAACATCTCAAGATCGCAACTTTTGTTTTTATAATCTCCAGTTTAAAAAGGTTAATGACATATACCTTAAAGTCTCACTCTGTCTGCAGAAGATAGCAAAAGGCTCAGGCCACCAAGACCTGGGAGGCAAATGGGGATAACGTTGGTGCCCTTAAGGTGGGAGTATTAAGATGGCCTTTAACATGGGACATATGGGAAGTTCATTGGCTCTAATGAGCCACCACAACCTAAGTGAAAATACTCAGGATGCGTGGGACATAAAACCCACATCCTAATAAAGCAAGAGTGTTTCTAAATGAAATCATATCAGCAATCTTGAAAACACACTACTCAGGTACTGCTAAAACAGGGCCTCTTGGACACTAAAAACTTCAAACCTAATTCTACAACTTCTTGCAACCAAACCTCTCTCCACCCCATCCAAGGAGGAGAGCAAGATGCCCTTCACTCCTACACTGCAGTTTTTAGGTAACAGCCCAAGATGTGATTCAACAATGTGGTATTTCCCACCGCTGTTTCCTGCTTGGCATGTCCAAGATGCTGCCCTCAGAGAGACACCTGGTTTTATGCAGACACACTTTGGGGGCTGCAAAAGCCCTGCATCACTGATGGGATGCTCAGTTCAGGGTCAGGGTCACATTCTTAAATACACATCTATGTATACATCAGCTTGCACACAGCCACACAGATGTTTAATGGCCTAGACATTTCTAAGTTTGGAAAAACTTNAAGAAGAGAGAGAGAAAAAAAAGGCTCCAGCACATGGCTTTTGCTGCTTGATTACAGATGGGCCGAGAAGTCAGGAATATTTGTATTTCCATAGCCACTTTAAAGGTAAACAGTTTCCAAAGTCTTTTTCCCCTCCTTCTGCTCTGCCAGCAATGGCAATAGCTTCAGCCCAGAGGATCTGCCTCCTGACGTGATCGCCTCGCTGCTCCCCTCCCAGCTGGATGCTTTTCCTAAGCAAAGACTGGAAGTCGCATTAAACCGTACTGAAACGGTTGTGCTGGTTTTGAACTGCTTATTATCTCTGGGGGCTGACCTGAAAAACAAGTTGGTGCCTAGACAGAGAAATTCAGGTTTCCCCTGAAAGGCAAATGGGAGGAAGGAAGTTTGGTTTTTTTTTTACAACGAAAATAATTCGTTTAAGACAATGTGACCCACAATTTAGGCAAAACAAGCAACATTTATAAGTATTTAAGTTATCTTTGACAAAGCAAAAAGAAAAATGCCTGTTAATAACAGCCATTTAAGCTAATGCGAGCAATTAAAATAAATCCTGACACTGGGAATAGATTAATGCTCAAATCACAACAGACACCCACTTCCCATACACCAAACTAGGATCATAACCCTGCCTAGCTGAGGCACAGAGACTTAATGCTGCCGAAATCTAACTTCAACAGCTGAATAAGGCTGATGAGACCCAAAGAAAAAAACACCAAAAAGCTAAACCAGAAGGAGAAAAAAAAACAGTTTCACGCCCCCCGGCTTTAGAGCAGAATGATAAATTGACATCATGTTGTTATGAGCATAATCCTTAACTACTCAATCACTGTTAAAAAATAAAACATGATTCTGGGGAGATAAAAATAATTAATGCTGGTGCTGCTGAAGAATATGCACCTAGATGAAGAGTTTCAGTAAATCTCGTACCTCACGTCAAAGGAAGAGGGTACAGGTGCTCATGCTGATTTAAAGCAAACCGAGCCCTGCCTGCTTGATGGAAAAGCAAGAAAAGAAAAGGGGATGGCAGCGCCTCAGCAAGAAAACTGATACTGCTCCGTTTCCAAACAAGCCTATTATGCTTAATTCGGGATTCACAATACATAAAGCACCAGAAAAAACACAGGGAGCAGCCCCTGTTGACTAATGCCCTGTCTTTTCTAATCGAGGGTCACATCCAGTCTAACCGATCGCATGATAATGGCATCAGAAAAGGTCAATCAAAGACAAGCCGAAGCTTCCACTGCCTGGCTGACCTTCGGAGCTTGTGACAAATTGCTATCAGTCAATGTCAACTAATGACAGCGGCTCTTTGGCTAATCAATTGTTCTAAAAATGATCAAGAAAACTACTCGCAGGACAGCTCATTTTCACATCAATGCCTGTGAAGTATGAAAAGCTCATTTTTTTTTTGAGTTTTTAATAAGCTCATAAGTAAAGCAGTTACTTGGTAACAGGGGTCACCTTAGTGAAAAGACAGAACCTTTGTCTGCCTTTTACATATTCTTTTATTACCATATTATAGTAAAAATATGCCATACCATTACTATGCCAGAGGGCTACATAATAAAGTAGGTAATATTTCATACTATTTTTTTTTTTTTGAGATAAATACTTCTGTGGTTTAGGGGCCTCTGTTTGGATGTAAATAATTGTCTATATAGTCTCCATGTATTTAAATGTAAAGCAATCACCACTGGCACACAGGTGACACGTCCACTCATTACTCACCCAAACTTCCCGTGACAGAGCCAGGAGTGAAAACCACACTGCAAAATCCAGTGGTGCTGCTGGGAAGTGAAGGTCTAACAGCAGCTATTTTGTTCTGAAACCCACCCACCCCATGCGAGCGCAACTTATTCCAACTATTTCCGACAGAATTCACATTTGGTAGGAAAACCGCATGCTCCGAAACCCCCTAAGCCCTGCAAAAGCAAACAGACATTTCCGCCCTGGAAGGATTCTGCTTGTAAAAGCCGACGTGGAAATGCACACAGGCCTGAGCAGTGGGAGATATATCATGGTTCTCCCTGTATAGCACAGGCGTGAGTGTGGATTTGTCTGTCTCTTCATCCTACCTGCCTCTCCCAGCATCACTTTCAGTCGCTTCTCAAGGCGTCACAGCCAGGCCACGCTCAAATCTTCATTCATGCATTAAATATTACCAAAACAACAAACCCATGCTGGTCTAAGGCTTGAGAAGTGCAAGCACAATGATGCTTTGCTTTTCCCTAAGAAGAGCATCCAGCAAAAGATACTGCAGAAGCTGTTGGAGAAGATGCTGCATTGAGAGGAAACGAGGAGCCATCACTCAAGAACGGCACTGCTTTTCACTTGGGTTTACCTCTTCACTTGGGTGACTCCCACCCATGACACCTGTACTACCAGAAAAGATTTATCCCAAGGAAAACATCCCTCACCAAACCAATCGCTCCCAAAGCGACTGCCCACCTCACCACGGAGAAGGAGTGAGGGGGGGGGAAGTGCTAAACAAGAAACATTAAAACTTTTGTTTTTATCGGAGAAACTGCCAAGTGACAGCAGTTTCAGGTTACACCCTAAACCTGCCTTGCTATGGTAGTTTTTCAAATTAAAATATCTTCTGTGGCCTCAGCCACTCTCAAGCCATCCATAGGCAAGAAAGAAAGGAGGCAGGGCAACACTTAAGCTCAGCCATAATTGGAAGTATGTGAAAAATGAAGTGTCAGTTCGGTCAATAAAGGGCAAAGGTGAAGGGGAACTGCAGCCCAAACTCGGTGCGAAATGTGCTCATTAAGACACCCAATCCGCGGGCTCCTGCCCACCTAGCCCATTAGTCATCGGCCATCTGACCGCTTCAAATGCCTCCCCGCTCTTATTACTTTTCTTCTCCCATGTTAAAAAAAAAAAAAAAAAAAAAAAAAAAAAAAAAAGAAAAAAAAAAAAGGCAAGCTGGTATATAAATCCTTGCTCAGTCATCTGGAACATAATGTGGCCCTTCTCTCCCCCTCTTCCCGGCTCTGCCGCCTGCCTTTGCAGCCTCCAAACAACCGCCTGGAGATTCCCAGCAATAATAAACCCGATTGCCTTTTTGCCTATAGGTTGCTCAAACTCCTACAAATGCCTTGGAAAAAAAAAAAACCAAACAGCCATTGATACATTTTTTATAAAGAAATATCACTGCTTTCTACTCCTGGCTTGAAGGAGCAACAATTATTTGGAGGTTAAAAAAATGTTTTGAACCCAGACTGAGGCCTGGACAGAGAAAAAAAAGAAAAATGAGAAACAATGCGCACAAATAGGTGACACTGATGGATTATTTTTCTTTTTTCTTTTTAGCCAAGTTGGAGAGCTAAACATGGGAAATAAAGAGCTACACTCTGGATTAAAAGTGACTGTACCAGGGCTTTGTTCAGCATCTTCCTGGCCTCACTATTTGAAAAACAAACAAAATAGATCTCTCAATACATGAAACAGGAATCTTTTCAAGTCAGAAGAGGCAATAAAATAGTGTTGCCATGAGTTTAGCATCACCTGCATATACATGAGAATTCACTTCACTTCTTTTGAATAGAATTTAGCAAGTAATTTCTCCACTGTGTAAATTCAGATCTCTTTGCACTATTTGGAGACAGACCTACAAAGACCCTTCCCGTTAAGTTCAGAGCAATGGGAAAACTTTTTCATAATATTATTCAGCATTCCTGTACTATAACTATCCTTTATGATGACACAATACCGGCCCTTTAGAAAAGGTTGTGTCAACGTACCATGCAATAACATATCCTGCTGTTCAGTGGCACGAGACCCCAGAACAGCTTCCAAGCAGTTAAATATGGATTTCTACAATAGATCGAAGCAGCTGGGAGTCATTACTACTTACTAAGTAAATAAATTAACATATTCAAAAAGACTTGAAAATGTTTACAGGAAAGAGCACCTCTCCTGTTTTCAAAGGCAATCATTTGATGTGTGTTGGACATAAATAGGTTGAAAATATACTTTGTAAGGATTTGTAGTGATGCATAAGGTAAAGAAGAAAAACCTTCAGAAAGTCCAAAAGTAGACCTTAGCAGAGTCTGGGTTAAGGACTAAGGGAGAAAAGTCTTGCTAAAGGGCTTAAGCTTTCCAGTCTGTGCGCCTCTCTGAAAATGCAAAGCTCACACTTATATCCTTGCAATACTTTCAGCCAGGTTGGAAACCTGGCCCAGAAGGTGCTTTTACCTACCCCAACAAGGGAAGTAGGTTGTGAGAACAACCTAAAACCAGATAGCTTTAGAAGGTTTTATTTCTGGTGATCAGATTTGCCTTTTTTTTTTTTTTTAAATGGCAAATGTGCTTTTGACAGATGGAACCAAAAGGAACTTTTACAAACTCCTAAAAATAGGGAAGCCCATAATATACTGAATATATGTCACGCAACACATGCATCTCAAGTTAACTCCTATGCTCTCAACCATGGGGTCCCCAGCCTTTCTATGCCACCCCTCCACGGCACATAGTTGCTTTAGCAGTGCCATGCTGGCTCCTTTCACTGCCGAGAAAAGCACCCAGCAGAGGTGAATGTAGGAGTTTAACCACAGTGTTTCACTCCTAACATCAGGTCACAGAAAAAAAGCCACCGAGTCACAGCATTTGGAACTTAAAGGCAGCTGGGGAGAGGCAGGACATATGCTGTCTTTTCACTCTATTCTGTTTCACTCCTTCAGGGTCTTGGTTTTCGACATCTTCCCCATAGGAAAAGGCTCAAATCATGCTTTGTTTTTTTTCTTTAAAGAAGGTGCACATGCAGGTGTGGGTGTGCTTAAACAAACAAGATTCCCCCATAGTCTCAACCTTCAGAGCACTTCACAAAAACAAGACATAAAGCAAGGCTCAGTGAGACCACTGCTAGCCTTCCCAAATTCCCGCTCCTCAAAAACAATGCCATTTCCACAGGTGGCAAGCAGCCTGAAGGCAGGTGTTGGTAACAGAGAGCTCCTGGGGCAGGGTCTCCTTTCCAAAACTCCTTTCCCAAATTCGACCTGAGAGCTCCAGTTAGTAAACCCCCACTTTCTTTTGACTCTTCCCTAAAGTTTGAATGCAATGAGCCTTCTTCACAAAACAAATCTATCAAGCACTGGCACCAACTCCAGCCTCAATAAACCACTGGGATTTGGATAAAAGTTTCAGAACTGGTTAAAGCATCACTGACAAATTCCCCTGCAGGTATTTAATAGGACTCAGGCTTGAAACTTGCTTTAGAAAACCCTTCCTGACTGTGGCTACGGCATGCACCTTGCTAAGAGCCAACCAGGATGGCGGTGATAAGACATCAGATATGACCAGCACTCCAGACTACTAAATGCCATATTTAGGAGAAAATGAAGCCTGAAAAAAACCTTTAAAAGTACACCAGGAACTGAGTAGCTCGATTTCCAAAGTGCTCTAGGAGCATGCTGGCAAGCCTTCCCACAGCTGTTTTGTCCACGCACATATCCACATAAACACACGCACATCCGTCTAATAAAAGAACAGCCCTATCCGAGTACAAAAACCCTCTCAAAGCACCATGTTTTAGTTCAAAGCCTATTTTTCGCAGCAGCTTTTTCACCCTTAAAAAACCCCCACAGATTTAAGCTTTGCTCCAAAAGCAAGGGGCTCTAATGAACATATTGACACCACTTCAACTACAGCATTGTGAACAGCACCACTAGAATATATACGTATACATACTTGAAAGAAAAAAGGCCCCCTGAATTTATGTTGCATATCATTTTCCAGTAAAAGTCAGAGGTCAGAAGGTTACCAGTTTCTGCCTCAGCTCTGCAACAGTTTACTATTCCAGGCCCCATTTTTACTAGGCTGTACTTGTGATGAAGTCAGCAACTTTTCTTTAAACAATAACAAGTCTCAAATACTTAAAATTCTATAAAGAGATGTACGTTAGGTCCATGCATATAAAAAATTAAAATATACTGGTTTAGTTTAAAAACTAATCTTGTTAAATGCAGACTTTGCAATGCTAATCAGTACTGCTCAACCTTTTTTTGGAAACACAATTCCTTTGTTGTCTAACAGCACTTGAATGAAACATGATCATAAAACCAGATTTAAAAGTATATACCTATTGTGAGTTCAGAGTCAACTTCAATAAAGCACTCTCTTTTATATTCAGATTAAGGATCCTTTTTAAATTTTAATTGCATTAAATTAACACTAAATCCACTGCAGTTGGTCTCTTCAGAAAAAGTATGAAGCATTCAAACAGCTTCTCAGAAAAAAAAAAAATCCAGAAATTCAGTTTTTTTAGACTTCAGAGTTTCTGAGACAGCACTGATTATTTGTAGTATGTCCCACTTCCATTGCACCGAGCTCATTTCAAACTCACCCTGCTAAATCAGCTACTCTGGTCTGACACTCAAACAGAATGTTTTTGCATTCAATTAAACTGGAATTGAGGTTTTTTAAAAAGTAAATAAAAGCATTGCTTAGGATTTTGCAAAATGGGCCAGCTAACAACTCTTCTTTATATGCAGTGAAGTTTTGATGGCATCTTTGAAATATTAGCAAGCATTTCTTCAATCTTAATTACATTTGGTTTTGAAGATTTCATCTTCTAACCCATCTGAATGGAGGGGAAAAAAAACCAAAACCTTCTCAATTCTTCTTTTTATTAAGCATATTGCAAATTTGGTACATATGTTGCTCTAACGTGTGTCTGCTGGCAGGGCCAAAGAAACAAAGATGCCAATCCCTTTACAAGGAGGAGATGGAGAAAAAAGTGTCAAAAAAAAAAAAAAATAAGATAGACCATTCTCAGCACAAACCCCCTGGTATACGAGCACATTTCAACATCAGAAAGAGACTAACCAGTTCCTGAGCACATCAGTGACCACTTGCCAGCTAAGAAAGCGTGAGGGCTCTGTTCCTACCTTGCTCACTGCTGTTGTCCCCGCTGTGCGATGTGTGTCCTCCACTGGAGGGACCGGGGGTTCCCCCGGATCGCGTTGATGCCGTGTCATCGTGGTCTCTGTTCCAGGAGGGCTGTGGGGCCAAAGAATTAAAAAGGTTAAAATCTGAGACAGAGAAGAAATGCCTGTTTCACACACTCCCAGGAGAGTGGGCATCTATGCCCAAACCCGCAGGAAAAGGCTGGCAAATACATCCCCTGAATTACTCCTTCTTTCCCGACAGC
>VXAU01002306.1:4082-21582 GCA_013399695.1 Formicarius rufipectus | reverse complement strand
TCCATGTAAGGAAATAGATATGCTTACTACAGGGAAGAACTCAAAGCAAAACCAGGGTCTGATTTGTTAAATATTTGCATCCATCTCCTACAAATTTAACCCACATATTTAGCAAAAATTTACTTCTTGCACAGTTTATCCTCCTGGTTGTTGGACATACTGATGTTCCTAACCTCATACGGACTAAACATTCAATAACGCTGCTCAATACCTAATTCACAGCACTGATGCTGGAGCTCTATCTGTGTGACAGACAGACCTGGTCTTCGCAATCCACAAGCCTTATCCCACTTCACTTCTGGAGGACACAGCTAGTAATAACTCTCAGGTAGCCTGTTCCCCATCCAGCAGCTAAGAAAGTTTTTGATTTTTCTCTTAATTGGAATCCTTAAAAAATACAAATTGACATAGAGGTTTAAAAATATATTTTGATAATGTCAGAGACAATGTCATGTATTTACTAAATGCCACACACATACGTTGTTTATAGAAACATAGAACGATTTGGGCTGGAAGGGACCTTAAAGATCACATAGTTACAACCCTCTGCTATGGGCAGGGACCTTCACACTAGACCAGCTTACTTAAGTGTGGGCTTTTGAGGACCATGAGATCCACAGTCATGACTATCTTGATTTTCAGAGAGGATCCACTCATGAGTTTACCGCCTGAATATCTCCCTGTGGGACTAACTGAGGTTAGTCCCCCTCCTAGCCTGCCAAAAGCAAGCAAAGACATCACACCAAATACAACGAAACCCAAGAAGGTCAGAATAAATGATACATGCAGAAACTTCAAAAATGACGGAAAATGGATGCTTTATACTGCCAACAACTCTGCCACAATCTGCTTTGTGCAACTTTGATTCAAAGGTGAGTTATTTTTAATAGAACAACAACAAAGGCACAAAGATCAGGTTCAGATGGAAAAAAAAGTGCTCCAAGTCTAGAGAAATAAGGTCGTTGAAATGACAGGCAGGCGATAACTCCGCCTGCAACTAAGCAGAACAGCGAGGGCGACTTGTGCACAGATGGAAACCTTTGCAGCGTAAGAGGAGGCAAGGCCTGGCGAACTAAAAAGCAGAAAAAATTCTGCATGGAAGTCTCAGCTCTGACCTGGATTCCCTTCCTAGCCCCAGAAAAGTCATAAGCTTTCTATCTTTAGTTTCCCCTTATTGCAAATGAGGGTAAGACTCTTCGCAGCCGCACAGGAAAAATAAGATATAAGCTGTCTTTATTCATGCAACACAGGATGGTTTCTGAGACAAACAGATAAAAGGAATTGAGAGAGGGTATCAACATGAATACCACAGAGGATAGAAAACTGGAAAGAAACAGGACTTTTGCCACTGATTTTCACAGGGCCAGGAATTCACCTGAAGGGACCAGAGCACAACTAACACTGCACATTGTCAAACATCATCAATCTGACATCCACCAAACAATGCTGGCACTCTCCATTAGCTCTGCTATCACAACTCAGTGTTGACCCTACCCAGGTGTGTGCAGCACAACACTGGTTGTGTACCCACATAGGTATCCCTAACACAGCAGAGCCTTCTGACTCTCTCCATACCCTCAGAGCATGGAGGAGAAGAGTGCACAGCAGGGAGAGGAGAGGAAAGGGCTTGAGAGTCCTAAACAGCATGAATGGAAAACAAGAGTGAAAAATGGCAGGGTGATAGTGCTTTCCAAAGGAAAAAGAATAATTAGAAGCAGCAAGCATAAACCACAAAAAATAAAGGAGAATGAAATGAAGATCATCAGACTGGGTGGGACATAAAGACAAAGAGGAAGGAGAAAAACCACAGCTCTTCTCTTCCAGGAGGCACCAAAGCCCTGTCAACTCTGCAGGGGCAAGACTTTAAAAACCCCATTTGTGCATGTTTGTGTGCACACAGGGTTGCACGTGCTCACAGCTGTGCAGAGCATCCCCCCTCACTGGGGCTGCATTCTGTCAGAAGCACAGCTCCACCACCTTCTGCCCATGCTGAAACCCGGGAATCATCTCCAAAGTCTTCTTATGGGAGACAGCATGGGCAGACGGACTTTTCCTTGAGAAAGGACTCCAAAACCCTCTAGAACTACCGCTAGTAATAACAAAAGAAAACTTCTTTTGGACAGTTAGACCTCAGGCTTTGCTTCTTGCAGTGGAGGTTGCTGCATGTGGTAGTCGTGATGGACACCTAGAAGCTTGAGCAGCTACAGCCTCAACCACAGTGTGCCTTAAAATCCAACTTGCCTTACTCTGTTCCTGTATTTTTTATTTTTTTTTTTTAATCTCAGCTCAACAGTAAACACTGCCTGCCCAGCCAGGTTAACTGAGCCAGCTGATGGTGATGCAGGGTTTTTGTCTCCCACACAACAAACATTGACTAGTACTTTCTACTTAGAGCAACCCCTAATTCTAAACCAGTCTCCTCCCTTTGATAAGAGACATATCATTATATAGTATTAATCCCTGACCCTTTCCTGACACAAGGAAACATAGCTTCATAGTCAGGATAGATAAAAATCAGGGTTCCACATAGATTTATTTATTTTTTACAGTTTAATATACTGTAGAAATACGCAAAATGTCAGCCCCAAGCAACACTGCTGCTTCCCAAAGGCTGAGGTGTGTTAGTCCTCCTTGGCTCCTCCTAAACTTAATAGGACTGGAGTATTTGCCACATCTTTCCAGACCAGGAAAAAGGTCTTCAGAGACAAATAAGAGTTTCCTGTTCAATATTTCATGTAATGATTCCTCCAAAGGTGTAAACAGGAAAAATGCCTCGCCACTTAGCCTGAAAATGAGAGTCTGCCATCCCTTCCTTTTATTGTGTTTATGTGTTAAAAGTCATTTAGAAAAGGATCTGCCAGATGCTCAGGTACGAATGAGACAGCACAGGCTGTCAGATGGCTGGCTGAGGTCCCGAAACTGACCTGCCCAGGCAGATTTGGGCGAGAGGGAGACCTCAGCCTCTCTCACCAGGGTCCCAGGAGGCAGCCTCAGCAGGAGTGCTGCACTGAATATCTGGGCTCAGACAAACAGCAAAGATTTATTTACAGCAAAACCCACATCTCAAACATTCCCTTCACAGATTGGGGGTGATACCTTTTGGGAAGACAAACCACTAACCCTTTTGGGCACCCACTGCAAATATTTTCACACTCACTTAAATGCAGGCTCTGACTTCCAGCGTCCCATCGGCCCAGCTGGGGCTCGTCGGGGATGGAAGGCATGAGCACAGCCCTCGTTCTGCAAACTGCCATCCTTCATTCCAGCTCCATCGCAAGCAAAAACCCCGGGCATGTGTCACAACGACCAAGTGGTGTTTTTAGCTAGTTGACAGCAGACGCCACTCGGAGTCAGCATATTCTGATTACGGCACATTGTTTGCAGGATTCAAGAGCCCGCTTGCCTTGCGTTGTTGTCCAACACCAAAATTAAACGGTGCTGTAATTAGCTGTGCTCCAGCTACACCTTTCTGTCTGGAGGGATGTGATACCTGCAAAGCCCGTGCTGGGTATAAAATGTGTTCCTGATTATAAAACGTTTGCTTAATCTTGAGGGCACCGCCTTGTTTTTTAAGGCCCTCTGCGAGTCACGCACTCCAGTACGTGCTGCCCGTTATCTCCAGAAGGCTTAAAACTGGAATCCCCGTGATTCACATTTTCCAACTCTCATGGCCAAACCCTTCTGCAGATCAGCTCCTCCACTCTCTACCATTTCACAACGAGCCGGATCTGCAGCGAGGCAGAAGTGGCGGTGCGGCTTGGCTCAGCAAGCCACACGTTGGCGAGTCGGTGGCCACAAAACACACCAATCCCAGGCTGCAGGAGCTGGAGCACGGTGAGCTCCAGGGGTGGTTTGCCAGCCTGAGGTGGCCGTGGCTCCCCGACGCCTCCACCCACTCATTGAGGGGTGGCTTGGAAGCACGACGAGTTGCCAGAGGCACCGAATGCAGCTGGGCTGAGAGGTCTGTGTGGCCTCAGTGCACCTCCCACAGAGGTTTTGGAGCACCCAGTGGTGCTTGTAGCAGTGTAGGGTTCATGGCATGGCCCCACATGGACCTGTGCCTAGGGACAGGCAGACCTCAGGATGGACACACTAGCCACCACCTCACAAATGTTTCCAGTCAACCCCAGAGCTCTGCTCTTTCTGCACAAGTTACTGGCAGTGTTGCTACCTACTCCATCCAGTGTTTCAGTTTATCCCCTCCTTCCTTTAAATACTGTTTAAAAATGGTAATTAAGTGGAAAACAGCAAAAGGAGCCAAAACCAAAGCATAAAGCCACCAAAAGCAATGTTTACCACCAGCCTTTCGATTCAGCACAGTGCTTCCCCCATGACATCGAATGGAAATGTTGTGCTTTCTTTGCAATATTTTCTTCAAATTATCCACAGAGTGAAATAATTACTGCAACATATCATTTCTTATTCTTACATATCTCCTATATATACCTTGCTATCACTATATGACATAAAAA
Organism: Formicarius rufipectus; assembly: GCA_013399695.1. Lineage (NCBI taxonomy): Eukaryota > Metazoa > Chordata > Aves > Passeriformes > Formicariidae > Formicarius > Formicarius rufipectus. The sequence continues at coordinate 17,110 of VXAU01002306.1, read as the reverse complement.
TTAAGTTATCAACTCTGCCTGATGATAAGGAAAAAGGAGAAGAAAATCTCAGCTCACAAGCACTTGATCATCTCACTCCAAAACCTCAGCGACAGACCTGGGAAGAGCATCCACATCTCCCCTTCTGCCTCATGCTGTCAACACAGCAGCATTCCCCACCCTTGCCCCTCCAGCACTGCTGTATCACTTCTCACCCAAAGGATCTCTCAAACACTTGTCTCTGAGGACCAAACCCCAGCTCGACATAAACATGTGCATTTAAGAACAAAATGAATCCCCTCTGCACATACTTAGTCATGTGCATACCCTCACTCTGGCTTTAAGGAAAAACAGTAACAGAACAGAGATCCCTCACAGGAATCAGATGAATGTAGCAAGACACGTCTGTACATACCATGTGTTTTGCTGCATAGCTGTGCCACAAAGCACTACCATGGGCCTCACAGACATGGGAAAAGCAAAATGACACTCCCCTAGTAGGTGGAAGGCACGCCAGTAAAACTGGTTTGCACAACACAACAGAGAGGAGGGCCAGGAGCTTCAGGGGTAACACAGCTGCCAAATCCTCCAGGCAGAGAGGGGCATAGAAGGGAATGGCTCCAGCATAGCGCCCAACACTCCCACCGGTGTGCACGAGCATCCATGCAAACACAGGGTGCCTCTTCCTGAGTATCCCCACATACAGCGGGAAATGCTAAGGAGCTGCCTGCCCCTGACTTGCACACATGATCGAAAGGCTTCTCTCCCTGTCACCATCACCCTCCTGTCACAGTGATGCCAGTGGTGTCACTCAGCCATGGAGCCCCTTTTCGTGTCAAGTGCTGCCCAAAAAGCCTGTGTGAACACGAGCAAAGGGGTGAGCAAAGCTGTGACTTCAAATGACCTTGTGGTAGCATGGCTGTACCCATCACTGAAACACAGCAGCAACACTACTACCCTGTAACATTGCACAACAGCACACAAGAGAAGTTTAATAAATTACAAGCCACAGGGACACTTCCCTCATCAAAAAATTTGGCCAACTCTACCTACACAAGGCACCTGCACGGCACAAGGATGAATGAAGTTGCTCAGAGGACAAGGCCACTGTAGCACAGGATGCCCCTATTCCTGTACCCTAAGGAGAAGAAGGGTGCTCTACACTGGCTCAAGCCTAAAACCAAAGTGCCACCTACTGAGTCTACAGCATTTGTGTCCTCCCAGGGTTTCTAGCAAGCACTTGGCCATGGATTAGCTCGCTGGATTAATCCAAATATTGGCAAGCAGTCATCGAGCGAGAGTTCATTCCTCAGGCTGCGGCCGAGCATCAGCAGGCAGGCGATATCCCACCTGAGACCAGGGACATCTCTGCACACCCATTCCCAACACAACAGGTGGCACCAGTCAAGCCAGGCTCAAGGCTTCCATATCCGTGGATAAAACACAGCTTGTACTGACAGAGCTTGCCCCAGTTCAGGGCAGGATAAAACACCAATGAGACTCTTCTGAGCCAGGCTTCAGGCATTTGGTTCTACCATTTCTATTTGCAAAGAGAGTTGTAGTCCTGCACCCTGGCAAACGGGACAGACAAAGCCACAGGGCTTTTAGTCTGCTCTTACTCCCTCCTCCTGAGAGCTGTGCAGACTTAAATGGAGCTATTTAAAGCCAGCATTAAAAACACCAGTGATGATCTGACCTTCTCAGGAACAAAACTGGACCAAAATCTAAAGGCCAAACGAATGAAAAGAAAATTACAAGGTAGTTTGCCTTCCCTGAACATGTGCCAGCTGCAAGAATCTTGGATTACACCAGTGTAGCTTTCCAAAGTTTAAATACAATAATTTTCTGTATTAAGGGCCCAGTAACCCTAATGGAGGCATAATTAGGCATTGATGCCATGCCCATATGAGAGAAGCTTGAAAAACTTAAATAAACTGTGAATGGCAGGGTTAATACTGGAGCTTTGCATTTTGTACAGCTGTTTGAATACAGTACACTGCCTGTGATGACATCAGCTGTTGCTTTACTCTTGTTCAGTATTTCTGAAGTTGAAACAGGCAGTTCTTTAAAGCAAATAAAGAATTACCCCTCTTATTGTTGTCCAGTTTACTTCAGCAAATAAGGGCTGGACACGTATTTGCTTTATATTTAAATTTTAAAAAGAAAAAAAAATAATAAAAGGCCAAGTTTCAAACAAAATTAGTTGCCAAATTCAAAGTCTGGTGATGCTATTAAGAGAATTTTAATTTACTGCAATGGCTCTTCAGGATGGAGAAGTAGGTAATACAGTTTTGGAGATGATCTGCCCAAGTGGGAATATCATATAGATGCCTGGAGAGTCCTTGAGAAAATCGCTCACCTCACTCCTGATTGAAGAGGAAAGACAATACTTCAGTGAAATATAATTCTGTATTTCTAGGAAAGGCTCCAATTGCAAATTGCTTACTAATGCAAGAAGCCTTGTGAATTTTATTATGAATGGAAGGGGCAATGGCAAGCGTGTGACACAGCTCAGAATTTGCACACATGGCTTAGCCAGTAAAAAGTAAAGAAATAGGTTACTTAGAAGCTCTAGAAGACACCTGAAAACATCTCTAACTAAAACTCAAGCTCAGTCAGCTTCAAGCAAGAATATAAACCAGCTTTCAAAACTATCTTACCATTATTTTTTTTTCCACCAGGTAAATTATCTCTCCTACAGGCTAATATTAAATCTTGGCTTTCTGGTTGGAAATAACAGTTGAAAAAAAGTTAATCTAGATTTGCTCACTGTCTTCAAAAAATGACTTATCAGTGGACATGGAAGAAACTACCTAAACAGGGAGCGTGCAGGACAGCAAACCACCATAGCAAAATAAAACACTCAGGTTATCGAGAGGAGGACTGATACCAGCAGCAACCTCACGTCAAATTCACCTGGGATATCCAACACCCAAACCACAGCATCCCCCAGATACTGGGTGCAGGCAGCTCCCCCCTGCCCGTTTGAGTCCTCATCCCCACTACCTTGGCTGAACCCCTCCCCAAATCCTGGCCACCATAAAGCTTTCCAATCTCTTTTATTTTTTTTTCCCAAGCAGCTCTAAAAAACAATCTCACTCCTGAGCTGCAGGGGCAAGAGGAGGGTGCGGAGCTCCGGTTGGGGCGATGACGAACACCGGTGGTTAAGTGCTGCTGTGGAGATGAAATATGCCTAATGAAAAGCTTACCTAAAGCTCACGGGGAGCCAGCGCCCGGCCGGCCGAGCCTCTCCAGAGCGGTGGGCACGAGGCCGCCAGGACGCTCGGGAAAGACGAATTAACTAAAAGTTAATGTGGATGTTCTCATTCAAAAGAAAAGTGGCCTACTCCAAAGGGGATTAGGCTAAAGTGAACTAAGGCCACTTTACTTCTGAATGAGAGCATCCACACAATAGTGCAATGCACTTTAACTAATGCACTTTAATTTTACACCCAATCAATTTGTCTTACCTCTCCTGAGTGTCCTTGTGTGGACAAACCCAGAGATTCATCGAGTTTTGAGGCCAGGCGGGGAACATTAGATCAACCCATCCCACTCCCGGTGTGTTATGGGCCATTGCCTTTCATGGTTATCCCTTTATTGATCCCCAAAACTCATGAACAACTAACATATAACCTCAACAGGGGCAAGAGGAAACTTTTTTTTTTTTTTTCAATGGGGCACCTGCCCTGGATTTGAAGATGCTTGTAAAATAAGAAGCCACTTGCAAAACAAGAAGCCACCATGACTTTCAGTGGCCAATCCCACCGCCAACAAAAGAATAGCCAAATTTGGGCACAAATCCATTCCTTCCCGTCCTATCTCCCCATGCTCTGCATGTTCGCAAGAAAACGGCAGTCTCTGTATTACAACTCCTCCATCTTTTTTGTTTCTTAAATTGCAAACAGACCCTTTGCTTATAGGACAAATCCAGATATACTCTTTTTTTAAAATTCACCTCACCAACTTTAAACTTTCAACATTTGCCCAGACTTCTACCGACGAATCTCAAAATGCAGTAACTCCCACAAACCACTCACTGCCTGCGCTTTCGCTCTCACACACGCAACGACCCACCCAAGTCTGAAATCTCCACGCCGCCTTCACGTCTCGGATACACGCTCCCAAAAATAAATAAATGAGCCTGCAACAATGAAAACCAGTGAGGCAACTCAACGAGTTGAGCCTGCAAAGGCGATGGGGTTCCCCTGTGCTAGCATCCCTCTCGCTCGCAGAGACCAGACCCTCACCACCGCTGTTGAGGGACTGAAGTTTTCCAGAGATCTCACTTAAATTAGAAAAAAGAGTCCCGAAGACACCAGCCTGAAGGGATTCTGCTCTCACCTATGCTCAAGGGCTGGGTTACACCTCTTAGTTTTGCCTTTTGAAGGTGGGAAAAGGGAAAAGGCAATGACACTAAGCAGGCTGAAGAAGAGCTGAAGCAAGAGCCGACAAGTTGTCTTTAAGATGCGTTGTGGAGTATCGGTGGTGGGTTAGACACTGAGCCACTAATCAGGGACAGAAATACACTCAAAGAAGTCCAAACACAAAACGTGTCCTCCCTTAGAGTTACCCTCTCCAAATATTGCTGCAACAGCAGGAAAAAATACATATATAACCACTAATTTCCAACTTTGCCACGTAAGTCTGAGCAACAGCACATACAGGACCGAGAGATAATACGTGGAGGACTCGAGGTGACACTGCAGCACACCCCAGTCTCTCCTTCTCCTGCACAACCCTCATCAGGAAACAATTCCAGTAACCTTCAAAAATGTTCACGACCAGAAACAACCCTCCTCTTTATTTTCTTAAACTTGTTTAGATTACACAAGATAGATCCTAACTCCATGCTCATGTGACCAAAAAACCCCAAATGCAGAAATGCAAAACAAAACAAAAGAAAGATTCCCTAATTTAAAGAAGCTGTGCCAGATTTTCACTTCTTTTTAAAGCAGTATTTATCAGCATGACATACACGTATTTATTTTGACAACGCCAAATATAATCTGATTTTTTTTAAGGTCTAACATTGCCCACACGGTGCTGCAGTAACCCTTCCACATGCAGAGCCCATTACCTTTATTGTTACCTGAGGATGAGCAGTCAAGGAAGACTCAAACCTTCGGCCATAAAGGATAAACTTAAGAGACAACCAATTTTTTTACAACTTTGAAAACTTCCACACTGCCCCAAAATAACAATCTGCGGTCCCTAACGCGAAGACATGGCAAGTTCCAGCTTAGAGGGACACCTCGGAATACACTCACAAAAGTTTAGGATGAATTCCAAGGTTACCTAGGATTTACACTCAGGTCTGATTTTGAAAAGAATTCCCAAAAGATCTGGGAATTAAACTATCCTTTGCAACAAAAGGTAACATCAGTTTGGAAAACTTTATGTGGAAGTTAGGCCTGAGCACACAACTTAAGGAAGGCAGCAAATCTTACACCCAGCTGTAAGGATGGCTGCTTTAGGGCTTCTAAATGTTAAAAAAATTCTAAAAGAACCCCAAGTATTCTTGAATTGAAACTATAAATTAAATATATTTAATCTTGTATCTATTTAACAACATCTTTCTTCGCTTAAAGAAACAGAGAGCAAAGAAAACTTTATTTTGCTAATACAATTTCAGCCACAGTGTATCAGATGATAACATGTTCAGAATAGACATTGACATGTATTCTATCATCTTTATATTAAACAGTCTGCCAAACTGGGGCATGGTAACGGCTTCTACGGGACGAGGGGGAAAAAAGTTACTCAAAAACAAACAAAAAAAGGATTCACTGGCTCAAGGTGACAAAATCAGAGGAAGAAAATTAAATTTTGAGTCTTTTAGACATTATTTTATTGTCCCTCCTCAGTCCTACTTCACTGTAACTCTTTTATTATGTAGAAATGAATTCTACTTTGCACCCTCTGCACCACATCTATTATTTTGATGCCTATTCCTCCAGTATGGGAGTACATATCCTAAAGGCAGCAATATTCTTACTCTCCCTCTTAAAAATATACATGGCTTGAAAGTACCTGCAAAGAAGTCCCCAAGTATAATAGTATTTCTCCATAACTTTTTTCCCCAAGGCATTATTTCTGTATTGGATACAAGGTACAGCTGATATATTTGAGAATTTGGGAAAGTTAAGTCTAGTTGTAACTGGTCGATGCCCTGAACAATGCTACCACCTTTAGCTATGCTATATATTGGATTCCAGTTTATGATTCTTTCTTCGCAAAGAATACACTTTAAGTAATTTTTCCATTTAAAAAAAAAAAAGCTGCTGTCTATCCACATTTTGGTTAGAGCAACTCTGCAAGTGCGTGCATTAAAATAAAATGTATTGCAACATAAATAGAGGTGTTGCTTTATTACGTACGTATATATACGTGATATATTATCACCCAAGAAGGGCCATCTAAAACGCCACAGTTGCAAACATTTAAGACTGTAACAAAAATGACTGAGACTCTAGTATCAGTTTACTATCCTTCAACAATTTCCCTGACAGTGGAGTCAAATAATGTTGAATTATGAACCTTCTTGCAGGAAGTCTTATTTCATGTTCATTTTTTGATCATTTCCCTCCGAGTCCCTATAGGAATTTGGCTCTTTGCCGATTTGCCTTTAAAAGTTTCTGTATCTGTAATTGGCTTGTGCACTATTAAATTGTAATTTTTGTCAAATAATGCTGCTATGGATGTGCTCAGTAGTTTATTTACCGTAAGAAAAATACTGTTTTGTGCCTATAAAATCTATCTTATGCTGTTAATGTACTTTGTTTGGATGTGGTGGGTACTTTGCAGCATGTTTTCCTAAAAGGACTTTCTAAAGGCTTTCTGTAGGCACGGTCTTGTAAGGGAATTTTATAGTTCATACTAGAGCACCTGGGTGCCAGTGTGATGTGGCTTCAAGAAACCAGCCCCACGATGACAGTTTAGGATTACCTAAATTTTGCTGTCGGACTACAGACAGTATTTGGGCTTTTTTTTTTTTTTAAATCACAGGGAGTTTTCCCAGACACATCACACAACAGCTGTGTTCTAAATCTTTCCGGGCTCCGATAAACATTTGAAAATTTAAACATGCAAATGTTTGAAAAGCTAATGATTAAAAAAGGTTTATTTTGAAACTTTTGAGGATGGCTGCAATTCTTCAGTTAGGATTTTTAAAGTACTGGGGTCTGGTTGATCTCGACTTCAATTATCACCACCAAAAAGCCCAAACTCCTGCTCTGTACTTGTGGAGCCGTGATGGTAAACACCAACTCCGCGGGTCCCACCCTGGCAGGCAGCGGGGTCGAGCCCGTGGAAGAAGGATGCTATTTTAGTGACCTAGTGCCACTGAGCTGGTTAAATCACTGAACAATGGTCAGCGTCATAAGGCTTTACTTTGCAAAATCTAGCATTAGTGTCATTGCTTTCCATTAACCGGGGGGACTTAAAGGCAATGGCATTGAGGGGCCTATAAGGAAAGAATAAATAAGGGGAAACCAATAAATTAAAAGAAAAAAACACCCTGTTAACTGTAACCTTTACTACCACAATATACGAAAACGTAATTAAATCCATAATAAAAGCTTTTACATACTTACTCTTTTACTACTCTCCCAAGCAGAGCCGTGGCCAGGCGGGGGGCCCCCTCGCTCCCACCGCCCCGGCCCTGCGCGCCCGCGCATCCCCGGGCCGCGCAGCCATAAACGCGCCCCGCGCAGCCACATCCTAATTAGCCGCCCCGGCGACCAGCACTCAACACCTTATTATTGAACCATTAGGGCCCAGATACTGCCGGCCGCGCCGAGGCCGGGCTTGGCACCGGAGTTTTACCGGAGGGCGCGGGCGGCTGCGCATCCCCCCGTAAACCTCCCTCCCAACCCCGCGCAGTCTCCGCGGGTTTGATCCGCCGGGAAAAGGGGAAGGCGGGGAGGGGGGATGGAGAGGCAAGGCGCGGGTTTGCACCTTTTCCCTTCACCGGGGAAAGCAAAGCCCCGCTGCCCGCGCAGCTCCGCGGGTGCGGGAGGGCAGCGGCGGGGGATGCGCGCCCCGCTGCCCGGCGAGGAGCCGGAGCGGCCCGGGGATGCGGCGGGGGCAGCGCTCGCAGCAGCCCGGGGGTGCTGGGGCTGAGCCCGGCCGGTCCGCGCAGAGGGACAGGGGACCGCGCCGGGCTCGCAGCGTCCGCCCGGACAAAAAGGTGGTGAAAAGTGGGAAAGGGGGAAAAGTGTGAGCCAGGAGGGTGTGTGGAGAAACACACCGACACCCCCGACAACCCCAAAACTATAGCTGCATTTCTTTAGCTTTCACTTTAATAAAATAATGATTCGTTGGGAAAATGGGGTATAAATCTTCATTTTGGAGGCAATTAAAGTGTTGATTTCATTCGTGCCCCTGAGCGATTCTTGTAATTTGCTCAAATAGCTTTATGTACCCAGCACTCCAGAGCTTTTAGAAACCCATTTTCTAGTTAGACTTGTTGGATTACAATTTTTATTCAACAGCAGCGAGCCGAGCTTCTCCCAGCTAGACCCTGGCTGCAGGGCTCCCCTCACTCTAAGGCGCTGCACGGGGCCGTCGGCTCCCCGGAGCATCCTCCCCAGCCACGGGTACCGCCCCGCTGTGCCGCCCTCCGCCCGCCCCGCCAAGCTTTCCTCCCTTCGCAGCAAAATTGGGTGGGAAAAAACCCAAACACCAAAACAACCCACCTATGTGCACGTAAACCCCTTCGTAAAAGTTCATGCCTTCCTTCAAGCCTGCCTCCCCCTGTCACGACACTACCCGATAGCCTTTGGCAGATAGGAGAAAATATTTCAGATACTGCCCACGCTGCGATGCAATGCACCTTCATGTCGGTGATCTATAAAATAACTCCCAGCTGACAATGCCGGTGATAACGGCAAAGCAGCTGAGGAAACTCCTGTCTGCTTGGCTGCGCCTTGCTCAAACAAAAGGAAACCTCCAGAGTCGGGAGCAGATCACTACTAAGACTCTATTTGCCTAGCTGATCATAGAGAAAAAATAACGTGGGAGTTTTAAACCACGAATTTCTTTTTCTCTGTGTGCTCGAGATCCCCTCTCTCACAGGCAAAGCGCTGCTACCTCTCAGTTCAGAGAAAACAAACCGACCACGAAAACCCCACCGTTTCACCCAACTCGAATAAAAGCCAAATCTCAGTCACTTCCATCATACAGGAGCTTAATTTAGATCTGAGCACCTCCTGCATTAGCACCAAACGCTCCCAAGAAAAGGCAAGGATCTCAGCCGGCAGAAGGGACAGACATGGAGGAGGGAGGGAAGAGGGGACAGCCAGCTCTCCTCACTCAGCTCACCCGCATTTCCCACCCGGCTGCAGCCGGCATTAAAGGTCTGAACCATCCCAAACAAAACCTGGACACCGTCACAGCCACGCGAGGCTTTGCTGGCTTGGCTTGGCTTTGACTATATTTATTTTTTAAAGAGAGGGCTTGAAAACTTGAAAGATCAAGGAAAAGAATTTAAAACCTGAATCCCATTTCATTTTCTCCCCTCCTGTTTTTTTTTTCCCCCCTATTAAGTAAAATAAAATGGGCGCGTTTGCAGCAGGCAGGCGTGCACAAAGCAATGTTCACTCAAGTCTAAAAGCGTTCGGCCAAGGAAAACTGACAAGACGGACTAATGAACCGTAGAGACGGGAAGAAAATAGCCAGTATTTGCTAGATTTCAAACCCTCTCTGTCTTCCCCGGACCACCTATCTTGGATTTTATTATTATTTTGGTCAACCACTCCAACCCTTCCTTCCCTAAGCTACCAAGAAGCCAGCGATTCACAGGCACCCCTTCCATTATTGGAAAGGGTAAATAAAATAAAGACAAAAATTAAAAGCGACAAGAAACAGGTCGAGTTTGCAGGCGATGCTTTTACAAGCTCATCTCGCCAGGTCGAATCCGGGAGCAAGCCTTAATGAAGCAATAATAGCCACATTATTCAAAAATTTTCATTTCGATGGAAATTTATCTAAAAGGGACTTAATCATATGCAAATAATAAAAGGAGGCGTAGTGACCCAGCGAGCGATCTGCATACAAATTTTAGCGTGTGCGGCGTTGGCGAGATCATACCTGATCCGTTAGATTTGCTGATCTTGTTATGTCTTCACTGTCCGATTTTGATCCGCCCTCTCTATCGTCTATGACCAAATCGATAGGCATTTTTCCTTTCAAACAGCTAATATACCGGTGGCAGAAATTGTCACATAGTTCGTGTACCTACATTATGACAGAGGTTTAAAAAAAAACAAAAAAAAATAAAAAGAAAAGAGAAGGAGGGGGGAAAAAAGGCAAGAAAATATAATCAGGAATACATAAGTAAAATTGACAAGTGCAACCAGTCTCCCCCCTTCACCCCTGTGACATCAAAAGTCCTAAATAGGGGAAACACACTGCAATTATCCCCTTGAGACCTCTAGACGCATCCAGAATTAGGAATAACTTTCTTTTCTCGCAAAATAGAGATATCCCAGAAAATTGACAGTGACAAGATGATTCACAGGCTACAACATATTCAACACCCGTGTTAAATTCATCTGCTCCCGGAGCTGTGGCCATTAGAGAGGTGACCTGCATGGGTGACATTTAAGGTAAACTATTTAATTTCATCCAGTTATTTCATCATAACCCTTTTCCAAAGGGGTATGAGGACAGAAAAAAGGATTTAAAAAAAATAATCCTGATGCACTGGGCTGAAATACATTATAGGCATCCGAGCCCTGAAATCCCCAGTCGCTCTGATAGACTCGTACCTGAGCCGCCTTTATTAATGGGCAGATTTTAACACATTTCAGTAGAGTAAGAACAACCTGCCAGTTATGGTTAGATAAAGTGACTAAGGCTCCCAAGAAACTTTTCAACTATTTAAAAACCTCTCAAAATGTTTATTTTTAGGAGAAAGGGAATTCTCTTCTAGGCCAGCTATCAATGACACGTAAAAAATCCTCAGGAAACCAAGAGCAAACTTCCAATTTAATGTGAGCTCAGATGACACCGCCTTCTTAGAAATTAGCATTCTCACTCCTAAGATTTCTAAAATAGCCAACAAAAAAAATGCTGCATTTAGGCTGTGATCTCTTCTTCTGCTCGGAGGTGTACAGTATTCCCAGGAACAAGAGGCAGACAGAACTATCAACTCTGCTTTGTCTCTGCAAAATGTTACAGGACAATCCGCGCCCTGAGCCTGACCTGCAGATGGCTCTTAAAAAAAAAAAATCAAAAGGAAAAAATCCCCCATTCCAACTCACTGCAATCAAAGCCTATTCGTCACCACCACCACCAAGAAAAAAACAACATGTATACATATTTTTTAATCATAATTTCAGGGGTTTGACTGAACTGACCATTTCGAGTCTCATCTGCAGCACCACAGAACTGCAACTATTTATACAAAGCCAGCAAAGTATTACAATGAACACAAGGCCTGGGCGTTCGAGAGCTCGGTTTTAGAGGCTGAAATTGTAATTAAACTGCGAAGAGAAATGGACGCCAAGATTGGTCTTGACACTAATTACCAGAAAGAAAGACATTTATGCAAATTTACCAGAAGCCTGAACTTCAGCAGTACTGAAACGGAGGAGGAAGAAAGAGGAGGGGGAGAGAGAGAGACAAAAATTACCTTCTCTAATTCCAACAGATGAAACCTTAATACTTGTATGGCTTGAATCATCTGCAAAGATACAAACAACACAAGTATTAATCTCATTCCTGGATTTGGGGATATTTCCCACAGCCGCCCCGGCCGCACTTTGTAGCTTGACTTTTCTCTAGTAGTAAATAAAAAGTTGTTTTGATTTATGGCAATAACACTAAAACTTAATAGCGGTGGCTTTGTGCACTGTTTAACGAGAAGCAATCTAGAGTTAACAAAAAAAAAAATCCCTATTGCAACGAAGCAACTGAATTATACGGATCATAAACATTTCTCTAAAAAAAAAAAAAAGCAACTCTCTAAACACCATCACTGGCTCCTCACTTTGCGAAAGCAGGACCAGGACTCCTACAGTGGAGGCAAAATATTTATCCTTAAGGGGGGAAGGAATGAAAGAGAGAAAAGACCTCATTTTCCGTGAATTTGCCACCGGTGCATCTCCAGCCACAGCAATCCTCTACGTTTCCCTTCCCATGGAGCTGCTCAAAAGGTGCGTGGAGGAGCTGGCAACAGCAGGGATAAATCCATGCTCCTCTTGGGCAGGCGAGCTCACCACCAAGCCCGACAGCTCTCCTTTGGATGGGGCTTTCCTTTATGTATATCCTTATGGGATTTTTTACTTCCAAGCAATTACCACACCATATTCACTTGTAAATATAAAAATCATCATCACAATAATAATGATTTTTAAAAAATCCATGTGAGAAACTTTCAATTTAGCACCACAAAACCATCTCTCCAGATGACACAGAAGTTTAAAAAAAAAATAAATAAATGGGAAGGGAAGGGAGGGTGGGGGTGGGGAGAGGAAGAAGTGTTAACTCTTACCAAGTTATCCAGTTCAGGATTAGAGGAAAAGAGGGGTTTCTCTGCTCGGATCTAAATATAAGAAAGGGGAGGAAAGGGGGGAAAATAATAATAAAAAAGATTTGAAATATGGAAGCAGAAAAAACAGACGTTATTATTTCTTGCTTCATTACACTGCCGGGTCCATTATGTAACCTTCCGTGCAAAGCCCTGACTGCTGGATTTAGTACATCAGCCAAAGACTTGAACAAGTGAATCAAATATACCGAAAAATACCTACGGAGCTTCCTCGGCAGAGCCCGTCCCGGCTCCCGGGAGCCGCGCAGCGAAACTCCCGGTTGGGCACAGACTGCTCCGCTTTACCCAGTTTTTTAGAGGGCTGCTAAATGCCGAGATTTCCCGATTAGTTTTTTTGTGTATTTTGCTTTGGTTGGGGTTTTGGAGTGGTTTCTGTTTTGGGAGGTTTTTTGCCTCTTGCAGTAAGAGAGGGGGGAGGGGGAAACGCGCATCTTTATCTCAACAGAGACTTGTTTTTCTCGTTAGGATTTTTTTCCCCCTCTTTTTCTTTTTT
>VXAU01002305.1:206499-232918 GCA_013399695.1 Formicarius rufipectus | reverse complement strand
GGGTAAAACCCTGCCAAATCTTCTATCCATGAAGATGATAAAAATAAAACCAACTGAACTTAAGCCACTAATTCTGAAAGACAATATACACTCTAATGTAGCTCAACTAAACCACTTTAAATTCATTCCCCCTGTTAATTTAGACTGAAAGCTTTACATTTTGCCAGTGTTGACATTTTTTTAATTATTTGAACAAAGTCACACATCTTGAAATGAAACTACTTCTTTCCAAGAAATAAGGAAAATTCTATGTTTCACCTTGTAAATTTCTGTCATAACTTCCAGTACAAGTGGGTAGAACGCAAAGGAAGGCAGAAGATTCACTATGACATTTCAATATTGAACCACTGTCAATCTACAGGGAGAGCAATGTCAAAACCAAGGCATGCCACTGGAGACCAAGTGAAAACACTGCAAGTCCTAAGAAGAGATTAGACTTTGAGTGATCAGTAGTAGATTTTTATTTTTACTTTAAAAGGCAAAGAAGATCATAATCCATGATTTAAAAAGCTGAGAAACTTTTCCACTGGGGCATATACAAAATATTTCACTTCATTTGAAGACTTTGTTGAAAAACACAGAACATGGCCCTTGTGTCATGGTTACCTCTCCTTTCACAATTCCAGAAAGCACAAAGCTGGAGGAGATAAGGCCAAGGAGCTTACAGAACAGCCTATGAATCTAATGTGATTACCAGCCAAACAAGTTATCCTTTGCTGACCTTTCTCCCACATCTGAAGTTAATGTTTTTATATTTAGTATCTTTGTGTTCTAGTGAGTTTTTGTTCAGCTCCTTTAGGTCTGTATTTTGCCAGCTGTCTTTCAGAATTCCCAAGGATGAGGTTGAGTAACAAGGCTAGAGAGCTGCAGCTCAGTTGCTCAGACAAGAGGGCATGCACACATGCATGAGCATCTGCAGGGACTGAGGCATGAGACAGAAAAACGAGTTTAGATACATGCAAGCAGTGACCACCACTGGGATGCCCATCCTGCTCTGGAATGTGGCTTCTGCTGACTCAGAGGACAGCATAAACACAAACGAGTAAAAAGAAAGACAGATACATTTCCCAACATGTTTACGTACACAGCTTTTACCTGACTGAAGGCACAATACACAAACTGACTTGCTTCTCTTCTGTCCCAACTGTTTACCATCTATCTTGGAAACATGATTTACGTATTAATCCCATTCTTCCATAAAAAATGGTCTGCCCATGCAGGTATTTCTCTAGAGCTCTCCTTTTCAGTATGCAACACAAAGGCCAGCAGAAAACAAGTCCCTTGAAATTTGACAGGACTGAAAAATGCCATCAATTCTGAAGTTGAACAAGGCCTCCTAGTGCCAATGAGGTAGACAGTCCATGACAACTAATACCAAAGACATTGAACATACTAATTTTCCCTTCTTTCCTTCCCCCATGCCCTACCCTTTGAGGGATAAGGAAGGAACACTGAACTACTGCTGTGTTCATACATCCTGGAAGAGTTATCTCACTATTTTTTTCCCCCAAAACATCACAAATATTGAGGGAAGTGACCTCTAGAGATTACCTTATCAAATCTCCCACTCAAGCAAGGACACCAAGATCAGGTTGCCCAGAAAACTGGGGAGGAGAGGGAAGGATAAAAAAATCCCAATGCTTTAAAACTCAGTGTACTCAAACTGACTAGATATTTTATTTTCTTTAGCTGTAATCTTTACTATAGCTGGCACAGAACTACCTGACTTGCTCTACAACAAAATAATCCAAAGACAATTCAATCACTGAGAACATATTTTATTACACTGAAGAACAACTTATTTCCCAAATCTAAGGCTCCCTGTTTGGGAACTCAAAGTGTAAATAATCCATTGAGCAACATTATATTAGCAAAATTAATATTTTCAATGATCGCACAATCTATTTTTTATCTATTTGAACTCCACCTCTAAAAGTTTTCTCCATTTTAATTTTAAAGAAAATTGAGCGAGACTTTAAGATTACAAAAGCCCCACGGAAAGTTACATCTGAGATTTCTAATCTTGACAGTGACAGTAACAAATCCAAAACCTTTCCAGACATTCACATTGGCCTCTATCTTTAGACTAAGTAAATTACAATTAACTAGAACCATACACTATGAGTACATACAGTTTAAAAAGGTCACCACAAGGTAAAAGGCACCAGTAATCCAGAAATTGCACAAAATCGTGCAATGATTTAAGTGTACACTAAAGTTTGGTTGTTTTCCAAAGCTGTAGTTTTTACTTTTGGCTTTTAATTCTATTTATGTATTATTTTGATGAAATATAGAAAGCAAGTTACTTGCTTGAAGAGAACTGACATGTACAGTGAAGAGTCATATCAAAAAAAAAGTCCCTTTTACTGTAAACAAGAATAGCAAATGAAAAAACAAATCAAACACAAACCACCAGGCTTTTTAAAAGCATCTTGTAAAAAGAAGTGGGTGTCTCAATATCTCCAACTGGAAGGGTCTTTTAAAATAAAATTAGAAATATCTATAATGACAGAGGCACTTTTTCCTACACGAATACAACAAAGTATTCACTATTTTATTCACAGATTCATGGAACTGTAAAGGAATCAGCTTCCAGCTTTAGGTGTCAATATTCGGTATGAACCACAGGCTACCTAGTCTTGCTTTGACAAATATGAAGAACTTTGGCTAAATAAGTTTTCTGCAACCAGATGAAGTGGGTGAACAGGACATATCAGATCCAAGGATCTAACTTTTCTATTTCCCCAATAAGAATGCAGGTATAGTTTAGAATTCTCCCTTTGCAGTAGCCCTTCTCTTAGATCACTAAATATAATGCCTCTGACTTGCTGAATAAATCATTATTAACAATCACCATACAGATTCACAAGCTAAATGTTTGCTTCTCCAGCCTTGAAAGAAAAAAAATGATTTGGCCAACAGCTGAATTCCTTCTAAGTAACCTTTACTTCTGATCTGATCCACCTGAAACTTTTTTGTGGGTTTCAAAGCAATGATCACAGTCTTTGCAACTGTGACAGAAACTACTGGCTGATGTAATGACCATCTGACTTCCCTCAATTTAAGTCAGTCTTTCAGCATGACTTCATGAGTATCTTCTCCCAAGGAATTTATTTTTAACTGGTCACACAAAACTTGACAGTATATCATCCAAAGATTGACTGGTGCTGAAAATTCTATGCTAACAATTAAAAAAACCCCAGCCAACCAACCAACCCACCAAACCCTTAAGGCATTTGTTCTTAGAAACACCATTATTAGACCTCAGCTCCTCTTGTAAAAATGGAAGTTCTTCAGAATCACTCCTCAGCAGATATTTTACCACTAGATGTAAAAACGATGGGAATTGCCATAGTTCTTGAGCTGATTACAAGAACTTAGCTCAGCAGGCAATATTGGCATCTAGCCTTCATACATCAGGCAAATCTCTAACACAGGTGTTATTTCAATATCCAGGATATCATTTGAGACAGGCAGTCTTGGAAAGATGTAAGTAGTCAATCACTCCCATAAAGTTTCCATTATGTTTTGAAGAAAATTCAGTAAGAAAGGCCTCACTATTTATTAATATATAATGGCCAAAAAGAATTTCTAACATTAAAGACAAGCTAAATATCACATACCATGAAAGGTGAATATCATACACTATATCATACAAGAATCAATACTACCTGGAAATGAATCTGAGGAAACTGGGAAGATTCCCAATACCATTCTCTAAAGTGATAATTCCCACCCATTTTAATTTAGAGTACAGTTCTATTTTGAAAAGGATTTAGAGGACCTAGATTATCTTTTTTTTCCCACATCAAGAATGACTATGCTTACTAAATCAGTAAATACAAAAATCAGAGTACAGCCACTTATAAAGCAGAGTTTTCATTAAACATTTATTAAACTCCAGTAAAACAGAACTTAAGAGGTGGGCCCATGCAAATATTATGTAGCTCAACAAGGCCAAGTGCAAGGTTCTGCACATGTGTCAGGGCAATACCAAGCACAGGCTGGATAGATTGAGAGCAGCCCTGAGGAAAAGGACTTGAAGATGTTGGTAAATGAAAAGCTAGCCATGAGCTATCAACATGTTCTTGCAGCCCATAAAGCCAAATGTGTCTTGGGCTGCATTCAAAGCATTGTGGCTGGAAGTTGAGGAAGAGGATTGTGCCCCTCTACTCTGCTCTGGTGAGACCCCACCCAGAGTCACTGAATCCATCTGGGGTCCTCCAACATAAGAAGGGACCTGCTGGAGCAAGTCCACAGGAGGCCACAAAACTGATCAGAGGGCTGGAGTACCTCTCCTATGAAAAAAGGCTAAGAGAGTTGTGGTTGTTCATCTTGACAAAGAGAAGGCTCTGGGAAGACCTTATAGAACTTTCCAGTACCTAAAGGGAATCTACAAGGGAATGTGGTGACAGGACAAGAGGGGATGGCCTTAAATGGAGACAGTAGGTTTAGATTAGATGTCAGGAAGAAATTCATTACTGTGAGGGTCGAAAGGCACAGGTTGCCCAGAGAAGCTGTGGATGCCGCATTATTGGAAGTGCTTAAGGCCAGGTTGGACGGGGCTTTGAGAAACTTTGCTTAGAAGGTGTCCCTGCCAATGGCAGGAGAGTTGGAACTACATGATTGGCAAAGTCCTTTCCAACCCAAAACATTCTATGATAACAACACCCAAGCTAAGTTTCCACATTTCAATAGTGTACTAGTTACAGCTGCCAGGACCAGTTTATGACTGTGTGGGTGTAGCCAAAACAGTGTATTCTATACCCTTTCTGTTATTTCAGATGAACTGTTAATAATGGATCACCTGCAATAGCTGGCCAGGGCACACCCAACCCCTCAGGCTACAAGCTGAGTGATAAAGAACCTTGTGAGAGAGGGGAGTGTTACTGTCTTCACACCAATCAGTTGTGGTAACTCCCCTACAGGGAGGCTTCAGCACCTTCATACGCAGCCTGAGGGGTCATGTCTGCTAATGGGCCATTAGGGACTGGCACAACAGGCAGCTGCAATGACCTAGACCATCAGGGATTATGACGATATCCAATGACTCACAGAGTTAAATCATCCATTGCAAATCTCCTTGCCTGGGGGAGGTACTGGGCATTCCCACCTACCCTGGTTATAGCAGCCAGGATCAGCCTGTCACTGTGTGGGTGTGGATTCTAAAGCCTCTATGTCATTTTTCCCACAAACTGCTCACAATGGCCCATTTGCAGCAGCTGCCCAGGGCTCACCCAACCCCTCAGGCTACAACATGGGTGTTTAGGAACTTCTGTGGGATAAGGAAGTTTTCCTGTCTTCACATCTATGACTCAGATGTGATAACTCTCCTCCAGAGAGCCATTAGTACCTTCACACCCACCTGAGGGGTCATGTCTGCTAATGGGCCATCAGGGATGCCAAAAAATATGCCAAGATTCACCTCACAGAGTAAATCACCCACTGGGAAACTCTCCACCCTGAGGGAGGGACTGAGCATTCCCATCTGAGCCCAAGAAGAGATGAGCTTGGGGTTTTGGGACCACCGCGATCTCCTGTCAGATCCAGAGGAGGACCAGAGACTCAACAGGACTGAGACTGCCACCGGGCTGCAACCATCATTTTCACCAGCAGATTTCTTCCTTTCTTTTGACTTTGAACTTGGGGTGGGGGGGTACATGGTGCTCAGCACAGGGGTTGATGAGCTCCATTCTACTTGTGCCCCACTGTGCATGGCTGTACATCTGTTTTTGTGGGTCAAATGGATTTTCCTTTTGTGTCAGTGTATTTTGTGATCTTTTTTATTAAATTGTTATTCTGACTTGGAATCCCACTCCGAGTTGGATTAATTTCTCCTGCTAGTTTAACTCTAAACCAGCACACCACATGAACCTGAGCATATATAATCTTGGGGTTTTGGGACTTATGGTACCACTCATTGGATCCAGAGGAGGACCAGAACCTCAACAGGACTGTGACTGCCACTCTTGGCAAGATTGCGACTATCATCCTCACCAACAGGTTTCTTTTCTTTTTACTTAGGTTGACCACGTGGCACTCAGCACAGGGCTAACAAACTCCATTCTGTTCATACCCCAGCTGCCAGGTTATATATCTTTTTTTTGTGGTTTAAAACCAAATTTTTCTCTGTGTCATTGTATTTATTGTAATCTTTTTAGCAAATTGTAACTCTGACTTGTAATCTCTCTTGAGTCGGGTTCATTTCTCCTACCGCTTGTGGTAGTTTGTCTGTAGGCCTTCCCTAGAAACTGGGGGCAAAACTAAGCAAGTATTCCATATCATTCCCTTAGATAATCAGGTGTATAAGGACAGAGAGGAAGGCTCCTCTCTCTCTCTTTTCTCTTCTCTCCCTTGTCGGGTGGGCACAGAGCCAGGAGCTCTCAGTGTTTGGGTCCTGCTTATCTATGTGAGCTAAGGCCTGGCTGAGAGCTGTTGTCTGTGTTGGCAGAGAACGAAAGAAACTCAAAACAACTATTGTATTAGTTGTTTTACTGACCTAATTCCTGGGATTCGATTGTGTGGGATTATTTTGTTTTTACCCTTTATGTCCTTTTCCGCTTTCCCTTTTCCCCTTTTCCCTTTTGGAGGCGTTTGGGATTGCTTGGAATACTTGTACCATATGTACATAGTATTTAGCTGTATATACTTGAAATATCTGTAAATATATATATTCCTTTACTACATTTTACTTTTTGCTACTTTTTTTTTTCCTCTTTTCAGGAGGGGGGTTGGAAGAGCCGACCAGCTCACAGCTGGTGTTTGGCGGGGAGCCAAGCAAAACTTACAAAGCTTTACCTTTAAATGAGCAAAAAAAGTAAAGTTGTTTATTTCAGCATTGTTCATAATGAACATTTAGCAACTTTCCTCTGCGTTATTGGTACTATCTTTTACAGCTACGTGTTTTCCTTTTAGAATTAATGTATCTTCTGCTGGAGTGAAATCAGGCATAAATCTAAATCCAATTTGTGGTCATCATATTTATTACTTAGAAGGAAGTATCAATGCAAACTGCATATATAAGACCTGTAAGATATGGTCTTTAAGCTCAAAGCATTGTTTATTCTCTGTGGCAAAAAGAAGTTACAATTTTTAGTAACACAGCTAAGAATTTTGAAGCTGCCCCCAGTAACATATTGAATACTTAATGACTTTCCAAGGAAAAACAAGAGTGGAAAAGATATTTTAATTAGTAAAATAAGGCCACATAAAAGGACATACCTTTCGAAAATCACTACATCCCATAAAACTTCCTATATATGCTAATACAACAGGCTTAAAAGTAAAATGTGATAAAGGGTCTAGGCAATAAATTGCCACTTCTGATACAAATGTGGGACAAGAAGGAGATTTTGCATTTCCTGAAAGTAAAACACATGTGAAAGCTAAGTTATTGAAGCCAGGAAGTAACACTATAAAACAATCATTTAGTAGATATCTGCTACTTACCAGATGTGATGATTGCAACACACAAAGACCTTTTTCTGTCTTAAGGGAATTACTACTTAAAAACCCCCATATATACAATCCTATAATGTCTAAGGTTGGAAGAAACCTCAGGAGGCTATCTAGTCCAACGCCCCTGCTCAGAGCAGTGTCAACTATAGCAGATTGCTCTGAGCTGTGTCCGGTCAGGTTGTGAGTAATTCCAATGACAATCTTCACAACCTCTCATATGCCAATTAAGTCAAACAGATTTTCCCTTGAATGGATTTTTGCCACTACAACCTTTCAAAGATTATTGAAATGGTCTCACACTGACACTGGCCAGCCCTCTCAGCACTCACGGATGTACCTCACCAGGTCCCATGGACTTGTCCATGTTCAGTTTGATTACATGTTTCCTAGAATGATCCTCCTTTAGTAAGGGTAAGTCTTCATTGCTTCAGACTTCCCAGCTGGCCTCAGTGTTTGTGATTCCTGCAGGACAGTCTTACCAGTTAAGACCAAGGCAAATACACTTGACTTTCAGACAATAGCAGTGCTGCTAAGTAGCAGAAAACTAAGCAACCAAACACATCTCCAGGTACAGAAGAATTTACTATCATGTGGCAATTGACATATTTTAACACCATCATTAGAACCTTGACAGGAACTGTAAGACAGTTTCTCAGTTCTCAGTACATTTTGTTGACAAATATAGGAGTCTACCCAAAATGCAGAAGCTGCTTCACGCAGTGTGATTAATGACAAGGATTTGGTGGTATTTATCTAACAATTTCAAAAGAACTGAAGATCAAAGAACAAACTGAAAAACACAAACTATGAAGAATAGTGTCTCAAGGGATAAATAGTGGTCAAAACTGCACAGTTCTTTCAAAAGACAGTGAATGACTTTATAATTATACTAAGTCCTACTTTCAAAATCTGCAAAAGTAGTTTAAGAGCCCATTAAACATAAAAACTAATAAACATGTAATAACGATACTCAGAAAGCAAAATTTTTTTTAAAAAAGTAACAAAGATTCGAAGTCATAGCATTTTACCTGCAATTATGTAAGCATGAGAACTATGACTACAGTTTTTCTGAATATATAATATACATACAACTGATGTAAAATTGTTTCTAGAACAACTTACAAGACACTCTGTAACAGAAACTGAAGACCAGATGGAGGCAAAGAAATTAAAACCCAATTAAGACACAGAAAAAAAAAATGACAAAAGAGGAATAAGTGATCAGAGTTTAACCCAGCCACACACCAGAAACTCAGCAATACATTCAAAGGTACTATCCAAGTCTGCCACAAATAATTTCTTCTCCCTAACCCTAACCACATCATTTAATATTATGTCTTTTCAAAACTAGAAAACTAGCAGAATAAGTAATGAGATCAATACAAAGTAATATAAAAAATAAAAGTAACCCTAA
This sequence comes from Formicarius rufipectus, assembly GCA_013399695.1. Classification (NCBI taxonomy): domain Eukaryota; kingdom Metazoa; phylum Chordata; class Aves; order Passeriformes; family Formicariidae; genus Formicarius; species Formicarius rufipectus. The sequence continues at coordinate 224,046 of VXAU01002305.1, read as the reverse complement.
ATTATTTCTATGAACTAATGATTAGGGAGGTTAAAGTCAGTGAAAAATGCCCTATCCTTCATTGCTAAAATAAGACAAAATTTCCCTCTTTCACAGACTACTGCTGAAGAGTGCAGAACTTTCCAGTATGTCTCCAATTGGAATAAAAAACACCAACTAGGGAAGAGAAATGTAGTGTTCACAAAAAAAAATAAAAAAAGAGCAGGCAGTCAGAAGGTAATCAGTTTTCCTCTGATTACTGCTTTAGTCTGCATTTAAACATTCAGCTATAAAAAAGGCACAATTTTCTAGTTCAACATGTTCTACTAAAAGCAAATTTTTTTATATGCTCTGTATCAATTCACTAACAGAAACTACCCATCAGCAAGAGCATCTTTACTAGGACCACCAAGAAAACACCACAAATATATAAATTCATAACAAACGTGTGCACAAAAGTTTCCAGTAAACCATATGATACATTCATGTTACCTCCATATCTGAAATACTGCTTTCCATTAGGAAATTAAATTTTACGAACCAAAGAAAGAAAAAGGCCAAAATTAACAGTTATAGTCATGAGGAGAAATCTAGTATATACAGAGCGAGTGCACAATTAGATGAAAAGTGAAATGCAACCAGAAATTGCAATATGCTTACTCCACAAGTATAGTCACAAAATATGCTGAGCAGGAAGAGATTCACAAGGACCAACAAGTGCAATTCCTCACCCTGTGCATGAAACCCCAACAATCCCACCATGTGCCCAAGAATGTTGTCCAAATCCATGGGGAGCCTATTCCAGTGCCCAACCACCCTCTGGGCAAAGATCCTTTTCCTGATATCCAGACTACACCTCCCATGAGTCAGCTTCATGCCATTTCCTCAAGTCCTGTCACTTATGAATAATTAAAAGGGTTAAAAGAGAATAGTGCTGCTTTAGTTTACTAAGCTAGGAAAGCAAATGTTACACATTATGGAAGTAAAGCCTATAAAAAAGAAAAGGTCCTATACTTGTATTTAAATCTGCAATGTGTAGTGCTCTTTCACATACTTTAAGATTTACCAGATCGTAAATTCATTGTTAAACAACTACCATGGTACACCAATGTACTGTAACAGATTTTTTAAAACTTGAAGGATAAATACATACTGAAATATTCTGCCCTCAAAATAGAAACTTAGACACACTCTCTGAAAATATGTCTCTCTTGAACCATCACCAAAAAAGGGACGTTTTTGCTTTCAGCTGACCAGTGGCATATACATTAATTGTAAAGTGCCAGTACAGACTTAACTGGACCACAGAATTGTTTTGATACAGCTACTGGATCTACTAATCACCAGGCATAGGATCTTTCATAGCTCTTTAACACTATTCAGCAGGAAAGCAGCAGCAAGGACAGCATTCTATTTCACAGAAGAGCTGGAATGTAAGTTAAAAAACTAGGGAAAAAAAATCAAAACCCAAGCTCCACAAGAACATTGTTATCCATCACTTCTCTGTGTACTGTTCTATACTTTCATCCTCAATTTTGTTCTATTAATTATTCTATATTTTGCAGCTGAACTGGCTAAGTTTGACAGAGTGAGGGATTTTTCCTGTTGAAGTTAATGGCAGGACAAGGTGGTAGGGAGAAATCTGCAGGAACTTCAGAAACAAACAGTACAAATAGAGAAGGAGGTATGTATGACATGGAGATGCAAGAGAATGATCAGCAGAGACATCAGATTTCTCAGAGATTTTTGCTTTTGAGAATATGCCATTGTTCCTAAAGATCTCAGCTGCTTTAGCTTTGTAAGGGAACACTTGGTATCTTTACCCTTAGCACCCGTTTCCTCCTTCTGAACAGCTATGTTAACATTGCCATCATAAACAGCATGATATATATGACTTGATCTGACAGCTAAATGAGACAAACCACTTCAGTAAGAGGTAAGGACTGAAAAATGGGTAATATTCTATAATTCATGAGCCCACACCTCTCTTCTTTCTTACATTGATTCTTACTGGAAAAAATAATTCACTCTGTTAAATGACTACATTTTCTACTTTCCGAAACATCTTCAATGGATGTGTCTGCAATTGAGAAAATACTGCACAGCCACCACACTAATCAGTACTTAGTTCAATTAATAATGCTTCTTACCAGTCTTTCAGTCCAAAGTTTAGCAGGATAAAAAAATGCAGGGAGGTTAATTTGCTTCCTCTCAAATTTTTGCTGAAATGACAGAAAAGCATTATGATGTCTCCTGCTGAACACTACAACACACAACCCTGAAGTTTCTTTAAAGTATAAATACTTCTTAAATGCAAAATTTGTATGGCCATGCTTTCTAGAAAGCATTAAGGTACTTTAAAACTGTACTAAAAGTAGTTGTTCTTACTAATACACCATTCATGTTTTAGATGATGTCTCCAAGAAGCAAAAAAGCATGAACACACACTACACAACTCCAAGTAATTTTAAAAAATTCTTTGTATTTCAAGCAATGTATCTTGATTTAAAAGCAATAGCTAATAATAGTCTTCTCTTTTCCCCACCAAAAGAAGGTGAGTTTTTGTTGTGGTTCAAGGGTAGGCCTGGATTTTCTGGGTTGGTTGGTTAGCTGGTTGGGGACTTTTGGGGTTTTACTTTAAATAAGCTCTCTTCCATATCTTCCCCACAAGATAGTGATGTGCTACAATTTTTTTTTCCTTTAAACATTTGCATTGAAGTATGACTTGAGAAATGTACTACTCACTATGCAAAAGGTATCATTGCTTCCTGAATGAAATTCTGTGTACCCAGTCCCACTGAAATTATCATATAGTGCATGTATTGCACAAGATGTTATTTCACACAGGATAGCAAGGAGGAAAAGGACAGACCGACTAGAAGAAGATAAAGAGGCATTAAATCCTACAAGACTTAGAATCCTTCAGCTGTAGAAACTACCACTCTTTGTATGCTTTGCTTCTCTCTTACGAGTGTTAGATGTCTTCCAGATGAATTCCTACCACTGATATCACCACAAATCTGGTGAGATAAAAGAAGTTAAAAAAAGGAAACAATTACTATCTGTATAGTAATGCTGCCAGAATTAAATTATGTGATAAACTGAAATGGTTACTGTTATAGTGTTAGAATCTAGTGGAATTTTCCTTCCCCCTACCACCAGAATGAGGGGTGAATGGGCCTACCTTCGTCCACTTGCCTCTAACAAAAGAAGCAAGGTGATTGGTGATTTACGGAGTGGGCGAAGCGGACATTCTGGTTTTGCAGTTGGCAGGGGAGAGACGGCTCAGGGAGAAACCTCTGCCTGAGTTTCGTTTCTTTCCTTGTTTTCCTTACGTTTTTTTTCCCAATCCCTGGATTTTGCAGAGTTCCTTGTGCCCAAGAGGGAGGGAGACGACATCGCTAGCCAGGGCTCTTACATCGGGCTTTCCTGAGGGAGCCCAGCGGGGCCGAGCCCAGACGTGAGGGGCCTTTACATCGGAGGCTCCAGCCCAGAGGCCAGCAGACCACAAGCCGAGGGAAGAGGATCCCAGACCTTTGCCCTTCCTGAGCAGCTTCTCCCCACCGACCCCACAGTGGGATTTTGCACAGCTTTTGGAGGGACACACCAAAGCCTTTCTTCCATCCACCAACCCCCCGGGGGCAGCCCAGCACCGGCCACTCATCTCATCGCCTGCTGTCCGTAAATACCACTGTGCCCGACAGGGACAGACTGTGTGTGGGGGTTTATTCGTTCAGTCCTGGTTGTTTTGTTTCCCTCTTCAATATATATATATATATCTATGTATCTCATAGCTAGGAACTGTTATCCTTCCATTTATCATATCTTAATTAAAAATTTGTTTTGAAATTAAAGGAGGTTTGTCTCCCTGCTTTAGTTCCTAATCCAACAAATTTTCTAAGTTCCCTTAACTTAGACACACACCGAGTGAGTTTTTTGTGGCTTCTTCTGAAGCAGACTTCCATGGTATCATTATGGCCATTGCAAGAGCTAAACTTCATGACCTGGGTGGCCTCCTCCAACCTCATGTCACCCTAATTTCTTGGACAACTTAAAAGGAGTGAATGATATTTTTCTGTAACTATGAAACCAAAATACACTGCCATTGTACAGCTGAACATTTTAAAGGTATCTGTAAGAATGTCACTCTGTCTTTCACCTCTAGTGAGGCATCATAAATTTCAAGCATGAAATTTACTTGTGTACTGTATAAGGATTTTCCAAACATCCATGAGGAATAGGGAAACGATTATAAATGATGAAAGCAGTCTTTCAGGACTGTGTAATGCAAAAGACTATGGCAAACTCCACTTTACCATGAATTAAAGTATGGTGGGAAAAGACAGGATGCTGTGGGACTGTGGTGCACACTACAGGACAGCAGTAATAAATACAGCATTTCTATGATGCATGTTAAAAATGCATGAAAATAATATCACGCTTCCCCAAACAAATACAAGTGTTTCAACCTTGCATTTAAATGGACTCAATTACAAATGTAAACAAACACAGATGTAGTAAGTTACATCACTAACAAGTGTAGATGTTCAGAATTCTAGACATTGTCTTCCTTCCAACACAGTAATTTCTGTTGAAGAGGTGAAAACATACTTTACCCATATAGCAATATTCTAAAGAAGTAATTAAACTGGAAGATATGGTCCATTGTACCTGTGTACTGACTATTGGAGAATGCAACCTCATTATCACCAAATTGAGACTTTATTTACACATTTTTCACAACTGAAAGGTAAATTTGCAGGAAGAGAAATAGAGTCAGTTCCTTTGTAGTTACCTGAAAGTGCTAAGATTCTTCCCACTAAGCAATTTACTCAGCATTATCTGAACAGAGATTTAAATGCCTGAACTGCAAAGGTTAGGTACTTTATTTGAATTGCAAATGAAGTTTTGTTTCTTCTGTGGATTTAAAGGGAAAAAAATCAGAACAAAAACTAAAAATCTGAACTACTAGAGTAGGTAATATTGTAAACAGTCAAAATAACTCCACAGCAGAAATAGAATGTGAAGAGCATCTGGAATAAACCTCTGCAACTACATGACTGTTTCTTAGAAAATATTTGAAAGACACAGTTCCAAATATTGTTAAGAGATGAGCTTACACCTAAATCTGAATCTAATGAAAAGCCTCAAGTTGTCTCACATTCACTGTCAAAGATAAGGGGTTTGAGGGTTTTCAGCATGGATTTCAGAAATGGAAAAGCATACAAGGAGATACTGATGAAAGATTCATCTAGGTTCAGAAGTTAATAGGAAGGAAGTAGCATGACTTCAGTGTTCTTCTCTCAAAAGTGTTGAAACCCTTTGTTAGGTAAAACTGCATGAGAATAAACTCCCAAGTGTAAACCATAACAAAACATGCATTGCCAAAACTATATTAAAATGAAGTTTTTCCTGATCCGCAAGTATGGAGGAAAAACAAGAAACTCCTTTCCAGAAGTCCCTACCCCGACAGCACAGCAGTCTCTGCACATGTACAGTTTAATATCCTCCATGAGGTATCTTCTCTTTCTTGTGCCTGAACTGAACATCATAGCCCTTCAAAACATCAGCATGAGACTAAGCGAAATTATCTTGTATATCTTCTATAGTGCTGATTCAGAAAGCTTGATGACTACGAATGATTTTTTTGAACTAAGGCTGTATGTAAGCAGACAAGTAAAACATTTGCAGTACGGATTACACAGGAAAAAAATTGCTCTCCTAAGTAGAATCTGAGGTGTCTTTAAATGCACATGGCACATTATCACAAATTTCTTTTCAGTCAAAAAGTAACATCACAATTTCTGTCCACAATCCAGAGGCAATGAGAGTCAGTACACTTACTTTGCTCTACACAGAGAAGCAACAAGGCAAACTTCATCAAGACAGTGAAGCCCAATATAAAAAGAACACACAGTGAGCAGAACAACTCCCTACAAAGGCTTACCAGAACGAGGAGAGGAGGAGCAATGTTTAAAGCTAAGAAGAAATCAAAACTAATAAATGTTTTCATTTACGTCTCTACTTACTCCACCTAAACCAGGGCCTGAGTAGATATCTGGTTGGTGAACTATTTCAGTTTCTCAGTTGTTATAACAAAATATTACAATTTGGGGGGAAAAAAAGAGGTAATAGTGATCTTTTAAAGATCAGTTGCAGAAAGTAAGCTGTAATTTGATGAAAACTGATCACCAATACTTTAGAAAATAAAATTGCTATCTGTAAGCATTTGTTATACCGGTAAACAACAAAACCAAAAACACTGTAGAAAAAGGCAAAGACATCTGGAACATGAATGAGATCTCAGGTTTTACTACACCAAAGATCAAACAAATCCAGAAAGCACTGTGAAACAAACACAAAAATCTAACACCAGAAACACCAGTAAGGATAAAGAATCTGAATGAAGTGATTGACTAATGATATTGACTCAGTTATAATATTGTGTCTTTCAAAGTGAAACATCTTTCAAAATGTATTTAGTTTTTACAAATTACAATTCAAAATTACATTGTCCCATCCTTTGTGTCTGCTGTTACATATACAACTGTGGACAAGTGTAACTTCTTAAGTAATTCTGATTGGACATACAAGGCATTTTAAAGTTTCTGGATGATACTGCTGTCCTGAATACCGGAACAGAAACAGTGACCATTGTGAACAGCCAGGACCTAAACGTAAGATTTCTTCAGAGATGCTCAACATTCTATCATAGTTTTTCTGAGTAACTAAAATCTTGTCTTTGCAAACCTCTAAAAAATGGATGTTAAATCCTTGATTTTTTAAAAATAATTGATTTAAATTTCCCACCAAAACACCAATCAGTTCAGTATCTCACCTGATGAAGAATGTCTTGTAAGAGGGAAATGAAGTGTCCCCTCTGGTTTGACACTGATCAACTTATAGTAAGCTTCATTCTACGTCGTTCAGATATCGATTAGTTACACATTAACACAACATCAAATTCTTCCACCTTCTGGATTCCATTCCCCTGGAATCTTCTTTTAATAAAAGCCTATCCTATGAAACACAGCATTGGCTCCTTCTCTGGTTATGGGCAACATCGTAACATACATTTTAAATGGGTAAACTCAGATAACCACTTTATGGCAGCACAAAAAAAAATAAGAAAAGCCTGTGTGTAACAAGTAGTCAAGATCCTTTGGCATTTATTTCACACATTTCCTGCTGCTTTCAGCTGAACCTCTACCTCAGAAAGCTAAACAAATACTGGCCCTTGCAAAACTGATGCATATAATAGTTATGTGGTTCTATATATAGCTTTGCTTTGGCTTTGTTTTCAAGGGTTTTTTAATCTAGCAATGTATAAGAAACTATAGAACTGACCAGTAACCACCAGAAACTGATAATTTTGCTTTTTCTTATCACACTACTGAGGACTAAACAAAAAACAGTCAAACTTTTAGACCCTATAATACTGTTTTCTCCTTTGCCCCTCTTAGGTCCTGCACTCATTGCAGCACTTTTAAAGGTCTGTCCTTCATCTCAGGCTATGAGGACTGACTTTTATTTCCATGTAGAATCTTCCTCAAGAAATTACTCACTTTGCTTATTCAAACTGGAGGAGAGGAACCTAAAGGGAGGCCTCATAGGTATCTACAACTTCCTCAGAAGGGGAAGCAGTGAGGCAGGCACTGATCTCCGCTGCGGTGACCAGTGACAGGACCTGAAGGAATGGCCTGTAGTTGTGTTGGGGGAGGTTTAGATTGGATATCAGGAAAACGCTCTTCCCCCAGAGGATGGCTGGGCACTGGAACAGGCTCCCCAGGAAAGCGGTCACAGCTCCAAGCCTGATAGCTCGAGAAGTGTTTGGACAGTGCTCTGGTGTGAATCTCGGGGTGTCCTGTGAAGGGCAAGAAGTTGGACTTGATGATCCTTGTGGGTCCCTTCCAATTCAGGATATTCTATGATTCTATGATTTCAAATTATATCTGATGTGACAAATAAGTGATATTTAAACCACAGATCACACAGACAATAATGACAGTGATAAGGATCTACCCAAGATTCTTGGGAGCTTCTGGACACAAGGGGAGCTGATGTTGGAGAATTCACAGTGTAAGCCATCTGCTTCTCCTGAAAGTCAGTTGTAAAAGTCAACACATCTCTCAGTCTTCACCTTATAAACCCCATAAAATTTATCAACTACATGCTGTGAAATATTTTCAACAGTATGAGAACCTGAAGCACTTGATTTTTGCAACAAACACTACACACAGAGTGAGAAAGATAAGCACATCAAAGCATTTTACCCTATAAACTACCATTTTCTGCCTATGAAAAATAACAGTAGTTACTTCCACGGTTCTGAAGCAGAATGGAATTTTTGTAGTTCTAATAACCACTGAAGAATTTAATGCAAATAAACCAAGCAAACAAATATGCATCAATTGGAGTAGAACTCTGTATATAAAAGAATAACCAGAATAAAGGAAATTAACATCTACTTTGGGTAAGAAATGTTTCTCCATTGTAAACTCAACTTTATCACAGACTAGAAAGGATTTTTTAGGTTTTAGAAAGAAAGCGTGTGAGAATTTAAAAGCTGTGTTTCAGCTCTGCAAAACTGCCTTTTGCACAGAAGCACAGAATTCTTTAATTCTTTCTGGCTTTTTTTAAGTGTACTTCCTGGTAACAAAAGGCTAACATTGCAAGATTTTCCATCTCACAGTGGAGTATCAGAATTGCCAGAACAACTTACACCAATCAGCGTTTAAACCCATAATCTGAGAATTCTGGCACATTCTATAGAGTCCAAATATTCAGTCAGGGATGCAAAGAATTAAGGTACTATCATCAGTATCATGAGAAACTCCAGATATAAACACTTTCCCTGTTTTCCTCTCCCTGTCTCAGTACAAGACGGAAAGAGCAAAACAATCTGTTCACGTGCAGCAGAACTAAGAACTGGTTTCATGCAGCTTTGTGTCCTATATCCATACCAACTTGAACTTCAGCATTTAATCCTTTTCTATCAGTTTACTGATAACCCTTATCTATCAGGTTATAGGTATACTATATTTAAACACACAACACCCTACGCCTCACTCAGTGCTATGTGGATGCTGATCAATACTATAAAGTGAAGTTGTGATGGATTTTATTCTAAGATTATGTGTCAGGAGAGAACTAATTAGAGCTCATGCCACATTTGCCAAAGACAGGCCTCAGGAAGCCTAATAACAAACTGTGCTTCTCTTTCAAATAGAGCTGACTGGTAGAAAAGTACCAGAATTTGGTACAACTGTGTTTCTGCAAGAAATAAAGCTAAGGAATTGCACAGCACTCACAATCTTATGAGATATACCTCAATAGACAAGGAAATACTACAGAAAGTGACACATGATAAGTTGAACAGATCAGCAATTTAACTCAGAGGTGACTTATCAAATTCCAGATTCAAAAGAACAGGGCTCATGATGAAATGCTGTTGCAATTTAGCAAGTCATGAAATGAGGGTGCCATAACCAACAGGAATGTAGAATATTGAAATAACATTATCAACATCTTAATCAACCTGTACTTAATTGCAGCTTTACTTCACTGATACAATTGAGTTTGGTTGTATGAACATAAATTTTACAACAGCAGATATCTGGCCTAATTTCACATAAACTTTGTAAACTTCAAGAACTTTGAATACTTATCCTCCTTTAACTGCCAAACTTATGAGTTTTTCTTCCAAAGTATTTTCAAATAATTGTCAACTAATGAAAAAACTTGAGTAGAAAAAACCACAACAGAATCAGTTAGCATTCTGAAAGTTTTTATGTTTTTTCTACTGCCAGAGACAGAAATTCAATACTGTTGCCTGCAAGGGGTTCTGAAATTCTCATTATACTAACAGTAAAGAATAGTGATTCAGCCAAGTATCATGATGCCATTCACTCCAAGTTCTTGGGATAGGGTAATTCATGGAGTATTTTCCACTACTCAGCTGAGGATCTCTGACTTCATTGGGCAAGGAAGGGAAGATTTGTCACAAGTATACTGCCATTGCTATAAGGTTGCGATTCAAGGTGGAGATAAAACTCTTGTGGTCTCTGATTTTCATAAAAATATGTCTTTCTCTGTCATAACCAATCCATTCTCTAGCTCCAAATATATGGACTGAAATCACATCAAAAGAACAGGCCTCCAAGTTGGCTAGAAAGAAAACTTTTGGTACATGATTTTTGGTCTAGTCAAATTCAACACTTGATATCTCAATTTTTCTTCACACTTCAATGGAAATGGGATGGTACAACTGTCCAAGGCCCTAAGCACTTCTGCCCTAAGATATACAGAAACACAAAACCACTCAGCCTCCTTCATTCCTGACATACACTTTTCTAAAATCTAATAGTCGTTCACAAAAACATTTGCAAACAAAAGCATCCCCTGAAAACACATGAAGATAGATGAAAAATAATTCAGAGTAGATATGAAACAGCCAAGCCTATTACTTTGAAAGAAAGAAATGCACCTTAGCAACACAAATAGTTTTGGTAAAGACACTAAGTAACAAAACATACATTTAGAAAGTAAGCATTCCAAAACAGGGCCTTAATTATGGGATTTTTTGTGAATCACACAGCACAACGTTATTCTTTACCTCAAACAAATGGCTCCTATAGCAGTATGGCTACAAATCAACACCACCACTTACTGTATTGATTTTAATGAAAAGCAACATGCAAAGCAAGTGAATTTGTTTTTTCAAGTCCACCCACAAGTGCAGCATCTAATCAGGCTCTTCCTTTCAAACACACCACTTCTTCAGGTTCTACATTATACTTGCACAAATCCTTCAGTGAAAACAGCTCAACACTATGTTTGTTTCATTTCCACTTTAAGATACTCAGAAACTTTAATCCTATTAGCACCAGTGGATTTACGTATGAATGGTAAGCTCCAGATGAGCAAAGTGAGGGGTATAAATTCATCTCACTTTCTAGTAATGCCAGTGACTACATTCCCAACAGAAAAAAAAAAAAAGCAAAAATAACAGAAATTTTAACTATTAATGTAAAAATGTAATGTTCACTATATATTTAAAAGGTCACCTTAATAAATTAGATACTAAGTTCCTTTTCAAAGACACATACTTTACAAAGACAGTATAAAACTACTGGGAGCTGAAGGTGTAACAAAAATTCCATTACTCTGAAAAGGGCTAAATATATTAGTCCTGTAACACAACATTCACGTTCTTGCAACTTTTGTTATTTAAAGCTTCCATCTTTTCCCATTAAATATATTTGACATTATTAAACAATTTATCACACTGCTTGCTCAACAAATAAGGATTTCCCTGATCATGAAGTCCAGACCATTATCATTTTTATCACATAATGTACTTGAAAAAGAAACGTGAATTTCAGTTACGTTTCTTAACTCCTTAAACATTTCACCTTCATCATTCTTATTAGAAGGTAATTCCAGTATCTCATTTATTTGCATTTTAGTTTTATACAAATTTCCAGACTGGATTTATTCATAGGCAGGTTATTTTTCCTTTTTCTTGCATTGTCTTGGCCTGTAGCTCCTCCTTCCAGAAAATTCATAGCTCATTTGTATAAACCCTCTGCAACCCCCTGTAGAATAGAAGCAGTTTACAGACTTAATAAATTTAACAGCAGGAGAAATACTTAAAAAAAAAAAAATCTGGTCACAAGCTCAGAAATGGAAGAAGAGAGAGGAAAAGTTTGAGAATTGTTGCATAAATAGGTGAAATATTAAGAGAACCACTCAGTAAACACTATGAGCTAGCTAGACATCAGCCGGATGCAGCCAAGAAATCATGTAAACAAGTTAGTTTAAACTGCATTGTAACTTCCCTCTGTTACAAAAGTAAATTTTCAAATAAAATAAACTTTCCCAATTTTCCTACTATCCTCTACACTTGATACCATCTGATTGATTTTTTTAATTGAGCACAAAGGAACCATTCATCAATACAATCTCAATGCATATACTGTGATACTTTAATATTTCTGCACAGATGTACTTCTGATTGATTAAAAAACTGCATATGCTTTTTAAGAGTCTCAGTTTACTGATCACTGACTAGGTACTTTGTAGAAACATTAATGTACACAGATCTCATGCTTCCTCTGCCATATCCAGTTGAAAAGCTGTTTGCTTACAGCAGAAATTCTATTAATGAACCTAAAAATGTATCCACATTTGGCACTTGAATTTTATCCTACTTCTATTTCTGCAGCTCTCAAGGTCATCATGTGCCTCCTGACAGGTATTCCCAAAATCCAGTATGCAGACAATAGATAGTAACTTTATATCCACATGTGGTTATTTTTTTATTCATGGCTTTTTAACAAATCCACTATTTTAGTAAGTTTGCGGATTCATCTTTAGAACTTGTATTTCCTCATCCCAATCTTTTAATGTCTAACACTGCTTTACATTAAGGTGCATTCTCTCTTGCACTTTACCTACAAAATTCAATCATTTACCAGTACATAACTTTTAAGTACCTAAAACAAAATAATCCTTTAGAAAATGCTAAATTATGTTCTTTAATATCACTACTGTGAAAGAACACTGAATTAAAGCTGTAATAACAATATCTACAAGAAAACTCCATCGACAGGAACTGAAGATAAAGAATAAAAATATTAAGAGGAAACTGAACTCATAATTGCTTTGAGTTAGCCATTTAGGAAACACCTCTAGAGAAATTACTTTAGTACAACTATTCCTAATCTTTCTTTCATCTTTTAAACACAGAATTTCAAAAACTGGATATGCAAATGCAGTAAATTTGATCTAGAATTTTGAGACTGCATTTTAAAAGCTGCTTCCTTAGATCAACATCTTAATCTAACTGAAATATCTAATGCCATCAAACCCATGAAAGGTACCACATAACTTAGACAGGAGAATAACTTTCAACTGGTGTGCTTAAATAAAACTTGGATAATTCACACTTGGATTATACTGAATGTGTCATTCAACTAAGACTGAACTGGACCAGTATTTTAACAGCTTTTCTCAATAACTCTCTTGCTACCAAGTATGGATAACATGTCTAAACACAATCATAGATAGGCCCATTTGGACCAACCCTCAGCTCAAAGTGAGAGCAATTTCAAGGTTACCCTCAGGTTACTGAGGGCCATCCCAGACAAATTCTGAATACTTCTAAGAACAGCGATTCACTGTAAAATTTCCCCCACAAAGTCCAATCAGTATTTCCCTTATTGCAACAGCAGCTGTTGCTTCTTTTGTTTTACATTTCAGAAGAGTTTGCCTTTTCTTCTACATAAATGGTCATTATTATCTAGTTACAGACAGCACTTCAATACTTTTCAGTTTTCTCTTCATCTGTGTAACCAAACTTCAGATTTTCCCTCTAAATTTTGTGCTCCAGCACCCCAGCCATCTCAGTAGCCCCCTGCCACACTTGCTCCGGTATTTCAATATCTTTTTTCAGCTGATCACATCATTTACAGTCTGTTTTCAGACTGATTTTGTCTCCACAGCATAATTCATTGTTATAATTGTCTTCAGGACATTTTGAACGCAATTTTTTGCCTCCTATCTTCAACCAGCTTCCATATATACCCCAAAAGATTACGATTTCCAGATTTTGCAGGTTCTCTCACTTGGTGTTACATGTCACTTTCGTGTTTCTCACATTACACTTCATTCCATCTCCTCCACACTGTCAATAAGGCCAGCTTCCTCTATCTTTTGCCCCTTTCACACTAATAGTCAAATACTTTGTTCTGTCTCTGTATACAAAGTGCATTTCCAAGATACTTCAGAAGTCATTTGCATTCTTCACCCGATATCTTTTCTGAACAAAATTCTCCTTGAAAAGCAGAGAACACTTGCTGATTGTCATGAACACAATACAACTTGTATGAACTAGGCATATAAACTTGTAAACATAAGTATATTTACCTACTGTACATACCCAAACTATCTCATCTTCCCTCAGACTGAAAAGTTATTGCAATTTTTGGTTTAGATGGCAGCCACATAGCTGAGGTAATAACCTACTCTTTCACCACTTTAGAAAAACTGCTTATTTCAGGAATGGATTTATTTTTCTGATAAACTGCTGAAGGAGTTTTAATTCAGTTGAGTAAAAGAACTGTGGTCTTCAAGATTTTCTCTAGCTATATATTGACAATATTCTGGTTTAGGCCTCTTCTTCAGGCTCCTGTGCCTCAGCTGAATTACAGTTGCTGCATTGATTTGTAGAAAAAGTGCAAATATGCCTCTGTCAATACACAAAAACATTATGGTATCACTCTTTGACAATAGAAGTTTAGCCCTAAAAAAGTAAGTGTTTTATACATCAGGAAGATTTCAGTTTCATTAACTTTTCAATTAATGTGACAATTTTATGACAATTTTGTATTGCAGGTTAGATTAAAGACACAGAAGCAGGACTCTGAATCACTCCACTGTTATTTCTTTTAAATTTAGCCTGTTCACAATCTAAAATAATTTAAACAGTTTACTATATTGTGTACATAAACAGAAAAAAAATGAAGCAAGAAATAGCATGATCAGTTGACAAAAGTTAGTCCCATGGCTTTCTCTAAACTAACACATCAAGAAAAAAACAATAGTAAATAGAAATTAACATACAAAACAATAAATGCAAGATAACCTAAGAATCAGAGATGCTAAGTGAGAGTAGTAGTACTAAAGGTGCTGACACAAAGCACAGGATAAGGTTCCATGTAACAGCTGAACTATTTTCAGTGGCTTACTGTCACTGAAAGCTACTGCTCTCACAGCACTGCCTCTGATTCATTATTCATTTCAATGAGATAGGACAATATAGTACACAAATAGGAGAGTAAGAATGAGATGACCTAATCTTATTCTGAAAGGGGGTACTTAAGAAGAAATCTGTATTTTAATTTTCTAATGCAATTAAGAGCTGATTTGAAAACAGGAGAAAGGTACTAACGATTTATCTCTCCCTCCTTCTACGTATTTTCAACTGCTAAAATTAAAACAAATATGCCCCCTTTCCTACTACTGTTGTTACTGTCAACTCTTCAAAATAGTATTTTACAAAAATCTTTTTTCAAATTCAATTACTCTATTTCTTACTGCTTTCCTTTTCTCTCCGTTCCATTCATTAGCCGGATTTCCTTACATGCTAATACCACTGCTTCACGCAAAGATCGAGAGAAATACCTATTACATAAATGCCAAGAAAAACTACGATTAATCCCGCTGCTTTTGCTACCTCAGAAGATCAACAAAGTAGTATACCAAAGTGTCTGTGGAAGCAGTGGTGAGAAAGGCATGCAACCTATGAAAGCATAGACACACTGAATTCTTCTGTCCAATTTATCAATATTTGAAAATTTTTTAATATTACAGAGTAATAATTTAAACGTGAGATGTATACCTGAGCACAGATATATATGGACATAAAGTTACAAAGAAGAACAAAACCAAAACAAACACCTTCCTCAAAACAAAGAAATAAAACACACATGATAAAAGAAAGGTCATGGAAACTCTATCATCAATGATGAAAATTACTCTGATGAAAGGCCTCTCACCTCCACCTACTCCAGAGACTATCTGGTGATCTAAAGCAGGCAATTTTTGTTTCAACTGTTTATACCGTCTTATCAAAAGTTGGTCTCTATAGGGAAATTGGTCACTTCAAACACATCACAATGTTTAGTGACTGTCAAATACCCTGGTTGTTCCCATACACCCAACAATTTATATAATATATTCATATATAATACACCATGCATTGTAACCAACTATTCAAACAGACTTAGGCCTGTCATACTGTCATACTGTTGAACAGTCTCCATGTAATATTACCTTAAATAGCACAGCAGCGTAACAACTCTGGCTACCTGTGGCCATTTTCACTGGTACTGCCTTAGAGAAAAACACCAAGACTTAGTCAAGTTACTACTACTGCAGATTGAGAAATCTGCAAAATTATCATGATTTCTGTCTTTATACTGTACAAGAATTACCTGTACCTGTGGCGGCCTCTGGAGAATCAAACTCAAATTCCACTTGGTATTTCACTTGCCAAGTAACCCCTACTAGTTCATTTCAGCTGGCAATAGCAGCAGCAGAGGTAACAGTGGCAACCAAGGTAAACCTGGGGTTTTGCTTCAGAATCCAGTGGTGTAGGGAGGTTCCCGAGCCCAGCAGCAGCCCCGCCTGAGCAGGCAGCTCTTGGCAGCCAATTAGGCGAGCAAAGAGTGCTGCCAGAACCAACTGAGGGGGATTTAAACGGCTCCAGGGAGCGTGAGCGACCGGAGCAGGCAAACAGGAGCACGGCATGTCAATGCAATGGATGGATACATGCTCTTCAGAAGAGACAGAAGGAGAGCTGGAGGGGTGACTCTGTATGTTAGAGACATTCTCAACCCTATAGAAGTTGAGGTTAATGATGATAAGGTTGGGTGCTTATGGGTCAGAATCATGGGGAAGGTCAAGAAGGCTGACATCCTGGTAGGAGTCTGTCAGTGTTGGGCCCAGTCCACTTTAATACCTTTACTGATGATCTGGATGAGGGGATCGAGTTCACCATCAGCAAATTTGCAGATGACACCAAACTGGGGGCGGGGAGTGTCGATGTGCTGGAGGGTAAGAGGGCTCTGCAGAGGGACCTGGACATGTGGGCCCAATCCAACAGCATGAGGATCAACGAGGCCAAATGCTGGGTCCTGCCCCTCCCTCCAGCACTACAGGCTGGGACAGAGTGGCTGGAGAGCAGCCAGGCAGAAAGGGGCTGGGGGGTTTGAACTGACAGCAGCTGAACATGAGCAGTGTGTTCCCAAGTGGGCAATAAGGCCAATGACATCCTGGCCTGTATCAGGAAGAGTGTGGCCTGCAGGACCAGGGAAGTGATTCTTCCCCTGTACTCAGCTCTGGTGAGCCCACATCTCAAGCCCTGTGTCCAGTTCTGGACCTCTCAGTTCAGGAAGGATGTCAAGGTGCTGGAACAGGTCCAAAGAAGGGCAGTGAGACTGGTGAAAGGTCTGGAGCACAGCCCCTATAAGGAGCAGCTGAGGGAGCTGGAGGTGTTCAGCCTGGAGAAGTGGTAGCTCAGGGGAGACTTTATCACTGTCTACAACTAGCAGGAAGGAGGTGGTAGCCAGGTGGGAGTGGGTCTCTTCTTCCAGGCAACAGTGACAGGACAAGAGGGCACAGTTTCCAGCTGTGCCAGGGGACATTTAGGATGGACATTAGGAAGAAGTTGTTCACAGAAAGAGTGATTTGGCATTGGAATGGACTGGCCAGGGAGGTGGTAGAGTCACCATCGCTGGAAGTGTTTAAGGAAAGACTGCACATGGACCTGAGAGCCACAGTCTAGTTGACATGGTGGTGGTGGACCGCCAACATAGGTTGGACTCAATGATTTCAGAGGTCTTTTCCAACCTAGTTGATTCTGTCATTCAGGTATTAAGGGCAAGTTCTTCCCTAACTTGAATTCTACTCAGTGGACAGCCCAAGCTCCAACTCCAAATTAGACATATCTGTCTTCTAAGGCGTAACATCTTCTGGGTAAAGCTTCAGCAAAACTCTGGCATA